>JAOSBP010000006.1:24321235-24354335 GCA_027563825.1 Erythroxylum mucronatum | reverse complement strand
CTGAATAAAAAGCACTAATAGTTATTTAATTAAATAAATATTTTGTCCTAATTAATAATTTTAGGTTTTAAAAATAAATTCTATTAAAATATAATCATCAATTAAAAACAGTATTATATCGTCCATTCTTAATCAAATTTGTGATTAAATATACCGAAAGTTGTTGTAAATTTAATATAAAAATTTTGTGTAAATTGATACTATATGAAAACATAGATTTCTAACTATGTAGTAATGACTAATGATGTCAATTAAAGACATTATGATTTTTCAATTGAATTTTTAAATTAATCTTAGAATAAGTTCATCAGGAGTTATTACAATTTTCTTATTTAAAATTGTTAAAATACTTTAAATTTAGACATATATGTGAATTAATAAGGTATTAAAACATAACTTCTTAATAATGTATTAATGAATAAATTTAAAATTTAATTATAAGGTATCTTGCAACTATTTTGTTTTATCCTTAACTTTCTCTTTTCTATCTTTTTTATTTTCTCTCTAACTTGCACCCATTTTGTTTTATTCCTATATTCATTTCTTTTGCTCTATTTGAATTGTGTTGTTAAACTTTATTTGTATTGTTATATTTTAAGTGTGGAGATATAATCATAATCATTATGATTATTATTATTACTATTGTTGTTGTCATTATTATTGTTGTTGTTGTTGTTGTTGTTGTTGTTGTTGTTATTGTTGTTGTTGTTGTTGTTGTTGTTGTTATTATTATTATTATTATTATTATTATTATATGTTCTATGTTTTTTATTAGAGTTATAAATTTAATTTTTGTATAATTTAATATCTAAATTCTAAATTCTCATAAAAATATTCAACGAAATACTAAGATATATAATATTCATACTCTTATAATTTTTTTAAAGTCATATCTTCATAAGTCATTTTACACATAAACAACTAATACTAAACAGCTAATTTTACCAAACATCAAATGACAAACAGCTAATGCAATCAGCTGATATAATCAGCTAACAGCTAACAGCTAATGCAATCAACTGATTGCAATCTATCCGACTGTTTGTTCACTCTAAGCTATCTCTACGGTTTTATGGACCATTCCCAATTCTGAAGAGAATTGAATAGGTATAGCCTATGAACTAGATTTGTCTCGCAACAACTGCATACACAATGTTTTTCATGTCTCCTTGTTGAAAGTTTTTAAGGGTGCGATGCTGCCTCAGATTACTGAATTACCTCCCACCGAAGATGGCAAAATTGTTCCTCTTCCTGCAGCTATTATTCCAGCTTGAGTTAACCGTGGCATAAAGAAACCTCTTGTTCGTTGGGCAGGGTTACTTGAATCAGATGCCACATGGGAACCTATCGACCATTTCCAGCAGACCTATCCATCATTCGAGCTTGAGGACAAGCTCTTTCCGCAAGAGGGGGGTAATGTTGTGGACGCATTTTTGGGGAGAACATACGAAAGAAAAAAAAACATTAATTTGGATCTCTTATTTTTATTGCTTTTGTTAGATAATTTATTATTGTTGTTTTATGGTTATTTCTTATTAGGAACCTGATAAGGTAAGAATCCTATTATCGTAAGGAAACATGCCTAGAATAGGAATTCTATTATTGTAAGGAGACTTGCCTATTAAAGGCGATCGGAATTAATAAAAAGTAGGCAAGAATTTAATCAAAACAAGGATCAGAGTTCTCTCTTTATCATCGAACTCTAAGGTATCAACCTCCTTTTGAAGAGCTGAATTTCTATGCAAGATAGGTCGACCTAAGAAACCGCATAATCACCCTGTGACTCGATCACAAACACGAGGTCATAACAGTCAACCTTATCATCAACTACAACAGAAACCGATAACTCCTCATTAGAATGCTGAATATCCACAACATTATCAATATTCACATTAATTGCATTATTCTCCCTCTTAGCCTCTTTAGAAACGTTGTCAAACTGCTTATCTGGTTCAGTCACAATAAAATTCCGATTATTAGCCTGCTAAATATTCACAACATCAACTATATTCCCATTAACGACATTGTACTCCAAAGCCGTGTCTTGCACTTCCTGTAGCATATCAAGGGATTGCTCCATTGCAGCCAAATTCCCATCCGATAAAGGCATGTTGGTCTCCAAAATCTGCTCCTTCATATTTGATTTTTGCTTCAAATTCTTACCCCTAACTCCCAACTCCATCTCCTTGCTAATATGGCTATGATGAACCACTAACGTAAGGGAGTCAACTGCTTCCCCTTTGGATGTCTCTGCTTCGCCACCCCTTAATTTCTGAATGATTCCCTATTTTAAACTTATTCTCCATCAGTTGCCATGTTTTCTTCCCAGTTGTTGGCTTCCAAGGGTAACAAATATTAACCTCAGATTTGATCAATTCACCATTCTCGCCTAACTTCATTATAGGCAGTAGATCAAGGAGTATAGTGTCCCTCCTCACTTCAATATAGATTTTGGCATAGCACACACGTTCTATATTGGTTGTTTTTTTTTGGTTAAAAGGGAAAGGACAAAGACAAACTAAGTAACAAAACGTGGGTGACAGAGGCCCGATAAATCCTCCAGGAGGATCAAGTGGCACCCAATGGGTGTGGTAGCAAAATAGGTAACTCCAAGGGCTAACTGCACAGCATACGTGGCTAGCCAATCCGCACATCTGTTGCTCTCTCCATAGACAAGGCGATAAACAACAGTCTAGTTTTTGGTGAGTAGCATATGAATACTCCGGATGAGGGGATTAAGGGCCCGGGATCGTCGATCGGAGGAGGAGAGGATATCAAAGACCGCTTTAGAGTCTAACTCCAGCTCGATATGGCGAAGACCCTGGTTCCACGCTATATTGAGTCCGGTATAGACCCCCCATAGCTCTGCCGTCAACGCAGAGCACCAACCTAGCTTCTGGGTGAAACTGCCGAGCCATCGGCCATCACTGTCACGAAGGATCCCGCCAGCTGTGGCCAATTGTGATGATCGCCGACTAGAACCATCTGTATTAAGCTTGATCCACCCGGGAGGGGGAGGTCGCCACCCAATGAGTTGTACCCTGTAGAAATGGCGCGCCGGGGACTACCTATGGAAGCCTAGAGCTGACCTGCATAAGACAAAATAACATCATGAGGTGAGGAAGGCCACGTAAAACCACTGTCAAATAGGGTCCGGTTCCTCCATTGCCAGAGGAACCAACAGGAAATGCCAACTAAGGTGGCCCAAGCATGCCCGTGTAGGTGACGGCTAGGTTGGAGGTTGCAAGCAGCCAGTCCCGAGTCAGCAAGGCGAAGAAATCACTCTGATTCGTGGGTGGAGGGAAGAGGCTCCAAACTTGCCGGGCTCGTCGGCAATCCCTGACGACATGTATAAAATCTTCCTCCAATCCGCAAAGATAGCAGAAGGCGTCGGAAGTACAATGTATCCTGACCTGATGTTGGTTGGTGGGAAGCCGGTCGTGGGCTAATAGCTAGAGGAATGAACGAATGCGTTGGGGGCCCGACCACGTCCAGATAGTCTTCCAGATCGCATGACCCAACGCGTTGTCATGGCCCATGCTCATGGCGTACGCGGAAGCAACCGAGAAATGCCCTGTTACAGTGCCGCCCCAAATTATTTGATCAGGGCCTAGATCCAGGTTGGGAGGGAACGTACCGGTTATGATATGGGAAATGTGAGGCGGGAGGTAGGGTTGAAAGTCGTGCTCCAGCCAGTTCCCGGAGGAGTCGATATAGTGACAGATCCGAAGATGTAAAAGGGAATCGGGAGTTGGGAGAAGAGCTTGGGATCGGAGGGGACCAATTCCCGCCAACCAAGGGTTTAACCAGAAACGAATACGTCTACCGTCACCAAGCAGCCATTGAAGACCCTGTAAAACTTAGGGCCACATTGCCTGTATACTTCGCCAAATCATGGATCCTCCAGTGGTGCCAAAGGAAGAGGGGAGAGTAGTGACATCAGTGTGATACTTGGCAGCGAGGACTTGCACCCATAATGAGTTAGGCTAGGTAAGCATCGTCCAGCCCAGCTTGGTGAGAAAAGCATCGTTAGTTTGTCGAATTCGCCGGAGACCGAGGCCTCCCAACTCTTTAGGTTAATAGACGGCCTCCCAGTTGACTAGGTGAATCTTCTTCGACCCATTGGAGTAACCCCAAACAAATTGTCGCATTATCCGTTCCAACTCGTCACATAGGCAGCGGGGAAGGCGAACGGTTTGCATTGTATAACTAGGCAGCGCTGCTATGACCGATTGGGCTAAAGTAATGCGGCCTGCAAAAGGCAACAGGCGGGCAGACCAACCGGTGGGTCGGTGATGTACCTTATCCAGAATGTGTTGATACGTGCGCTGATTGACTCGATCATGCAGGAGAGGGACGCCAAGGTATCGACCAAGGTCATGGGTCTGCGGGAAACCCAGGCTGCTGCTCAAGCAGTGAGTCATCCGAGAGGAGAGATTGCTGGAAAAGTAACACCGAGACTTAGTTTGATTGATGCACTGGTTGGAAGCCTGGCAAAAAGCCTGTAAAACGTCCGTAATGGCAGCCACCTGAAGAAGGGAGGTTTCGGCAAAAAGGATAAGATCGTCCGCGAAGAATAAATGGGACAAGGGGTCCCTGTCTGCTTACGCGGATAGGCGCCCGGTGGAAACCTCGCGCGAAATGGCATGTCCCAACTGTTCCATGCACAGCACAAAGAGGTACAGTGAGAGAGGGTCGCCCTGGCGGATACCACGAGAGATGGGAAACTCCTCGCTCAGGTCACCTTGCCATTGAACACCCGTACTAATCGGTTTACCTAGGCAGCTCGCTAGGAAACTCAAGCCATCCACACTCCAAAATTCTAACGGAACGTTACATAATTAGACCATAAAGGGATAGTTTCTGTTTTACCTTTGTTAAAATGGAATTCAGGTCTCCATCTTTAGATGAACAATGGCTGCCCACTAACATGCCACGACCCTGTTCCAGTATTTTATGGAATGTTGCTTTTGGAGTTTAACTTGAAAATGAATGAGTCATCGTCTCAAAGCATGACTTTCTCTAAGCCTTTTTTTCCCTACTGAGCTTTTGCTCAATCTTTCACAGCCGGAAAAGCTATTCGCTTATTTTAGAATACCCCAACCAACGTAGAAGCCCAGAAATTAACTCCTGCTTTAAGGAGTTCCACGGGAGAGGTTTAATTTCCATCCTTCGTGACATTTTGGAAGTATCGCAGGGCAACCGCACTGAATCTGAGGCCTGGATTTTCATGATCCTACCCTGCGCTTCACGCTCACCGTATCTGTTTTCAAGTTGGAGTCTTGGTTTATCGGTTTATGCCTTGACACATTCGTATGTGTAGAAGCCTTACCCACCTCTGTTGGGGACGCATTTGGATGCCTCTCCGGGGAGCCTCGAAGAACTTCTATACTGGGAATTCATCTTTAGAGAGGCAGGTTTCCACTTTCTTCATAGACGATAGAGGAGCTCCCTCCGCCAAGACAAAAGGTACAGCCATCGTGACCGTGGAGTTGCTAAAGAGTTCGCGTGATTCGTAGCATTGAGGTGGGTCGTTAGATCTGGAGGTAGGGATCTCTTACACACGCCCGCACCTCTCGCAGATAGCTCCTCTCGCTCCTTTTTTCTCTCATGGTATTAGACTATTTGGGTAAAATGAAGGAAACTAGTGATGGGCTTGTGAGGTGCCTCTCATGTCACCGCCGCCGCCGTCACTCAGACATCTGTATATCTGTGTAAAGTTGGGTCTCTGCTTTTTTGGGTCGTCGGCGGTAGATCTGGATCTGGGTTAAAAGAGACACCTTCCTCCTTCCGTCGCTGCTCTCGCGGCAGTTATGTCCCTCAAATCTGGAACCTCGCCTCAGATCTGAGGTACGTAAAAGTTGCTCTTCCTAGGCAGCTTGAATTCCATTTCTAAGAATCTGATCAAATATTTGCAACGTTGAACAGGAGCACATTGCTTGGATCTATATTCTCCTCTTCCTAGTGACCCTCACTGGTTGGTTGCACAGCGGAACCAAGAGACGGAAACAATTTCAGTTTGGATTGCGGAGTACTATGCAAAGCTTGCCGCCATGTCTTCCTAGTGACCCTCACTGGTTGGTTGCCGCCATTTCCGCCGTGTCACGTGTCTTACGTATTCTATGTTGAATTTAAAATGCTAATTACCGAATCAATTCCAAGCGTTAGTCATTACGAATTAATTTATTACTTATCTATTAGTCAACATAGCGGGGATGGTCTTTGACAAAAAGGAATGACTTGCTTGAGCACCGGCTATATTGATTTTTTTTTCATGCTTGTAGACTTCTCTGGCATCGCCATGGAAAACCTCTGCTACTTCCTTGCTTTCTTTGCATCAATTTTACTTGTCAAACGTGTGTTGTATCGTAACAATAGTTTTCCAACAAGTCCTGTATCTCTACCCATAATGGGACACCTCCACCTTGTTAAACAACCACTTCACCCATCACTTGAGAATTTACTGAAGAAGTACGGCTCCATTCTTCACCTTCAGTTAGGATACCGATCTGCGCTTGTGTTATCTTCTCCATCAGCTGTTGAAGAGTATTTCACCAAGAATGATATTGTCCTCGCAAATAGGTCTCACTCCTGGTTGCAGATTATATCCTTAAGATATTTGTTATGATATTTTATTAGTTAATTTTATGCATTATTTGTAATTGAAAATAATTGGATATTTGTGAAATATCATTATGATAATTTATCTATCTTACGTGGGATTCTTTAAGCAAAAGGTTGCATGAAGGATAAAATTCTAGTCAAAATAGAATTTATTTAAGATAATGTCATCATGTCTTAATAAAGATAATATGCAGATTTTTTTGGTAATTTTGGAGCGCAGCCTATTTCGGTGATCTGTGTTATCTAAGACAGCTGGATTTTTTTGGTGATCTTATCCATCTTGGGCAGCTGCATTTTCTCTACTAGTTGTGTGAATTTTTTGTGCTACTGAGTTATTGTAATGTGTGAAAAACGTCTAGTACACGCGTGAAGGTGCAGCTATATTTTTTGTAACGTTTCGGTGATGAAACAATTGTTCAATTCATGTCGTTTTAATGTTGTGCGTGGATTGATCAGCGATTCTTCTCAATGGTTCACATAAGATTTTGTTCTACAACTTCCCACATTTTTGATTGATGAAGTTGACTATTTAGGGGAGTGTTTTCTTATCTTAAGTGCTTTCTTTGTTTATGTGACTTTAGATTTAATTACTTGAATTATTTTATTATCATCTTTATTATTTGTTGTTATTGCAAAAATCCCCTATTGATGTTAGCATGAGGTGGTCGTGCTATTTGGAGTGATTTACTTTCACGGGTGTGAGTACGAGGGATATTGTCAAGAGTTGAGTGAGTCGGCTCAGTAAAGTCTTGAGTAAAACTATTGTATCACAAGGAAAAGTTGATTAAGTTAGGTGAGGTCCTCGCAATTGTAGGCAAGGTGTGCCGAATTGTATTACTAAATCTTGGTTGTTGATTTGTTTATTGTGCATTCAAATTTTCTATTTGTATGTTTATGGAGTATTAATAGTTGCTGACACAGTTGCTTTGTATTAAGCATCTAATAGAAACAACTCAAAACAATTGAGATAGAACTAGAATTTGCGAAACTACATCCTTGGGGGGTTTTCAATTGATATTAGAGCCCAGATCACCAAATCAAAACTTGGTATATCAAGTTGGTGTAGATCTGTTTTGCAATTATGACTACAAGAGAAGGGGCATCAATCACCAGGTCACCGTTGCCAAATGGTTCAAATTATCTCGCTTGAAAATCAAAGATGGGAGTATTCATTCAAGTACAAGAAATCAAAGCATGGAATTCAGTTTTACATAATTGGACACATCTAGTACGATTGATGAAAAGGGAGAAGCAATACTTAAAGATCTGTTTGAATGGACAAGGGCTGAAGAAGAGGGAGTGCTTGGAAATTCTTAAGCAATGCACGCTATCTTCAATGTAGTAGATGAAGGTCGTTTTGCTATGACATCAACCTATGAATTGGCAAAAGAAGCTGTTGAAACAAGGAAATAATTCAGCATTTGATTTAGGATCAGAATAGGAGTGATCAGCTCCACTCACCACGTCCTAGAATTAAGCAATATATTGAATATCATTTAGACCTTTCCTTGTATAGCATAGCAGTAATTGTATAAATTGTACCCATCATTGTATGATTGTTTACACAGAAATATATAGAAATGATTCCGGATACCAAAGATAACAGAAGCATGGGACACTCTACAAACAATACATGAGGGATCAAAACCCGTGATAGCTTCGAAACTTCAAACGTTGGCCACTAGATTTGAAGAATTGAAGATGGATGAAAGCAATATTATTGGAGACTTCCATGAGAGGTTATGTGACATTGCCAACCAAACGTATTAACTTAGGAAAAAATATTTAAATATGAAATTTGTCAAGAAGTCGTTGAGATCACTACCTCTTAGATTTGTACTGAAAATTGTAGCCATCAAAGAAGCCGATGATATCATTAAATTATCTTTGGATAAGGCAATTAGGATTCTTATTAACTTTGAAATGAACTTTTTGAGAGATAAACGAGAGAAGAACAAAGAATTGACATTGCAAGCTAAGATTAAAAAATTCATAAATGACTTAGGAGATGAATCCGATAAGAATAAGGATATGGTGTTATTGACAAGCAATTTCAAAAAGTGGTTAAAGAAGTTAAAGAAAGATAAACCCGAGTTTAGGCAAAATAGTAGGAGTTCATCAAATAATAATTTCAAAAAATAAGAAAAAACTTAAAATAGTGAAAGAAAAGTAAAGAAAATTCAATGTTATAAATGTCAAGGCTTTGGACATGTGTAAGTGGAATGTGCTAACACTTTGAAGAAGGGAAAAGGAAAGTCTTATATGAGCACTTGGAGTGAGAATGAATCTGAAAGTGAGTATGGTAGTGAAAAGGAATTTGTGGGTAATCATGTTGAGTTAGTTCCTTTATGCAATAAAATCTAATTGCATGCTTAATAGCAAATAGAAGAAACGCAGATGAATAAGCCCAAAATTCTAGAAAAAATGCAGAGGAACAATCCCAAAATTTTATTTCAGATTATGACAGTGATGATAGTGATTCAGAATACAAAAAGGAGGATATTTGCAAAGCTTATGAATTAATGTGTGCAAAATGGGTGGAAACGTGTAAGAATGATGAGAAGCTAAAGAAAGAAAATTCTACCATAAAGAATATCATTCAAGATCTTGAGAAAAAGTTGTTATCTACAATAGATGAACTTGATGAAATAAAGATGAAGCTATTCAATATTGAAAAAGGAATAAGAATGTTAAATAGAGGCACCGAAAAACTCAAGCAATTGTTGGAAATTGGTAAGATCAAAGGAGATTTTTATGGTGTTGGTTACAAAAGTGAAAGTTATAAGTTGAGTGGTGAGCAAAACGATGAAGCTAGATCAGTCAAAGGAGAAATCTTAAGAAGGAATAAAAAATTTATACGTGCATATCACTCTTATGGAGTAAAAGGGCACATAAGGTCGAATTGTTACAAGCTATACAAATGATATTTCAGATGGCTCAAAACCGAAAGTATAGACTCTTTTTGCTAAATTTTCAGCACCAGCCCATGTTACCAAAGCATACTTGGTTAGAAAGGGTCAATTACAAGCACTTGTAGCTCTTAAATCTATGTGGGATGCTTCTCATAATGGTTGGTATTTTGACAATGGGTGTTCACGTCATATGACAGGTCAAAGAAGCTACTTGATGGATTATCGAAGTTGTATGGATGGCCATGTTATCTTTGGAGATGGAAAGAAGGCCACGGATATTGAAAGAGGGACTCTTTGCGTGGATGGACTATCACACTTCAAAAATGTACTTCACGTTGATGGGTTAAAAGCCAACTTGGTAAGTATTAGTCAACTTTGTGATGATGGTTTATTGGTTAAGTTCACCAGTGATGAATGCAAGGTATTAATCGAGGAAGGAGAGTGCTTAGTGAGTGGCAGAGGATCGACAAATAATTGTTATACGTTGCAAGTCACTACTACTTGCAAATCAGTTTCATAAGATGGTAATA
This sequence comes from Erythroxylum mucronatum, assembly GCA_027563825.1. Classification (NCBI taxonomy): domain Eukaryota; kingdom Viridiplantae; phylum Streptophyta; class Magnoliopsida; order Malpighiales; family Erythroxylaceae; genus Erythroxylum; species Erythroxylum mucronatum. The sequence continues at coordinate 24,344,269 of JAOSBP010000006.1, read as the reverse complement.
TAAATCTATGGCATCAAAAGCTTGGCCACACCATCTATGATCTTATTAACAAGTTGAACAAATTCGAAGCGGCGAGAGGCTTACCCATATTGAACAACGATGACAAGGCTATGTGTAGTATATGTCAAATGGGTAAACAATCGATAGTGCCACACAAAAAGGCTAGACATGTTACATCTTCTCGTATATTGGAATTAATCCATAAGGATTTGGTTGGTCCAACACAACGGTAACATTGGTAGAATGAAGTATTTCTTGAAATATGTTGATGATTATGCTAGATATACTTGGGTAGCTTTCTTGAAAGAAAAATCAGATGCATTTAAGGCCTTTAGGAGCTTATGTGTGCAAATTATGTGTCAGAAAATATGACAGTGTTGAGGATATGATTAGACCATGGAAGGGAGTTTGAGAAAGCAAGTTTTAACTATTTTTGTGATAAATATGGTATCATGTAAAAGTTTTCAGCACCTAAAACTCCACAAATAAATGGAATTGCAGAGAAGAAGAATCGAACTCTTTAAGAAATGGCCAGATCTATGTTGAATAGAAGAAAAATATCATTGAGGTTTTAGGTTGATGCAATAAACACGACATGCTACATATATAATAGAGTTAGAAGCATCTTAAACAAGGCATCCTATGAAATTTGGTAGGGAAAGAAACTAGATATTAGCCAATTTCATGTATTTGGCCGCAGGTGTTACATTCTCATAGATCGTAAAAAAGTTGGGAAATTTGAAAGTAAGAGTGATGAAGGCATGTTTCTTGGATATTCAATCCATAATAAGGCATGCCGGGTGTTCAACCAAAAAACTAAGGCAACGAGGGAATCTATAAATGTTGTGGTAGATGATATGCATCAAATAATTGATAAAGTGGTAGAAGAAAATCTTCAAAGCCAGCCTCATGAATCAATAAAAAAATGCAATGAAGGAAAAACCAAAAATTGCCTAAATTCATAGTTATTTGTTATTGGTAAAGAAACTGGTAAGAAAGAGGATCAATCAGTTGGTTTGGAGGAAGAAAGCAACCAGGAACCTGATGTTGAAACAATACTTTTAAATAATGAAGACCCAAGGAAAGATGATTTCTACAGAGATCCTCCATCACAGATCAGACAAAATCATCTTATTGAGAATATAATTAGTGAAGTTAGTGATAGATGGAAAACAAGAGAAAGAAAAAGGATAAATTATCGAGAGCTTGTAGAACTTTTATGCTATACTTTTTCATTTGAACCAAGGAATGTAAAAGAAGCATTATAAGATTAATTATGGACAGTAGCTATACAAGAAGAGTTAACACAATTTCCTTGAAATGATGTTTGAGAATTGGCATTAAGGTTATCGAATGTGAATATGATTGGAACAAAATGGGTCTTTCGTAACAAAACCGATGACAAAGGCAATGTGAGTAGAAATAAGGCAAGGTTAGTTGCTCAAGGATACTCTCAAATTGAAGGTGTTGGTGTGGATGAAACTTTTGCTCCAGTGGCAAGGCTCGAAACAATTAGACTTCTTTTGGCCATAGCTTATATGAAAGGATTCAAACTTTACCAAAAGAATGTGAAGAGTGCGTTCTTGAATAGGTTTCTACGAGAAGAAGTATATGTTGAACAACTAAAAGGATTCATTGATTCAATACATGCTGACCAAGTATACAAGCTCAAAAGGTTCTTTCAAGAAACAGATACGATATTAAATCTTCGGTTGCGTTGTGTGTAAGGTGAAGCAGAGCTCAAGAAGAAGCAAAATCCTTCTCACTGTAGCTTTTAAGGCTCGTATTGGCTGACCACAACCTTACTTGCCAAAGCAGGCCTACCTACCTAGTTCTTGAGCCTAAGCACAAATGTCAATAAAATTATTTTCTCCACATCAACGACAGGAATCGTCAGTTCCTTATTTTCCTTTTCATTAGCTACATGGAGTGCACTAATTATCCTCTGCATCACTTTTCTGTTTCATTGCGAGGGAAAGCTTGTCTAAACTTTTCTGTTTCAATGTGAGGGAAAGCTTGTATAAAATTATTTTCTCCACGATGTTGGTAAACGACTAGGAAGAGGCAGAAATTGGTAGGAAATTTGTTTCAACGGCTTGTTGGTAGAGATCGAGCGACTTAGATTTTCTGAGATGGTAGACGAAGCAGGGTGAAACCCTGATTCAAGATGGGACTAAGTAGGAAAGAGGATGAAAAGCGAGCGTTCGGGTTTTCCAAGTATAAGGAAGGAATTGAAGAACAAGATCGTTCGATGATGCGAAAGGAGAAAGGAACCTCTGAAAGGATTAAACTGACGAAGTAACATGATGTAAGCGGGACCATGGACAATCGAGCAAGTCCAGGCAGAGAGCTAGTCATACCAGAATGGTCCATGACCAAAGCTAGGACCAAGAGATTTAAAGAGGCTCTTTGTACGCATGTGGGCTTTTATCTTGAGAAGATGGCGAACTCCGAGCCTATTGGAGGATAGTTTAATGGAATTGAGCCCAAACTAATTCATTTAACTCAAATCCTTGGACCGGATACACTTGGAGTTTGAAGACCCACGAATCAGACCTATTTATTTAATTTTTGGACTTCACTTTATTTTGGGCTTCCATGTATTTTAAGCCCAACCCTTTATTAATTGACCTAGGTATAAATAGTTATGTTTTAGGGTTTTAGAGTTTTTCAGATCATTGTTTTGAGTGCCGTCGGCTTTAGAGAGAACATTATTCTCTTGTTCTTGTTACTTTCCGAACCATCTTTCACTTATCAATTGTTTTCGCAATTGTGGCGTGTCGATTGTTCATCTCTGGGTTTTATTTTGATCATCGGGATTGCTTGGAACAAGTTTCTAAGAGGTGTCGTAGAAATCAAACTTTACGTATCCTTTATTTTCTCGTTTGTTGAATTCCAAATATCCATATCATCAAATCGACGTCAAATTCTTCCGTGGTGCGCGTCACTAACTTATTCCTTTCATGTTTAACTTAATCCTTTTATGTTTAAGTGTGTTGATTTGAATATTCATATCAATCATAATATTAACACCCTATTCATACACCTATGGTACTTGTAAGCATGTATATATGATTAGTGATCAATCAAAAAGACAACTATCATTAAGTAACATTTCATGAAAATTCTTGCTATTGTAAAATATCAATAGGTTTTATTTATTATAACACCATTTTTTTCTTTAAAGATAACTTAGTCTTAAAAAGGTCCAACATAATAGGAATTTATTTAAATTTAAATTTGAGGTCCAACATAATAGGAATTTATTTGAATTTGAATTTGAATTTAAATTTAAATTTAAATTTTTTTATTTTTATTTAAATTTTTATTTTTATAGCCTACCTCAGTTCTTCTTAGTCAACCATTCTCATGAAAGGGTACTAATAATGCTAACCAATTCAATTGACTATAATTATAAATGTATATGAACAAAAGTCATAAAGTGAAAGAATAAGTGTCATATTCTAATTAACACATATATTCATCTCAAAGACATTTAAAATATAAAATTCATAAGTGACTATGCCTTTACAAATTTAAATGACCATGTTCAAATCTAAACTAATTCCATTCAATTCTTGTCATTGACACATTCACACAATGGACACATTATGCATAAAATATTCACACTATGTCAACCTAATAAAAAACTAACTCAATTGTAAAATTCACATACAGTTGATATAAATGCAAAATTTATACACATGATATGCAATTGAATATACATCCATGCAGTTAAATAACACATTATCCTCAATGTGAAGAGCAAAAAATACAAATAAAGATGAATAGAAACATAGAAAAAGTTAAAGCAAGAATATTTATAGTGTGTTAGTGGTGACGGTGTTAGTGATGGAATCTAGAGACACTCTGTGCCATAAAATTCTAACAATTCACTCCCTACAAAATAAGCATATAAATAAAAATAAAAAAGTATTAATAAAATAAATTGAAATAAAAATTAAAAATTATAATAAATGAAGAATCTTGTGTTTTAGGTTGCCTATCAAATAGCTCTTCTTTCACATCATTAGCTTGATGTACTCTTCTCATTTACGCTCAACCTGGGTCTATTATGAGTGGCGTACTTCTACCTATTTTGCCTAATTTCAGTTTAGTAGCCTATAAATAAGCTACATATTGCATTATAATAAGGACATAATTGATAAAACTAAGAAATCCAAGTAAGTTTAGTAATGCCCTTTTTAGTAACAAACTGCTAATAAAATGGGAAATAATGAAACTCCTTGAATCTTCAATTGAATCTGACAACTTATCCTGTAAGAAGGTGATATGCTCTTCTTCTTCCCCAGTCACCCTCTCCCCCTCTTCTTCATCTACTTCTTGAACAAAGACTTCCTTATATTCTTCAAGCTTTATATCAACTGTCATTTGTTCATCTTTCTCTTGGTTTAAATATTCGACTACATCAATTCTCATAAATAAGCTACCCTCGTTTGGATTCTTTAATACCTTATTCATATTGAATTTGACTTGTTCATCGCCAATATGAAGGATAAGGTTGTCTTCATGGACATTTACCAAAGCTCTTCCGGTGTTCAAAAATGGTATACCAAGAATTAGTAGCCAGTTTTGATCCTTTTCAAAATCTAGCATAATGAAATCCACGGGAATGATAAACTTCTCCACTTTTGCAAGCATATCCTCCACCACGCCAAACAATTTCTTTATCTACTGCTCAGCCAGCTGAATAATAATAGAAGTTGGCTTCACATTACCTAGACCCAATTTCTTGAAAATTGTCAAAGGCATAAGATTAATACTTGAACCTAAGTCAAATAAACATTTAATAAATCTAAATTACTAACTACACAGGGTATAGTAAAACTTCCTAGTTCTTTCAACTGTGAGGGTATATAGTTGGTAATTATGGAGCTGTAGCTTTCTATCATGGAAGTTATTGATTGTCATCCCAAGTTTGCTTGTTTGATAATATGCCTTTAAGAAACTTTGCGTACGTGGGTATACTCTTTAAAGCTTCCACAAAGGTTAAGGTAATTTGTAATTTCTTCAGCTTTTCTACGAACATTACAAATTGTATATCCAATTTGTTCTTCTGAATTCTTTATGAGAATGGTAATCTTGGTGGATATGGAAGAGGAGGAACATAGGGAAGGTCCTCATTCTTCTCCATCCTTTTTGTTCTTATCTTGGTCTTCTACAAGGCGAAGTTTAGCTCTTTTTTTCTTGCTGGTTCTTCTAGCTCTTTCCTACTCACAAGTGTGATAAACTGAAAGTACTCTCTTGGATTTACTTCCATGTTGCTCATAAGGCTTCCCACACCTCTTGTAGAAAATTCATTGGCAAGCTTGCCCACTTGAACCTCTAGGTTGTGAATAGAAGAGGCATGATCTTTCACTACTTGCTCGAATTTTCCTTCTAGACTCATGAGCCTATCCAATTTTGAATCATTTACAAGGGACTTATCTTGCTGAAATCCTGGTGAGCCTTGAGTTCCTATTTAAGTCTCTGCATTGTTAGACCAAAAGAAATTCAGGTGGTTCTGCTACCTAGGATTGTATGTGTTCAAATAAGGATTATTATCTCCCAGACCACATTGTGCTTCATTGAAGTGGACTACTACACAATGTTATTTTTCACTAGGAAGTAATCAGCTGTGATATGGCTCTTGTCTACATAGTTCACATCCATGCTGAATTGCTTTGAATGGAGAGAAAGAGGTGGTTATCAGGCTGCTTAATTGCTTGATTAGGTTGGTGATCTTAGCTTGCAATGCATCACTGAATCTACTGCAATCATTCCTTTTAGATCTGAGAAGGTTGATTGTTGTCTACTTTGTTTCGATGTCCAAGGACAACTATTGTTTTCTATCTCTTTTAATAGGTCATATGTTGTTTGCACTAATGGTCATGTACTTCCTTGATAATTGGCATTGAACCATGGCCTCATAAAGTCTATAAGGGTCCTTTGCTCTCTATTATGCATTTCCTCCACCATCATTTTTTCTATCTCTTCTTATCATTTAACTCTTCAGATTCCTCATTCTTCCCTTATGGTTTCTATATTGATGTGTCTTCTACATTGCATCCAAACTTTTCTTCTTTTTTATTTCTTTGGATTGGGTATCTCAATCCTACAAAAAAGGGTAACAATTCATTAAATCAAAGGAATTCAAATTGTCTTAATTCTAAAATCCCTAACAATAGCGCCAAAAACTTGTTGAACAAGTTTTATATCTAATAATAAAACTCTCAATACCTATAAGTATATAGGTTGTATCTTGTAGTATAAGAGGTTATCGTTCCCACGATGATTATGTAATAACTAACAAGTTGAACCTAACTTTGTCTAAGATAACAAAAAATTAATTTGAATAAAATTAAATTACAAAATTTAAAACAAATAATAAAACAAAACAATCAAGCAATAGTGAGTTGCCAACAAAAATTGAGATTGATCAAGATGAATATTTAGGAACTATTCTTTCTCTATTTCGTTTTCTTAGTCTTGTTGAATTAATTTACGTGTTTGATCCTAGATTTCCTAAGATATTGATTACTTTCTCTTAAGATCTAATCAATTAACCTTAATTGAATTTGAAATTTCTAATTTTGCACTCTCGATTCACAAAACTATTCTTAACATCTCCAATTAGATCTGAAGTTATCTATTAGATAATCAATTTCAAAACCAAGATGTCTCTTTCATTGATCATTAATTTGATAATTATGGGTCTATTAAGTACAATCTAACACTTATTACTTTAACTCACTCTCTTAAGTTGTTCTCAAGTTTATGTATGAACAATTATCACAAACATCCAGAAATATAATGAATTCAATAATAAAGAAGTTTACAAAATAAATCTAGAACAATTCCTAATCTGAGTTTAGAACTCCATAGATATGATAAACATCTTAGAAATGATATTATACGTAAAGGATAATGAAAAAAAAGGAAAAGAGAAAAAATTGTTTGATGCCTTAATCTGGAATGCTAGAATTTCTAGATGCTCTTCTTGATCTCTCCATTTTGATTCATTTTGACAGATGGTTGCTGCATTTTTTTGTGTTTTTCTTATTCTTAAATAATGCATTAAGGTTTTAGGGTTGTTTCTGGGATTTTCCCACTTAATTTGGTTCCAACATAATCCCAAACCTTAAAAGATACAAAAAAAGTTGAACCTAGAAATCTCTTGTCATGATCGTGCTCTTTGAGTCACAACCGTGCTTCACTTGGTTTAGCCTCTATCATAACCATGCTTCACTTGGTTCAACCTCTGTCATGATCGTGCACAACCTCTATCATAATCATGCTCAATTGTACACGATCGTGACACCTTTAAGCTTCCTTCATCTTCTTCATTCTTCAATTTCCTTATTTCCAACACTTACAACCACATCAAACACCTCCTAAAAATTAAAATTAAGATTCAATTCTTTCCCTAAACAAAACAAACACTTAGAATGCATATAAACATTAACAATAACATAATTCTAAGCTTATACATATGATAATCATTTAATAAATACTTAAAAATATACTTAAACATATAGCAAAATATAGTATAATTTTCATCTATCACTATGCTTGGGATTATAAACGATGATTTCATTACCACAGAGGAGTATGTTACTCTAATAGTATGCTCCCTATTAGGATTCAATGAAAAGTTTGGGTGGCATACCATCAGTAGGAGTGGTCGTACAAGCCAGTAATGCCCAAGGCGACATAGTTAATATCTCTTACAATGAGATACAGACACATAATGGTTAGACATATGATAGCCAGGAAAGGGGATAACACCATAGTGGTGGGGATGGTATACATGTTTTATCTCTATAGTATGGTAAAGAAAACCCCTATCCATCTCAAGCACGCCTTGGCCTAGTTCTTCAAACATTAGGCCTGCAAAGCTTAAGTAGGAACAATTTGTGTGGCTTTGTATATAGCGAGACTAGCACGAGGTATGTGACTGTGGGAGAGAGTACCTAGGATGACACTAATGAGGCAAATGGTACCCATCACTCTTAAGAAATTGAGAGAGATGGGGATATTTTGAAGAAGGTCAAGTCAGAAGGGACAGGTTTACGTCCTATCAGGAGCCCAGGAGCCTACAACTATAGTTAGAGTAGAAGAGGATCGCCTAGTACACAGGAACAGTAACAAAGGTAAGATCTCCCACAGATACATCTAGGAGGAGTAGGAGAGCTTGAGCATTAAGATGATTCCTCTAAGAGCACAAATACATCTAGGAGACCACAAACACCTCCACATCAGGACCAACTAAAGATCACCTAGTTAGGAAGATATATGTGGCAGATCTTAAAAGTGTGGGATCATGGATGGAAAAGGAGTTTGTCAAGATTACGGGACACCTCCAACTAGTGGTACCACCTCCGCCAACAAGAGCCACCATATGATCATCAACTCCTCAATAGCCAGATTCTAATGCTGTTATAGAAGTAACACCTCATGATCCTAAGATATTTGACCAAGCATTTTTTGTTTATTTTATCTTTTATTTTATTTTTATGTTTTGTTTTTCTATTTTGTTTTTTCTTAGTAGTTAGCAGATTAGCCCTATTAAACTCATATGATGTTGTTTATTTCTTTTATTCTTTTTATTGTGAATATGCTAAACCCTGCTTCTATTCATAGATATAATCAATTTGTGTTTATTTACTTTTTTTCATTGTTTAATGTTTTGTTTTATTTTTTCAAGGATGATAATAGATGGAAATCATGCCTTGAAATCAAACTTGTAGATTGTAAACCAATGAAGTACAAGTTTACTTTACTTTCTCCATATATTTATTCTTTTTTGTGATTTGTTATATTCATCAGGGGCAAGGTATGGTAATTTTATGGATATAATGTTGACTTAAGCTTATGTTAATTTTCTTTGTAAAGATATTTGATTTGTTAATTCTTATCCTGAAGTATTTTGAGCTATTGTGAATTAAGGAATTTAAAGTATGAAAGGAAAAAAAATGATTAGATGCATTTTTACATGTTATATTATGAATGAATGTTTTGATTATCGATTCAGATGAAACTACCTAAAATTGTTCAAGTAGGAATTTTTAATGTGGGGTTTTGAGTCTAAAAGAATTTATTATCAATATATATGCTTTACTTCCTTTGTTGTGTGAATATCATACATAATGGATGATTCTAGAACTTACTTTTATTATACATGTTGAGATAATAATTTTAAAATTAGAGGCATTGAGATGATAAAAGCACTTAGATCACACCATTATTAAGATTTTTTCTTTGATTTTATAAAACCCTATTTTTCTTTGATTTTACCAAACCCTATTTTTATCCCTTAGGTGTAACCAATTTAAGCTTTAACTTTTTTTAGATTATTTTATCCATAATACAAGCCAATAATCATTTTTTTTGTAGTTAGCCTTATATTTATCCTTACACCCTTAAGGATTGTAATTACTTAATTGTATATGCATTTGATTTGATTAAGTATGACGAAAGAGGAAGGGTGTGGGATTAGGTACTTGATGTTATATCTTCTCCTCTGCTACTTATCAACAATTATTATATTCTCCTTGTAAAAAATCGAAAATTAAAAAAAATGTGTTTTAAGATGTGGAAATTATGAGAAGGAGAAATAGACGACACCTGATATTTTTTACATCTTATTTACATCCTATGTGGGGATTTAAGTTAGTTAAATCAAATTATTGCATGATCTTGGTTACGCATTTTCCTTCATGTTGATTAACATATAATCCATCCTTTACCTTATCCTACCTAAACCTCATTACATCTTTATGTAAAGATCTTTTGATTTTCACCTTTAGTATATTTTATAATCGTGGAGATGTGATGTATTTACAAGCTTATGGTTAAAAATCCATCTATATGTTGATTTGATTGTTGAATTGATTTTCACCCTGAACACTTTAAGTGATTAAGTGAATCTTTTTTTGTGAGGGCATTAAATCCTACAGCACTTGATTTAAAAGGTTATCAAAATTTCATTTGCAATGTTGGCTTATGAAAATATGTTCTATAATTATTGATTCTTATTGTATTTAAATTTGATTCTTGAGGCATGACATTTTAATGTGAATAAAAAGGTTGAGATGAAGAAGCGGGGGGTATTAAGAAGAATTGATGAAATTACAATTTACCTGAGGACAAGAAAACGATTAACGTGGGAAAGTAAATAAGTAGTGATTTATTCATACTTTTAGTTCCATACTTAATGCATTTTGCTTGCTTATTAAGTATTGTTATTAAATTTAGCACTTAAGTTGCTAATCTTTTGTTTCTAGTCTAAATCACACACTTAGAGTAAAAAAGAACAAATTCGGACAAGTTTAAAGCAATTAGGAGTTGTTTTGGTAGAGTTATAGATTGTAGGACAATGTATATGGCTGTATAAGAGAGAATGGAAGCGTGTTGAGAATTTCTTGTCGTATACGCCCCTATAGGTTGTAAATATGCCTTTGTTAAATTGTTAGAAAGCCATATTAATGGTACACAACCTTGGTTGTGCATATTTAGCTTTGGATAAGGTTACATGTTATTTTGAATAACATGGTAATTAAAACACCCATGTTAATGCTCGTGTAAGTCACTGTATTTGAAATTCAGTTTTAAAAATATAAGATTAAGCCACAAATAAAGGGAGGAGGCAAAAAATACACAAGGAAAAACCCTAAAATAGATGAGGAAGGAAGAAACAACCAAGGAAACCTGTGTGGGGCAGATTTTTATTAATTTAGAGTGAAGTTTTTGGAGATTTTAAAGATTTTAACCATGTTTTCCAGGATTTCCAACTTTTTCTTTAGTTTTAATGTTTGTTTTCTATTATAATTAGCTAAATACCTTTTGGTATCTAGATTAGATGAACTCCAAGATGAATCTTATAGTGATTTTAATTTAATTTAATTTAAAATTTTATTAAGATTCAATTATGTATTTTTTGTTATCCATGTATGATTTCATGAAATTGATATTGTGAAATCCAAAGTATAAATAGATCTAGCATAATTAAAAGGAGTTGTACGCAAACCTAAAGATAGGGTGACATGAATCCTCTAGATTAGGGTCAAATATACCGGTGAAATTCATAAGTTGAATAATGCAATTATAGGGTTCTTAATTAGAAAAATATTTCAATCAACCTGGAATTAAGTGTTAATAGTCTTGAGAAAGGTATTGCATAATTTAAAATTTTTCATGGTCTAATGAAATTTAGAATAAATTAATTAATGAAATTATGTTGCATAAGAAATCTTAAAGGGGACTCGAAGTCTAGGTACCATCATTTTATTGGTTGATTTTTCATTCTTTGGATACTTTATTTTCCTTGATTATGATGATTTATTTTTAGTTTATTTTCTTTTATTTTAAATTTGAATGATCACATTTATTTTTGTTGTCAGTTAGATAATAGGAAAAGAGTCATTATTAGTACTTATAGTCTCTGTGAGATAGACAATTAGAACTTTGAGCCCTATACTATAAAGCTAAATGTACACTTAATTTGGACAATATATAGATTAAAGGGGTTGAGTTGATTCTATGTATATGTATTTCATATACTAGAGCCCACCAGTAGTATTAGTTTTTTTTTCTTAGAAATGAAACTTAAAACATGTATTTTAATGAGCTTGGGGTGTACTATTAGTTTCAATCATCAAATCAGATAAGGACCAACCTTTCGAGGATGAACCAAGATCAATTATTCTACTTGAAGACACTGCTAAGAGATTCTAGAAATACATCTTGAGTGGCAAATCTAACTATTCTCTAACCAAATCTAAAACTAAGAAAATCATATGCTTTATTAGTCATTACTAGCATTACGCCATACATTTTATATTTTAAGGAGCGCTTAAAAGAGTGACATTATTACACCTCCAAATCCCCTTTACCTGGAGAGTCTCGTGTGAAAAAGTTGATGTAACCTCACTTTTGCTTTACAACATATTTTAAGGATATGGCATAATAAAATAGAGGCCAATGGTGGTGGAAATTTGTTGATTAAATTGCCAAGAAAGCTAGATGTCTATGAAAGGCTCCTGAATTTGACATTGGCTTCTCTCATATTCACCATGAATTTTAAATAATATTTTTAAAGGACACAGTTAGAAAGGTTGGTAGTGAATCCATGTTAACTAGGAGGATGAAGAGATACTTAAGGATGATATATGTCACTAAACAAAGATGCACTTACAACCTTAACAATACTCTAACTCAAGTAAAACAAGCTCCACGGATAGATTAAAACAATGTGATATTGAGGAAATTACAATAACGCTTAGATGTGTGGGAGCAATACTTGGACCAGTTAGAGGAGTGATTATCTACTAAATAAGAGGACTTTTAAAAAACCACTACATCCTCCAACAAATTAACCATCCATAGCATCTACTACTAATGTACAATATAAGAGTGAGGTGACAATTAATTGTTTGTGAGCCAAAACATTAATGGACTAATTTCATCACAATTAACTTTTAATTGGTGAAAATTTTCATATTGAAAGAAGAATAATTAGGACGATCCATTAGAAATTCAATTTTATTTTGATTTAATTAGTTTAGGTAAATAGATAGGAGTATTAAAAAATAACAGTCTCAATTTGATGAAATGATTTGAAATAGATGCTTGATTTTCATAATGACACTTTTAAATATAATTTAGGCATTTTTTAGTTAAAAGGGGATTCTCTTTCATGAATTTTAGTATTCCACCAAAAAATAAAAAATTAAAACGTAATATATGAATAAAGTGAGCATAAATAAATTAATTTTGTGGAGTTTAACCTAAGTAAAAAGGTTTAAAGTTAAAGAGTGTTACGAGTAGCCCTTTGAATTAGTGATCTAACTGCGTAATTGAGGGTATTCATAACTATATGTTTATTTTTTCCCTCAAAATATTAAGTGACTTTTCAAACAAGCCTTTTTGTTTATTCATTACTTTCAATAATAATTTTTTATTAATTTATATTATTAAAATGTTTAAAAGTGAAAAGCTTCTTACTCATTTATGTTTACTTAATATATTAGGTCGAATTATATGGATTAAGTTGATGTTTAAGAATTGTTGAATTGAATTAAATTGATCTATGATTTAGCAATAGAATCTAAATGCCTAACTAGTTAATGAATAATGCAATAGAGCAGATGATAGATTCTTTTATTTTTGTAATTGAATTGTCACTTAAAAAAGTTATGTGTGATAGAAATTGATTTACTTGAGAAAAAGCAAAAGCTTAAATGTAGGGATATTTGATGTATATGAAAAGTACACTTATTTTTTTAAGTATTTTACTTGATTTTATGTCAAATTACCATGTTTTATTCAATTTCTTATTTTTTCAAGTAATTGTACATATTTGACCTTGTGATAAGATTTATTAAGAGTTGGAACCTATTTTAAGTAAAAAAAGAAAATTATAATTTTTAGAGTAGCACAGTTTGACCCACGTCCATGTGCCACCCCATGTCCCATATAGATCAAGTGTAGGAAAAGAAATAGCCTAAAACATAACCTAGAGAGAGACATGTGATATTGAAGAAAATTCTTAGAGAAACACAACCGAAGCCACGATCATGCCACTAATGGTCTGCTAATAACAAAAAAATAGAAGGATTTATGGTATAACTGACATGACCATGCCAAAGATCATGTTTCTCCCTCGGAGAAAATAAGAGGATCCATAACCTGGGCAATGGTCATGTCCCTAAATGAGTCTAAGGCTGAAAAATGTATATAAACAGTGAAAACCTTAATTTTTGGAAGACGTTTGGATATTTTATACATTTGACTCAACTTTTTCTCTTTAAAGGTAAACGTTAGTCGTTGAGAGCTTTAAAAACCCTCAAGAGTCCAATTATAAGGTTATTTTCTTCAAAGAATCAATATCCAAATATCATCTCAATGGATCAAGCTATCATCGAAATATGATTTTCATATATATCCATTTCTACATTATTTCCTTTTTTATTGCTTTCGTTGTTTTGATCATAATTCATCGGTAAATGCTTTTCTATATTTAGATAGGAAAAGCCTTTGTTTCTATTTTTATATTAATTGATTCATTTTAATTTATAAAATAGAATATATTTCTATGAATTGTCTTTGGTTATCTTAATGCATAATTTAGTTATACTACTGACTAAATATGTTATAAATTCACTTGTAATTTCCTTAAGAGTTTGCTTATATGTGGATCACAGCTTAGGTAATAGGGGTTAAACAGGGCACTTGAGAGAGACCTATATGATCTTTCTGATGTTAGGATCAAAACTTTCATAGGATTTCACATATTTTAGAGCATTCATAAAGCTGTTAGCTTGGTACTGATATAGGTTAACCAATTAGAAAGTAGATTATTGTAATTCAAGAAAATATAGTTTCAGTGTCTAAGAGATTTGCTAATCTAAACTAATATATTTATTCTAGGCTAACTAAATCATTAAATCAAAAGTACTACTAGGATAAAGCAATTGTCTAAAGATTAATATATGATTAAATTTTCTTTTAGTAATTTATCTTGTTATTGATTCTTTTAACTACCAATTTAAATTTTGATTTATACTATATTTCGTTAATCAAAATCCACTGATCTCTCTCTTTTAATTTGTTTAAACTAATTAATAATTTTAGTTTTTCTAATCTACTCCACTTCTTATAGGGATTAACTCCTATTTACCCTTTTGTTACTTACACATAATAGGTAAGTTTAGTTAAAGTTTTTAAATTAATAATATAAATTTTATTTAAAAAGGAAATACCCATCACTTACCTTTAGATGTATATGATTTGTATGTATACTTTGATATGGATGCACTATGTTCATTTTTCCTATTAGGCAAAGGTTCTTCAACATACAATGATTGCACTTGATAAATGTAGTCTTTGGATTAGATGCACTCTTATAATTCTATCCAGTCACATACCTATTATTGTAATTCTTTTGTGTTTCTGACTTGTTCTTTAGTTTCTCAGATCACTTGGAGAACTTGGACAGAGAATCCTTAAGAGCATTGACGCCCTTTTTCATTGTCTCATTCTCACACTTTAATGCACACTCTCAAATGCTTTGATTCTATGCAATTTACTCTTTATTTTTTATTCTCACTTATGCATGCATATGAATGCTTTTGAGCCTTTTTGAGTTTGGAAGATAGATTCTACTTTTTGTCTCATGATCTCAAGACTTTTAAATTCATCACCACTTTCATCACTATTACAAGATTTAGGTTTAAAGCGCACCTCATCATCTTCATTAGCTATAAATTGAGCTCTTTCTCTTCTGAATGCTCACTTTTAAAGTCATTTGTGACATCCCAAGTTGAAACTTTAAGTGCCTTGTTTTAGTTTTTGTCCCTCTTTTCCTTCTTATATTTTTTTCATATTTATCTTTGTCTTTAAGGAGAAGAAATTAGGACTTCATATTACTGAGTTTCCTACATTTAAAACAAATGATGTTGGTTAATTTACATTTAATATAAACTTTATCTTCCTTGAAATCTTTTATTTTGGGGATCTTCTTTCTCCTTTAGAAATTATCCTAATTTTTCTAATGATAAGAGCAATGTCTTCCTCATTACTTCCATTAGAGGATGTCTTTTCATCTTCACTTGGCTCCCTCTTTGAATACTAAGTTCGTCATTTTTATAAGTCAATTCTTCTTGTTATGTTTCCTTAAATCTCATTTTGTAGGTGAGAAGAGATCCAATAAGTTCTTTAATTGGTATTTTATTTAATTTCTTTACTTTGGTTTCTTGTCACTTTAGCTTCTTAAGTCTTTATAAGAGAGCTAAGCAATTTTCTCACCATTTCAATATTAGTATATATCTTAGCTAAGCCTTTAAAACTATTAATATTGTAAATAAATCTAGTACATAATCTAAAAATACTTTCTTCATCTTTCATTTGAAATAATCCATATTGATGAGTTAACATGCTCACTTTACTCTTATTGGCTTGATTTACACGTTCATATATAACTTTTGATATGTGCCAGTCGTTTTACATATAGAAAATCTATTAAGTTCATTCCTTCCTAATGCATAAAATAAAATATGAATAGTCTTGCTGTTCAAAGAGACTAGTTTCTTATCTTAAGTATCTCATTCCTCCTTAATTTGGAACTTCTCTATCATCTATGACTTTTGTGGGAATGAATGAGCCATTAGTAACAATTTCCTACAAGTCAATATTTTTAGCCATTAAAAAGAATTTTATTATAGTTTTTCAATAAATATAATCATTTACATTTAAAAAAGGACTCCTACTAACATGTTGGTCCTCTTGTCTAAATAAAGATGTAGATAAACCTAAATATGCAATGAAGATCTTTTCTAAAAAAAATTGAAATAAAAATAAAAGGGGCACACTCTAATACCACTTAGTCCCTAATCACATCAAAAAGGGATTAACTAAGTATTAGTAAAATAAAAAAAATTGCAATTTAATAATGAAGCTTTATTGATTTTAAATTAAATGTTGATATAAAATGGAAATTTGATAAATCTTAATCAAACAACTAAGAATAATTAAAGAATGTAGCAAAGAGAAATTAAAAATCGATTTTATAGTTGTTCAGTAAACAATATTTGTTTATATCCACTCTCTAATCTCTCTTGTCATTTTGCGAAGCTCTTCTTTCAACTATATGAAAAGGAACCTCCTTACAAAAATCTTTGTTTGGTTAAAGATAAACCTTAGTATAATCTTCCTTGAAGTTGAAGATCAACCTTAGTTCTTTTTAGATTAAACAATTACAAGATAACAACTCCAAATGATCTTTACAACTCAAATAAACCTTAATGCTTAAGGGATCACAATCATTAAACAATAAATGAATGAATACTTCTAAATGCTCAAAAACTTTTGCAATAAGTTATCATAACTCTAGAATGTCATAGTAATGTCAAAAAAATGGAATTTTCAAGTATGTATACTCACTAGCTCTAAAATATAATTATATATAAAATTAGTCACTATAAAGGCTATTTAAAATGGTTGATAAAATTGGCACGTTGATTGAGCAATATGCCAAATGACTTTACCAATGTATAATCTAATATAAAAATAACTCATGATATGTATAATTGTTTTCCCTTCTAAACTATATTAGTCAACCACTCAACGACATCGGTTGATCAATATATGAAACCCAAAAAAAAAGTAAAGGAATATAGAGGAAAAAGAAGATGTTATGAGTTAAACCTTGCTTTAAATAATTTATGAAAACCAAATCAAGTTCTCTTAGCATCTACAACCTTTTGAGAAACACCCTTCAGTAAATGACCTATAGATAACAAGACTAGAAATGTCAATTAGATGAACAAATTTAGAAACTTTGAAAAAAAGAAGACATCAAAATTACAAAGAAGTAGAAAAAATAGAGTTTACCTCACATAAGTATTTTCAAGTTTTTTTAAAGCTTTTCCTTCTCCAGATGTAAAAGATTTCTTAAGGTAGGACAAAGAAGTTTAAAGTTAAGTTTTTTACTAAGAATTTCACTCAAAAAGAAGACATAGACTTTAATATCACTTTGTCTTTTATATCTTCCATATATGCATTTATAGTGCTCATGGTAATAGTAACTCATCCTAACAAAAATCTACAATAAATAAATGTTAAAATGGTTATCTTTAACAGAGACCTTTATAAGGAGTTCTATATGGTATAACCTAAGGGTTTCAAGATAAATGACAATATTCATCTAATTGTAAATTGAGAAAATTCTTATACAAGTTGAAACAAGCTTCCCATTAGTAATACCTGATGATAAGGTAACCAACTCATTTGGCTTCATAAAAAATAAAACCGAGAGATGTTATACTACAACAAGGTTATTTCTCTATTTTCATATATAGATGATGTATTACTTGCATCAAATGAATTAAACATGTTGCTTAAGGTTAAGAAATTATTGCCCAAAGATTTTGACATCAAAGACTTTGGTGAAGCTTCTTTCATCTTAAGTATTTAGATTCACTGAGATAGAACTTGAAACTCATTAAGTTTCTCTTAGAGAGTATATATTAAGTGAGTGCTACAAAGGTTTTAAAAAAAATGCTATAAACCTTCTATAGTACTAATCTTTCATGAAAGAGATTTTTTTGGCATAGTTTACAAAGAATAATTTTAAAAGAGATGCAATAAGGATGTTTCTTATTTTAGAGTAATCGGTAATTTGATGTGTTAAAATATGTACTAGACCAAAAATTGCATCTATCATTATATTGTTAGATAGATTTTATCTAATATAAGTATAGATCACTAAAATACTTTTAAATGAGTTTTGAGAAGCCTTCAAGGGACCAAAGATTATATGTGACATACATGAAAGTTAAGAAATTAAATTTGATTGGATATACAAATTCTGACTTTAATATGTGCCCAAATGATAGGAAGTCCAACATCAAGTTTCATTTATATATAGATGATGTTATTTCATAGAGAAGTGTTAAATAAACATTTATGAGCTCTTCAACTATACACGTTTAGTTTTTCGTACATTGTAGAGTTAGCTTCATATATAGTTTGGTTGAGATATTTGATCATGAAATGTTTATAGTTTATTTACTTACTAGACCTATATGGTTATAATTTTTTCTGTAGTATTGTTCATAACAACAATAAGAATATTAGATAGCCTAAGCATTTAGAGGTAAAATATTTGGCTATATAGGAACTTGCACACAAAGGTGATGTCCTAATGGAACATACTTTGACCCAGTATATATTGGTTGATCCTCTGACTAATGAATTTTTCCCGACAACTTTTTATAAACATAATTATAATATGGGTGTTTTTATGCCTTTCAAAATTTTTAGTCAAAGTTGATTATATATTTTCTCCGAATATACTTTTTACTGTCATGTATTATGACTGCATTATATATATTGCTGATCATTATTTCCTTATCAGCCATACATGTTATTTTGCATTATTATAATATAAAATAAAGTCTTAATATTTGTGTCAATCTTAAATATATTTAATATATGACAAGTGATTGGACATATTTACAATTTGACCTTAATTACATATATCTTGACATATTAACGTATATCAAGATACACACAAGCTTATAAGATATAGAGGGATATAGTTTTTAATCTTATAAAAATTTATTTAATGTATATTAGCATATGATAGAGATCATATTTATATTTATCATAATGTTGTGAGAAATTGAGACCCATAAATGAAATATGGTATATTATTTACTATTTAAGAACTATTATTGCTTGTCACACTCAGGGATGTAGCTAGCTGGGGCCCAGTGCATCCAAAATTTATAAAAATTAAATATTTTAATTTTTAATATATATATATATATATACAAGGACAGAGTTATTTGGAGCTTATTGGTACACTGAGCCCCTCAAGATTTAAAAACTTACATATTTGAGCTCTCCTATCTTAAATTTCTGACTCCGTCACTGGTCACATATTCATGACAGTAAACTTATTAAATATGTAAGAAAAAAGTTTATTTTAAACCCTAAATTTTCATTAAAATAGAGATAAACTCTAATATGTGGTAGTGTTTAAAATCAAACTATTGATGTTCTCAAAATTTACTAAATCTAACTTTATGAAACTCTTAACCCGTAAAAGCTCCATCAGTTGATGATATTATTTTTTATTTTTATTATTAATATAACATACCATTCCAATTGACATGACTACTATCAAATCTCCTTTCCTCTTTAGCTATGTTCAGCCATGGTTTTTTATCTTTCCCTTTTTGTAGTTTGTTCTTCAAGTGGTTCTTCTCCTTTTCTTCATATGTTATCTGATCTTCATATGCTCCTGACTTGGTTCTTGTCAATTTTTACATGTTCTTTCTCTCTTACATGGCTCTTGCTCACTCATCTCTATTTTTCAACTAATTTCATCATTCTCGCTCTTTACCTACATGCTCTCTATTTGTTTCTCTCTCATCTGATTATGGTATCCTTTGTTGTGTTCTCCATTTTAAGGAGGAGATAAGGAAAAGCCCCTGTTGATAAGGCAAAGGTAAGAATAGCTAAAACAAGACTTATTAGTTCCATGCATGGTTTATTAAAAGATGAATGGCTAAAAAATATTTCATTTAGAGGGGTTAGAAAGTGAGCTTGGTCAAGGACAAGGAATTAAGCATGTGAAGCATTAATTATTGTCGTTTTCCTTCACAATGAGAAATAATTAAGGATGACAATAGGTTGAGTCGAGTCGTAATAAATTTGAACTCGAATATATAATCTAAAATAACGTCATTTTGAGTAAATGATAAGATCATTTGAGTTTTTCAATTTAACTTGCCAGGGTTAAGCCTAACTCAAAACTTAATCAAGTCGAACTAAACTCAAACTTAATTGTCATGCTTAGGAATAACTAGGTTGAATGATGTATTCTATAGTTATTTGTCCATCCTAGATTTAGTATTATTTGATGGATCCAATTTTTGATAGTCATTAATGGCCATTATTGCAAAAATGAAAATATTATTTTACTAACATATTGTTTTTACATAAAAAATTGATCATAAAGCTATTTCTTTAATTTTGATTTTGTGTCACACCACAAGTTGTAAATGTTTGCCTAATAACTCTCAACAATTAGTTTCAAAAAAAAAAAAAAAACTCTCAGCAACTATGTCCACGTGCTTGTAGCTGTCCTAAGAGTAGGAGGAGATCAACTGTAGTTGTTGTCATTAAAAGTACCTACCTAGCCAGCTGAATGTCGTTTGACGGATAAGATTTTAATGTGAAATAGGCTTTCTAATGAAGTACTGCATTCATCTACTTCTAGTATTTCAAGGGACGACTTGAGATCTTTTACGGACAAAAGATTCTTCCAATTGCTTCAGCTGAGGAACTGCAACTTGGCGAGTTGTTTAATGATGCTGAAGAACTGGAAGAAATTCGTAGTGTACAGTGGATGAAGGAAGTCATTTAACTCGACTCCCACTTGAATCTAGTTTTTGGCAGTTTTGTATTTTGGAACAATATGATAGATTAGATCAAGAAACTTGAGACGTTTGGAATCAAGACTGACTGGACGAGTTAGTAAAAACTGAGATCCAAGTGTTCTAGGTTTATAAGATGTTGAATTGATTCGGGAAGTTCAATTACACTTTCACATCCTGGAAGAATGATCTAAGCAAATGCGTAGAGTGGCCGAGGTCAATTCTGTTCAAGTTTATTTGATGGGTAACATAAGAGAAGTAAATGGAATGTCTTCTTCATGAGGTATCCCAAAACAATGCCAAACAAGACAACAAACATTAATGAGACACCCACCACGGTCCTAAACATCATAATCTTCTCCTCTCATCTCTCCTTTTCACCTTTTTCTTTTGTTGTCTGTCCACCTCTCTCTCTCTCTCTCTCGTAACTATTTCGCGTATAAACCTACCTCTCTGTATGTAATGTAGCCCTTGACATCTTTGTTTCTCCTCTCCTGTTTGCAGACCGCAACTTGATTCTTCACTTAACGTTTTGGCCTTTTGATTATTTGGTGGGTTGTGTTCATAATCTCCCACCAGTTTCTCTTGTTGTTCCTCCTAATATCACCTTCCTAGTCACTGATCTTCTTCTTAATCATCATCGTCGTCGTCATCTCTATCATCACCTACTTCCTCTACTCTCTCATTTTCGGATTACGAGCACGACCATTTCACATTCATTGCTCTCTTCATGATTAGCCAAAAACAAAACTCACTTGACCATCCCCTTCCCTTTTAGCTCCGACCACAGAGAACCCTCTTTCGAGACCACAATATTTCTGGGACTTCCAAGTGCCATGAGTTTCTCTTGTGAGTTGAGTTCAATAGGTGGGATTCACCGGTAAATAGCTTATGCAGCTGTACGTCTCGCCCTGGCCCAATGCCTATTATTAATTAATAAATTAATAATTATTTAATGGTCATAAATACTAAAAATTAAACTTCTTGTAGAGGATGAAAATGTAATTAGTTATGTTGGCACTGATAGAACAGGAATCTATTATTGTGGCTCAACTTCCATTTACCTGGTTTGTTAGGATTAAATGTTAGATTTTCACTTTTTTACTATAGGTGAAATAAGCTGTATATAAATAGTCATGCCTTTACCTTTATTTTCAATTCAATTGAATGAAATTACTTTTTCCCTATTATGCAAATCATCTTAGTCATAACATGGTATCAGAGCCCATGGTTAGATTCTTTTCTTTCTAGATCCAATTTTTTTCTCTTCCCGTTTCCAATCATGGCAACAATTGATTTCATTCATTCCTTATACCTCCATCCCTCCGATACTCCAGGAACAGTACTAGTTTCTCATCAACTCACAAGAGAAGACTCGTATTGCGTCTGGAGTAGATCTATGAAGATTGCCCTCCTTGCTAAGAACAAGCAGGGGTTTGTCGATGGAACTTTGGCAAAGGTAGATTGGGCGACGGAGCTTCATCAGCAGTGGGATCGTTGTAATGCGATCGTTCTCTCATGGATCTTGAACACTGTTTCTCCCAATCTCAGAGTTGGGATAGTTTTTGCTTCAAGTGCCTCGATCGTCTGGACAGATCTGAAAGAGCGATTTGATAAAGTGGATGGCTCTAGGATCTACTACCTTCATCAGGCTATTTCATCTCACACTCAAGGTACTTCTTCGATCTCGGGTTACTTTACCAAACTCCAATAGTTCTGGGACGAGTATGATACTTTGGTGCCTTTTTTTACCTGTGATTGTGCTGTTGCGCGTCAAAACAATGACCATATCAACCAGCAGAGATTGTTTCAGTTGCAGCTTGGTCTCAATGAGTCTTAGGGTCCGTTTGGTTGAGCTTTTATCAGTAGAGCTTTTATTAGTAGAGCTTTTGTCAGTAGAGCTTTTCTAAAAAGTCAGTTGATTGTTTGACTGTCAATTAAAAAAATAACTTTTATAAAAGAGCTTCATACAGTAGACTGTTTGGCAACATAAAAAAAGCACTTTTATTAATTTTAACTATATTTTATTTTATAATAAAATTATTTATGCTAAATAATATTTAAAGTTTACTAAACAATATGCAAAGTA
>JAOSBP010000006.1:24296025-24307207 GCA_027563825.1 Erythroxylum mucronatum | reverse complement strand
CTATTACATAACGATTGGGTCATGGGCATAATTCCAACAATCTCCCACTTGACCTAGACCCAATCAGTCATGAACTTTAATCCTATCTTCCACTTGTGCTTATCAAACTCCTTTGATCCAAGTGCCTTAGTGAAGGGATCTGCAGCATTCTCATTTCCATCAACCTTTTGAATTTGAATGTCCTTACGCTCAACAATTTCTTTAATCAAATGAAACTTTCGCAGAACATGTTTGAATCTTTGGTGTGACCTTGGTTACTTAGCTTGTGCAATAACATCGGTATTGTCACACAATAAAGGAACAATATCCTTTATCGAAGGAACCACACCAAGTTTAGTTATTAACTTTTTATCCAAACATCTTCCTTATGCATGCAGCTATATATTCTGCTTCAGTAACTGAATCAGCTACAGTAGCTTGCTTAGCACTTTTCCAACTCACTGCTCCTCCATTCAAGGTGAAAATATAACCAAAGGTAGATTTGCTATCATCTTTATCTGATGCAAAGATAGCATTAGTGTAGCCTAGTAGCTTTAATTCATAATCTTCATATAAGAGGAATTGTTCCTTAGTTCTTCTCAAGTACTTAAGGATGATTTTAACCACTTTCCAATGTTCCTCACCTGGGTTATCTTGATACCTGCTCGCTATTCCTAACGTGTAGGCTACATCAGGTCTTGTACATGTCATGGTATACATGATAGTTCTTACTACGCTGGCATATAGGACCCTACTCATGTGCTCTCTTTCTTCTAGGATTTTAGGACAATCCTCCCTATTAAGAGAAATTCTAGTGTCTATTGATAAATAACCATTTCTAGAATTTTCCATGTGATACCTTTTTAAGATAGTATCAATGTATATAGATTGGGAGAGTCCTATCAGCTTCCTTGATCTATCTTTATAGATCTTGATTCCAAGAATGTAAGCTGCTTCTCCCAAATCCTTCATGGAGAACTATTCAGATAGCCAAATCTTTGTCTTTTGCATGACTGGTACATCATTTCCTATCACCAATATGTCATCTAAATATAACACTAGGAAAATAACTATGCTCCCACTAACTTTCTTATACACATATGACTTTTTATCGCATCTAACAAAATTGAACTTTGCGATTGTTATATTAATTTCTATAATTATTAACTTCTATAATTTTATTCTTACTGCTTGCATACTAAACACGCATAAATAGTAATTCTATTCAAATCCAATTCTCACTTTTGGTTCTTATTCCCATTTTATTATTTTGATTCTTTTGTTAGTGGTTACCAAACGGAACGTAACAGAGTTTCTTTATCTTAATTTTATTGTCGTAATTTATTTTAAAAATAGTTTAATAACGACGGCGTTTGGTGTCTATTATCACTGTCGAAGCCCTTGCTTCTTTTCCTTTTTCTCAAGAACAAGAGAAGTGTAAAAACCACTCGCGGTGCGATTCAAGTGAACGGAAAACCCAGCTCTATCTAACAAATTTTTCCCATCTTTCCGTTTCTAGGGTTTCTGTGATCATCATCTTCTTTAACAATGGCAATGGCTGCTCTCAGGCGCGAAGCCCGGCGATTCGCCGCTACCCCTCTCTCAAATCCTCACCCAATCGCCGCCGCAATCCGATCCTCTGTCATCTCCGAGTACGACTCCATTTCCCTTTCATGAATATGAATGGATTGGATTTATTTGCACTTTGATCTTCTTCTTCTTCTTTTATATATATAATCTTTGTGTTTGTTCCTGTGAATGCGGTTGACCGAGAAGTGTCGGATTGGTATTATATAGCGATTCATCTCCATGATTTTGTGCTTCCTCTTTGTTGGGAATACTGGAAAAGAAAAGAAAATTTGAAATTCAACACCGATGGGTGTACTGTGGTGAAAATGGGTGTGAAGTGGTTTTTGCAGGTTTCAAGATGATAAACTGATGGATTTCAGTATACTTTGCTAAAATTTTAGACAATGATAACAAATTTTTGCAATGGATGTTATCTTTTGACATTCGGTTGGTGTTTTCTTATCACTGTTTCGATATAGTCAGCGGCATTGCATTCAAGATAAATTTTTTTTGTCAAGGTTATTTTGGTTTTATGAGCATTGTATTAAAGTTGCAACAAGAGACAATATTTTTCTTAAGAATTATTTTTCTCAAATCCTTCTACGGCTTGATTGCATCCTGCGATTCTTATGTCAAGCAGAAACAGTTTCAAACCATATACAACGTGTTTTGTTTGTTTAACAAGGAACTCTTCTCATTTTAGTATGCATGGGCAACGAAGGTAAATAAAGTTCAGGTAAAACTCTGTATGCATTGAAATGGATTCTGGTTTGTGTATCGTGATAGAAACTTTGAAGTGGAACGTTGTGCAAAACTTTTTGATGACCTTTTCCTGTGAATTCTTTTTTTCTGAAACCCAGATTGACACGCTATTCAACAAACTGTATGTTTTGATCTTGAAATATAAGGACTCCTTAAAAGTCACAACTTGGCAACATCATAATTGTGCATGTTATGAATGGCATTTGCAAAGCCTTTTCTATCTGTCTTAAGTAAATTTTTGTGTATTCTTCTTCATTTTGAATTCTTAAAAGTGCGTTATGATCTATAGGGAGCAGGCCCCTGTTGGAGTGCGCTATATCTCTACTCAAGTTGGTATGAATGCCTGCCATTCTACTTCCAACTTTTGTTGTTTTTAAGAAAGAATTTGCATTCTTTTGCATCTTTTCTTATTAGACATTGGATAAATATGACCGATTTATCTTACCTTATGCAGTCCGAAATCGTATGAAGAGTGTCAAAAACATTCAAAAAATTACCAAGGCAATGAAGATGGTTGCAGCCTCTAAATTACGAGCAATTCAATCCAAAGCTGAAAACTCTCGTGGCCTTTGGCAGCCATTTACTGCACTTCTTGGTGACACTCCAAGTATGTTTATAAAAGTAGCTTTCTTGGTTCAATGGTTAAATTCTTTGAGATATTCCTTTTAACATTGGCCAACTTCCTTCTTTGGATTTATTGTCCCCTTGTTATTCCTTCTGGTGCCTGCATACTATTTATATTTGCACGATATGTATGTTATTCTGGTTGGGCATTCCCTTTCTACAAAATAGTGTTTCCTGTAAAAGCGTATTATAGCTTATTGATCATTGATATCTGTTTACTCTTTTGATAGTTTGAGATAAATACAATCTCTATGGTTTTCACATTACTTATGCGAATTTTGGTTTCTTTGCTTCGGAAGAGTGAACACTCTCCAATTCGTTTATTCTCTCATATCAACATATATCTTTAACAATTAATGGTTGCTCGTATCAGAAATATTGTGAGAATGCTGGAAAACACATCTTTTAAATTTCTAGAAGACGTTAGTGTCAAAAGTTTGCGTTATTTTTTAGATCTTATGAAATTCTGGCAATTGTTACTGTGACTTGAATCAAAGTACAGTTACTTTTACCTGCTGTCGTAGATTGGAAGGAGATTATATTGGTTTTGTTGAAGTCCAAGGAGATTATAAAACTTATATTGTGATGCTTGAAGATAAATTTACCATGTTTGGAATGTTTACTCGCTGTCTTGTTTGGTGGGACTCCTGAGTTCTTTTCATGTCCATCCCTTGTGCTATATATGTATATGTATACATACATACACATTGCACTGAATGGATTATGTTTTATTCTTATTCTTATTCTTATTTTTAGTTACCCTTGTTGCATTGGCCAGGTGCTGATGTTAAGAAGAATGTTATTGTCACTATTTCTTCAGACAAAGGTCTATGTGGTGGAATCAACTCTACTTCTGTAAAGATAAGCAGGGGTTTGAACAAGTTGGTCTCTGGTAGGCTTTGTTTTGAGTTTGACTCAGAGGATCTGTGTATAATCAGATTTATTTCTTTTGATTAGTTTAAGATTTTTATGTTGCCACAGGTCCTGAGAAAGAAACAAAGTATGTCATATTGGGTGAGAAGGCAAAGGCTCAGTTGGTTCGTGACTCAAAGAAGTACATTGAGATAATAATCACTGAGTTGCAGAAGAATCCGCTGAATTATACTCAGGTAAGTCTGGTTGAGTTGATTGGATTTCTTTTTTTTTTTTAAAGGACATTTTATTGAGTTGTGGCTTATATTTTGTGCAGTTAAAGTGCATTTCAAGTAGGGATGGGGGAATTGGCCCGGCCCAAAAATCAATGAGCCAAGCCATAATTAACTGGGCTTTAGGTTGGGCTCGGGCTTGGGGGGCCAGGCCACCCCTAATGACCTTAACCACTTGAGCCAATTGGCCTTGGTTCAATTGGCTCTGGACTGCCCGAGCCCATTGTGCCTTACTTGGGCCGTGAAAAAAGGGGCTGGGCCATGCCTATTGCCATCCCTAATTTCAAGTTAAGGCCTGTGAGGGACCATCAACACTCTTGGCCTGTTTGATTGTGGTTTTTCTTTCTCCAATTCTCACTTTTCTTTTTTAGTTTTTTTATTTTGCTTTTGAAAACATGTAAAACAAGCATTTCCAATTGTTTTCCAAATTTTTAATGGAAAAGCAATGCATCTGAACAGTTTTCGTTTTTCTTGAAAAATATTTCTTAAAAATTTCTCTTAGAAGACTTTCTGTTTCTATCTGTCGAGGTGCTTTTGTGCTGTTATGTTAACATGGACTTTAATCTCTTAAGAGTTGCACGAATGACTGAGGCTTTAAACCATTGTGTTTTCAGGTTGCAGTCCTCGCAGATGATATCTTAAAGAATGTGGAGTATGATGCACTAAGAATTGTCTTTAACAAGTTTCAATCAGTAGTTTCATTTATTCCGACTATTGCAACCGTATTATCTCCCGAGGTAATTTAGAATGTAGCATCAAATAAGTTACAGTTATTGAAGTGATTAGTGGTGTTTGTGTTGGCTTTTGACTAATTTTCATGTAGGTTGTGGAGAAAGAGTCCGAGTCTGGTGGAAAGCTCGGTGAACTAGACTCCTATGAGATTGAAGGTGGTGAAACAAAGGGGGAAATCCTTCAGAATCTTACTGAGTTCCAGTTCTCTTGTGTAAGCCTCAACTAGATCCTTTTTCTCTGAGGTTTAGTGAGGACTGAGCGCTGCTTTTTATATATATATATATAAATAATCTGTTGGTAATAAGCTTTCATATTCTATCCAGGTCTTGTTCAATGCAGTATTGGAGAATGCTTGTAGTGAGCAAGGGGCTAGGATGTCTGCCATGGATAGCTCAAGCAGAAATGCGGGCGATATGCTTGATCGCCTCACTCTGACTTACAACAAGTCTCTCTCTCTCACTTTCTGTCTATCTATATATATTTGTACTTACTCTTATTGGAGTTCGACTCACTTGATTCTCGTTGTCTTTATGGTCGTGTCACAAAAATTGTCTAGTTTACATTTCAGATTGTTGATGAATGAGTGACATGCATATAGTGTTTTGATTGTTATTGGTTTTCATTATCTGGTTTTTGTGTGACAGAACTCGTCAAGCGTCTATCACCACTGAATTGATCGAGATTATATCAGGAGCTGCAGCACTCAAGAGTTAAATGGAGAAAACTTACTCTGCTTGGTGACATTGACGAAATAAGACATACAAAACTTTGTTTGGACATTTTTGGTGCTTACCTTTTGAGGATATATTTTGTTCAGCTTTGATTTAATAAATCACCCCCACCAATGTACTTCATCTTTGGGAAAATCATGTGGAAAAGTTAAAGATAAATCTGATTTTATTAATTTGCAATTTTTTTGTGCCGTAACCGCAGAACTATTATGTATGAAACTTGAGGATTCTTGTAGATCTTGCTGTATTTGTCAATTATATGCTAATTTTGATTTCAAGGCCCAGCACATGGATGTATGGATATTTGGAGTGGGGTTTAGTTCGAGGCGGATGGCTGACGAACTTAGATCTTATAGTTGTTGGATGGAAGCCAATTAAGGTGTGGAAATAGAACGTCACTAGCGCCTACTCCTGCTTCATTTACTTCTCGCTTGTGTCCAGTTTTTGAGGCGGGAAATTGTATTGCAGGTCATGTTTACTGGAGATGATTACGCCCAAAGAGAACAGGGGAGACGATTGGTATGTATCGGTGAACAACACAAACTCTGTAACTCCCTTCTCTCATATCTTTCCCCTTAATGCCTACGTTTAAAATTCCCTACCGTGAACCTAAAAAGGAAAGGCCTGAAATAGCTCCCCTTATTTTGGTCGAGTTCAATCTTAATATATTCGGTTGAAATGCTAATCAAAATTAGTCATTTTTATGATATGCATATATATATATATATATATATATATATATCAAAATACGAGGATAATTAATCCATAGTTCTAGGAACATAATTTGAGAAATAGATGCTGAAAATGGCCAGTGGATTTTTGCATCTATCAAGTTTTTTTTTTTTTTTGCCAATACGAGTTATTTATCACCAATTTAGAAACTAAAGGCTAAACTAAATTAAATATTATCGTATCAACAATTTGAAAGGGTATGAAATAATGGATTCCGCATGAAGAGTATGATTATCTAGCCATGAAGCCTATGACAATTTTCGTTCTTCCCACCTTCTTGTAAGACATCAAATTTGCTCGACCTTTTTGCTTGCTAAAACAAACAATCACTTCTCATGCTCCTCTCAATAGCCATAGGTAAAAAGTAACTGGTGTTTTAATCCCCGTGTCCTAATTTGGCAAAAGACTAATGGGAAGAGAAGGGAGTACTACACTCTTGAGTCGATAAGGCGCCACGTTTTCCAATTACTCATTAATATATTTAAATTTTTCAAAAAGCCATTGTTTTTAAAGAAACCTTGTGGTTAATGTCGAGTTAACATTCAATGTGTTCTTAAAGTTTTAAACCTTTAATTTTAAATGTTATATATACAGATAAAGGGGCCAATTTACATGTTAGTGATGAAACTAGAAGCTAACTGTTTTTATAATAAATTAGAAATTTAAACATTTAATTGATAAAATTTAGAATTTAGAATATTTATAATATATAAAAACTTCATGATCCTTAAACCGAAATACGGAAGTCTTAGCTCTAATTATCTTCTCTTCCGCAATAAAACAAAATGATACTGCACCCATACATACATATACCAATTGGGCGTAGTTTGGACCTTGGAACTTAGGGCAAGAGCGAGCAACCGCACAGTATACTTAACATGCCAATCAAATACAGATATCTTGTGACAATTGAGGACGTAAAATCGACACCTACAAACTCATCTACAATACCCATGTGCACAATCGAGTTCCACATTCGATTCAGGTACCAGCTCAAATTCCCATCTAACGAAGGCCAAGAGGTGGTCTTAGACGACGTCGTGACTCCCGAACAACGCGTCACTTCCAGGCTCCCCTTAGTCTTCCCTCTGACAATGTGGCGCGAGCTGTACCTCTCTGACTTGCTCAAGAACTCGAATCTCGGGAGCAGAGTGCGTGCTTTCTTGAACCCGAAGATCGCGGACACTGTCTCTTCTTTCGCTGCGCGAAATGGGAATAAAGGGTTCGATATGGTGCTTAATGTGGGGATTTTGAAAGCCGAAATGATGAGCAAAGATGAGGTTGATAGAATCGCTCGTGGGTTGGTCGGGGTTGGAGCTAGTGAACCACTTCGGTGCCCTCCAATTCCCTTCGACTCTGCTGATGTTATTGAAGGAGGGTGATGTGAAGATGGGTTTTGGAATTACTTGAATCGCCTGTACCTTTTTTATGTTTGTTGTCAGTTGTCACTCCTCTTTTTCATAATCGAATACCCCAGATACTCACACGTATCTTGCCCCAAATGCCCATTTTTCCTCAAGTGTATCCACTGCTTTATTGAGGTACTCCACATGTCACTGAAAAGAATTGAAACTGCTGATCACTTATTCTTCAAATGTCCTTATACCGGAGGCATTTGGCGTGATATTAGATTATGGCTTGGGTTGACCTGCTCAATGTCTACCCTAAGCAGGGCATTCGGTGGATTCGGAAGGAGTGCACCGGGGCGGGTTTGAAAAATAAGGCTGCCAGGTTGGGTCTTATGTGCATAACGTATATGATATGGAAGACTCGTAATTTGATCCAGATGGAGTCTGCCTTCATTCCTAGCTTGGAGGTGATTTGAAGAGTAAAGACCATCATGTACAGCATCTTATACCGCTTATATCCTCCTGACCGTATTATTTTTTGACTTTTGGTTGCCCAGCCTTATGTCATTTGTTTCACCTTGCTGTACTATCTAGGGATACATTGTGCGTAATTGGTATGTGATGTTGGTTGCCTATGGATATTAGATCAGGCTGCTTTGTGTTGTGAGGCTTTTGCTGTTAGGGTGTATTAGGACTGCGTGAGCTGTGTGGTGTATATTCAGGTACACTTGTGTAGGTTAGCTGTTGGTTTCTTTTGTAGCTTCATTAACCAATGCAGTTCTTATTAGTAGGGTGGAATGGATTTCTGTGTTTTTTTTTCTTTTTGGGATTTATTAGTGTGATCCTTCTTCTTTTGAAAGGCCACAGTGGAGAGCACATTGTCTTGGAGTATGCCCCTCTGATTTTTGTACCTTCATTCTTTTATACAATACATATATTTACATTCCATAAAAAAAAAAACAAGAATTGACCATATGTCAGTGTATCATCAAAAAACACAAGCATAAGTGGTTTCAGAATGTCATTCATTAGGCGTTGAAATTGCCATTCAAGGTAAAACATCGTTCAATCCTTCTAACTATCGCAATCTCATACGACATCACAACCTCCAAGAGCTATTACCAAGGTGTTAAGCGGTAAATTGCAACCTTTACATAGACTATGTAAACTTCATGCAGTATTCATTATAAGTTGGTTTTAATCCTGCCCCAACCGCAATATACACCAGATCAACTTCCCTGACAACACATTTTCTCTTCTGGATCACTGAAACATCCATAAAATTATGAGTGCTCTATCAAAATATGGATCAATTTCCTTTGTTACACCCCTAAGATTCTCGTTTGCTTGAAGTCCAGCTCCCCTTCCATCCTTACCATGGGTTGCAAGGATACATTAGGGAAGTAGGTTCTGTATATTCTTCACCTACCCACTCTTCCTTTATTCTATTGATTGTATATGAAGCATTCTCTTCCCCTTCTGAAGTTGCTTCTTCTTACATTTGTAGTCTGGAAACTATTTTTCGTCGCAACTAGAAACAGAACCCCTTAGCTCTCCTTTCATCAGATTCCTTATTGTAGATACATCTTGACGCCTTATTATTAAATCTAAATTGTGCGGGATGTGGATGGTTACCTGGGGCGGGAAGTAGCTCGTCTACTGAATGGGTCCTTTAGGTGAACACGTTCTGATTAGCTAGAGGAGTTGGTTTGATGTTCCCTCCTCCACTGAGCTCTTATACTCCCACCTCTTAATATGAACTTCCCTACCTTGGCCATCACCACCGCTTTATGCCTCTTTGCCATCATATAGATTTCTTGAAGCGAGACAGGCTCCAACAATTTCACCGTCAATTCTAGTTTAGGTTTAAGCCCTTTAAGGAAAAATCCAATCAAGTACTCCTCTGGCAACGATAATCAATTAGAATAATGATTAAACTGGGCACAATAATCTTGAACCGATCCCGTCTGCCTCAGATCCTTGAAATTCCCTATTGGATCATCAAAAAATTTCACATCAAAACGTTGTTTAAGCATAGCAGTGAACCCTTCCTATTCTACATCTTCTAATTTAGTTCTATTCTTCACATAGAGCTGGTACCATTCATATGCCTGCTCCTTTAAGTGCAAGGCCGCCATACCCACCTTTAAGGTTTTGGTGTATGATCCAATATAAAAAAGTGCTCGCATCGATACAATCACAACTTACTGTCAAACGCTAAAAACTCAATCCTACTGAGTCTCGTTGGTACTGCATACCCGTCCTTATCATGAGCATTTCTGTTACTTCCTCCTATATGCTTTTGATTGTTGAAGGGTGTAGATTTATATATAAGGATTGACTTTAATGTGGAAGTGGTCGATTAATTATCTATTTGCTAGTCCACGTTTTACGGTTAGCTACTAGAGTCATTCTTAATCTACGCCCCAAACTCTAATCTTTAATGGTGTGATTCACGTGAAGAAGAATGAAGTTTTTTCTCTTGGATTGCAATGAATGTAAATTTTCTTTTCCACTTCCTTAATCCTCCTTTTATATGAGGACGAGTATAACCGTCGGAACTTACATCTTGTGTAACTTCCAACAACTCCCACTCGGTTACATAAGCTACGAGTTACATCTTCTCTCTAAAATTTCACGTGTCATACTGAGAATAGGGCGTGCAACCATTAAAGAACCAGTAGTGTTATATTAAGTCACCATCTAACTAACATAACACTTTCTCATAGTCATGATATCCCAAATCATCTAAAATATCATCAAACGCATACACTGTCTCTTTATGCTTATAGATATATCATAAGATTATACACCAAGTATAATCGCCCGGGCTGATATGGTGATGAAGGAAAAAGATTCTTCCTTAGACACTCACAATAATCCATCTTAGCTTAATTGCTTTCCTAATATGCTCCGCTGGACTATATACATTTTAGCCACTGGAAAAACAAATTAAAGTAGCAACACCAAGCCTTGACTTCATATCATAGTTCTAAGTTGAAGGGTTTCATTCGATTAGACATTAAAATCTATGGGATCATACAGTGACAGAGAAAGGGATTTAACTGTCACTCCACAAGAAGGTCGTTATATAACACACACAGTATGAAATGTGTGTTATAGCATAACTCCCACTAAGTTGGGTATGTCACTCTTTTATGTCATGCAAATCATGAATCTAGATTTACTTAAAAACTAATCCGAGCCACTAGATTAACATACCTAATGCTAATCTTGACACTTGAGATTTAACTTTAAGGCATCAGTGTGAAATCTGAATCTTTCACATTTGACTCATCAGAGTCTCATCTTAGACTTACTAAGGTGACAATTCGAATATAAAAAACTTATCATGTATATTACACAAGTATGAAGATAACACAATATTACATACACTCAATATTAATATTGTGAAGTCTCATCCTACCTGCTACTCAAGCGTTAGGGCGATTGCCTGTATGATAAGGTCAATCAGAAGCCCAGTGTGTGGTGACATTACAATGTGCCTTATCATGTAATTGCGTACCAATGAACATTTGAGAAATAAACTTTTATTAAA
>JAOSBP010000006.1:24258301-24275702 GCA_027563825.1 Erythroxylum mucronatum | reverse complement strand
ACGTAGAGAGGTTAATCCTAATTGCTACTTATGGTTACCGAAATTGAACGTCAGATTCCGTTAACCTAGCGATTGAATCAATTAATCTCTAGTAGCGCTCCTAGAAACTAACGAATTCAATTAGAAAGAATAGATCTGAAGATATTCAATGTTTATTAACGACATAAAAAAGTATCCAGAAAATCTCACCATAATAACATGTAACATGGATCCCTCAACCAAGATAAGAAAATTAACTACTCATACTTGAATTGAAATAAAAAGAAATAACAAAACAAATAGTCTCCATACCTGGTTTTTAAAAGAAAGCTACGAAAATCCTATCTAAAAAGTGCAGAAAACATAAAGAAAATAAGGGCAGAAAGTGCAGCCCCCAAAACCTACATAACCTATTATAAAACCTAAGCTAATGCTACGATTGCTTTCTTGAGAAGTGCAGAAGATATAAACCAGAAAAGCCAGCAGATCAACAAGGTGCGGCAGCCACCAAGAAGAGAAAACCTAACCTAATCTACCCTAATCTACGATTGCTTCCCCTTTCCTAACCCTAAAACCTATATATAAAAGTTCCGGCAATCAACATGAGTTTCCTCTTCCAATTGAATCTCTCCCTTATCTTGATTTGATATTGTTCAGATTAAGTAGTCTTCTAATTTCGATAGAAGATATCTTGAAAAGAAGTCCAGCAGATCTTGGGCGATTGTGTTTCAATTGGGAACAAATTCTGGAAAATCTGCAGATTTAAAATTCTATCCTTAGGCGTGCCCATGCCTAATCTCTAAATTTTGTCCAGATTGGAGATTTTTGAATTTCTTTCTTTCTTTTGCCTCTTTTTGATCCTTTTTTGTCGTTAGAGTGTTGAAAACCATCTGTAAACAATTATAGAACAATTCCATTAATTTCGGATTATAATTTCAACACATCAATCAAAATTAAGTCCACAATATATGCAATTTAAATGACTTAACAACTGACCTAGGATCAGAAAGAGCGAGTAGAGAGTTGTCTGTGTCTCGACTTGAGAGAATGCCTCCAAGAATTCCTGAGAGAAGGGAAAGGAGGTACGATAAACTGCGAAAGTAGGGGGCTGTGGACTTCTTCGGAAGTACAGACCATGTAGAGGCCGAGGGATGGCTAAAGAGAATAGAAAGAGTCTTTGATCAGATGGATTGTGAGTCAGACGAGAGGTTCAACTATACTGTTTCCTTATTAGAAGGCCCAACTTACCAGTGGTGGAAGACTGTTCCAGGCAGTACCACCAGGCCTTGTAGTTTGAGACGGGAAGACTTCCCAAGAGTCTTCAAGGGGAATTATATGCCCAAAATCTACATGGATAGAAAGAAGAAGGAATTTTTTGATCTGAAGCAGGACAGTTTGTCTATATCAGAATATGAGGTCAAATTCAATGAGCTGATGGGATATGCTACTACCTTAATTCCTTGACAAGTGTAGGAGATTTGAAGACGGACTGAACATGGAGATCTAGATGAGGTTAGTTATTTCCAATCTGGGTAGTTTTACGGAACTACTAGCTGCCTCGATCCGCATTGAGTAGTTGTTGAAGGACAGTCAGACTGAGAATAGATCAGAGTCTAGACAGAGGTGATTCTGGCAAAAAATTCAGTAAGCGTCAGAACCGAGCCTTCAAACCATTGGCCCTATAATGATAATCAACAACTAACCACTCACTTTTTATTTTACACCCAATAACTCTTTTCTAAACTCATCAACCAAGCACCCCTCGCTCACTTCAACCTCAATAACTATTGTATGAGCCACATAAGTGAAGACATCTCAAAGACGTAATCTATGAACTTGAAAGAAATCTTTGGGTTTGCTTTTTTTGTCAAAGTCGTCTAGAAAGGGAGGAGGGTCCTTTAAGACATTACTCATATGTAATTGGTCAATGTGGTAATCAATTAAAAGCAATTAGACAAGATTTTTGTTTTTATTTTTAGAAAATAAACACTAAAAAATACAATAAAACAGATAAAACTATAAGATATGTTACGTAATTGGGGGAGGTTTTAGTTTTAGTTTTAGTTTTATTGTTGTATGTAGATAGTTGTTTGGCCGTTGGCCTTAAAAGTTATTAATTAGTTAGGAAAGCAAACTCAGTAAATATGGTTGGTATGTTGTCATCCTCAAGGAACTGGGGGCGATTAAACCAATGCTCTTGTCACCATCACACTTTGTGTCATTTTCATAAAAATCTCCTCAACAAAACTTAATCTAATTTAATTTTATTTTTGTCCTGACATCATGTTAAGTTTGTTTATACATGAAATAAAATTGAAACATGTTAAGTGGTACAAAGATCTGAACCCTTATGTTTTTCTTTTTCCTGGATAGATGCATCCAGCAGAAGAAGAAAGTAAGTAAAAAGGAGTACCTAAACTTGGAAAAAATTTCAAGGCCAAAGAACACGTTACCATGTTCACAATGGAAATTGGACCCTCCTCAGTCCATTAAATGTAGGACAGCAAGAGACACACACATACGTCCTCAAATTCTCTTTTATCAATTACTCTATACCTACTCTATGTCTATTACATTTAAGCTATTTATTTATATGGGATCCACAAAAATGGATAATTTAGATGCAATGAACACAGAGTAGGTACAGAGTAAAGGTACAGGGGACACGTCCCCACACATACCCATTAGGTTTCAAAATTCCATTTCAGCTGGAACTATATTAATTTCTTAATCATTAAATTTAACCATAGTTTGGTCTTTTCCAATTATTAATTTTTTTTCCTTTTATCTATTCTCGCACTTTAAATTCGTTACACATATTTTGTTTATTAATTTGAGATTCATTCATTCCTTAAAACTATAATCACAGAAAATTTTATTAAATTTGTGTTAGAATCTGGGAATAATACAGAGATGATAGAAAATTTGCAGGTGCGGCTCGTGGAGATATGTGGTGTGGATAACATTTCAAACGAACAGGTCCTAGTCCTAGATAGACGTTGAGCTGAGCTCCTACCAACCAAACCAAGGCATCCACTTTCAAAGTACAAACTCCCGTGGCCTTGCCTTCGCTTCAGAGAATCACACACAGACTACTAAAAGGAACGTCTTTTTGCCGTTTCAGTATCAAGAACAGTAAGCCACCTCTCGTTGTCTTATTTTCTTGGCTTTCTCTGCGCTGTCTTGATGTATATGG
The DNA here is from genome assembly GCA_027563825.1 of Erythroxylum mucronatum. NCBI lineage: Eukaryota > Viridiplantae > Streptophyta > Magnoliopsida > Malpighiales > Erythroxylaceae > Erythroxylum > Erythroxylum mucronatum. Next base: position 24,272,527 of record JAOSBP010000006.1, on the reverse strand, counting down.
TGAAATGAGGCCCTTGATGTATATGGGTTTTGCTATTCTGAGGCTGTCTTCAAATGGGTAGCGGTTTCTGATACGCTATGCTGACGTTTGGTTTGGATTGGATATATTTCCGTTTTTCACAGAGGAGGAAACTTTTACTAACCAATCCTAGCTTCCCGAAGATACCGCATGGAAAGGTTTCAGTTTGACTACAGTTAGATTTCTGCTTATGTACTCGCAACTGGTCTCTCTTCTGATTTGTTTCGCATTATGTGAGGCTTTATTTGTTTAAAATCATTATACGAAATCGGGAAGGTGTCGTTATTCCTTAGCTTTATTGTTTATAGTAACTCATCATTCTGTGAAGATTTTAGGGGTTTTCCCTTCGTCAGTGCGGTTATGGCGTATTGACTTCAGAGAACTTGGTGTTGCACAATGGGGACGAGTAAAAGTGCTTGTTTCAGTTATGACTCCTTAATTTTATGAATTTTGCTAGCATTTCAATCCCAGCATGCCTAGAGAATATATGATATTTGAGACTTGGATTCAGGAATGCTTGATTATAGTGAATGGATGGAATTTGTTTTTTCCTTTTAGTGGGAAATAGAGCATAGATGGATCTGTGGGTCTTTGGAGCAGCTGCTGCTGCTGGATATGTAGCTAAATACTGCCGTAATATCTCTAGAGGTAAAGATGGTTCATCAAAGTTATCTTCTGGTGCCAACATTTATGGAAAACTGGAAACTCCAAGCTGTCCACTCCGGAGATTAGCAAGGAGAAACAAATTATCTGAAAATACTTCAACAAATGAAGGAAATATTTTGGATGGAAGATTTTCGGATGTGAATGAGTTAGATAGTATTTCAGAAGCAGAAGTAGTCTCTACAAGCGGCTATGACAGAAACCTGGAAAACGTAGAAAACTATGAGGACTACCATGTTCTTTCTTTTATGAGCTTACAGTGTGGAATTGTTACACATGCAAAACTTAGAGAATATGATCCCAGAAATGGGTTGAGTAGCGATGCAGATGCAGTTGAAGAGCTTGGTAATTCCTTTTCAGGTGAAGCACAATTTTCTCATATGTTGAGGAACAGAAGCTCTACTGGAGTGAAGTGTTCATATGACCAACTTGTTAAACCTCGGAATTCCATTGAAAGTTGCCTTATGTCTCAGATATACAAAGAACATATGAAAATGGAAGAGTATGTGGTTAGGTCACTACCTCCATCATCTACAAATGTGTGTCCATTACTTATATCTGATGGATTCCAGGCAGATAAGGCAGAAAAAGTGTGTGGGATTTCCCCACTGCCGAAATTAAATACTCTGAAGAAACTAAAATTGAATACTCGGAACCAGTGCGATGAAAGGCTGAGCAGTTCCCAAAAATTTGTCAGAGGGAATCGTGTACATTCATTAACTGGTATGTGTCTCATCTACATGGTAAAGCCCCATCCAGTTAATAGGTGCTACTTCAGTGATAGTTTCAAGGCATTAATTTTGGCATGATTAAGGATTTAGTCTCCTGAATAATTACTTCTCATAACTAATTTATCATAATTCTTCAAAGTTGAAGCAGTATCTTTACAAGTTTTTATGCTATTTACTATCTTTCACTGCAAGTTAAGGATATTTCATAATCTGTCATCATTGCTTTAATAAATGTCTTATCACAAGCAAGTTACGAGCTGTATTTACTTCATGGTACATTTTGATCTCTACCTCTAAGCCCAACGAGTTTTTTGTAGAAAATATTGGGAGGGAAGACTTTTTATGGATCGCCAGTGCTACAACCAATTGAATAATTCCCAATCTATCAGTTACTCTTTCCCGTACTTATGCAACACCTGTATCATGGCTTTCCTACTTCCATCAATAATCTTATCTTTGGATTAGTTATTCATAACAATATCAACCATGGCCATACTCATTAAATTGAGATTACACACATTGCCCATTGATTGGCTTCTGTCCCTATGAAATCCCATCTCCTGACTCCTAATTTACGGAAATAGTGAATTTGTTTAGCTATACAATGCTTCTGTCTGATCATTTGAAGCTTCTTTCCTTTATTTCATTGTAGAATATGATGATTCCTTTCAATATTGACATGTAAAGTCCAAATAAATACAGCTAGCACCGTAAACTATATTCTGGATTATCATCACCACACGAAGAAATCAAAATTTTATTCCTCGTCTGAATCTTAAAGAATCTATTTATCATGAATTTTGATTTCATTGTCATGCTAATGTTTGATAGTCATCAGGGTCACTTGATGGGACAACTTTATTCTGTCTTGGGGTATCTATTGGCTTGATCTCTTCATTCATTGCTAACCGAAGGGAAGTAGGCAAATTGAAGGAATTGTTGAAGCAAACGGAGAACTTGGTTCAAGATCTACAAGAGGACCTTGAAATGAGAGATGCATTGACATTTAAAGAGCTTGTTAATGAGAATCACAATTCAAAAGACACCAGTGACAATTCTTTTTACATCAATTTACCGTGTCAGCATTTCTCTGTAGGGACCGTGGATAATTCAACTGTGATTCATGGTAAAGAATCATGTGATGAGAAATTGGAAGAGAGTTCAGAATCAATGAGGAAAATTGAAGCTGAGCTTGAGGCTGAACTGGAGAGGTTGGGGCTAAATATGAATTCATCTTGTTTGGAGAGGAGACTTTCTGACCTTGTTGAGGTAAGCTCTTCTTTCCCTTTGACACGCTTGTGCTGTCGAATAAATGATTGAAAGGCTTAATTTGCTGTCTAATGTGATTGTGTATGCCGATTACTATTTTACTAATTTCGTGTTTGGTGAATGCTTAAGAAGTTCATATATATTGCTTGGGGATTCTCTTTTAATTGATTTTTGTCGGAGTAGATTGAAGCTTTTGTAGTTTCACCTAACCTTTTGGGCTTTTTTGTTGTAATTTCTTTCTGGTCTTATTTCAGTTTTCTCACGACCATTTTTGAGTGCAAATGGATGCATGAAATGTTTATTAATGGTGTTTACCAATTTAAATCATTGCCATAATTTCTTTTTCAATAAATAGTGTCGGCATTTGGAGGTCACTTTCTCACTGCCTAGTTGTGTTATTAATCTTGACGTTACTGTCAACTTCTGGAACATCTTTTCTGGCAGTTCTTTAAATATTTTCAACCATTGCCCTATTAGTACTCAGTTTACTGGACTGAGTAGCAGATTTTGGTGATTATACAATATAAATACCAGTTAAAGAAAAGAAGTAGCTGAAAGTCATACATGACTGTGGCCTAAATGCCTTGGACCTTGTGGCTAAATTTACTAATCATGCAACTGTATTTTGATAAATTGTTGAAAAGAATGAAAATGGGGAAGTGAATATAATTTTTTGCGAAAGCTGTATGTAATCATCCACCATGTCTGTGCTTTTCGATGATGATTCAGTCATTCTTCGTGGCTACTGCTTCTCCCGCTGATGATGGTCTCGTCTATAATTAACCTGTATTTTCTGAAAAGCCATTGTATATATTAGGATGTACATAGTTTGAAATGCCATGAGGAAACTGAGGTGCTTATATTCTATGTGAAGTGTCTGCTTTTAATGTGTGATGGCTGTTTCTTGAGGAAATTCCATTTCTCAAGTACTGATGGAGATCTACCCTACCATAGCTTGACCCAGATTTTGTGGCTGATTTTGCTCATGGTGAGCTGAGGGCTGACAAGGTCAAAGGCCACATTGTACCTCAAGATGAGATAGATCAAGATAGAACTGATACCTCAACAACACATTCTGCTAATTATGCAGTTTCACCTAGAGAACTGAGCTTGCGCCTACACGAAGTGATTCATTCCAGACTTGAAGAGCGTGTGAAGGAGCTCGAGTCAGCCCTGGAAAGAAGCCATCGGAAGGTGCAACTTATGGAATCAGAAGATAGGAATACATGGGGGAAGTTGTCAAGCAGTGAGATAGGATTTTCATCTGACCAGGAAAGCCCAGTTGCTGAAGGAGATTGGAACTCTAAGATAAATCCTGTGGATATGAAAATATCGCGGGAAGCTCTAGATGCTTACAATGAGGCTTGTGATGAGCTCAGAGAGATGGATGAGACTGATGAAGAGTTATCACTACCAGGGGATTATGGAAACAGTTATCAGGTGAGTGTGAATCCATTTCCTCAGACCCTGCTAAAGGGTCAGATCAATGGAGCAAATGATTCTTTGTCCTCTCATATGCACTGTCAGGCAAAATGTCCACAAGATGAAGAACATGAAAGTCAACAGAAGACATCCTTAAGGCATCCCTTAAAAATCCAACGGTTCGTTTATTGTGGTGTTAGTGAAGATGATAGCAATGATGAAATGGAGCAACAGTTGATAAAGAAAATTGTGGAGAAGGCAAGGGCGGGCTCTCCTGTGGTACTAGATGCACAAAGAGTGTTGTCGACAATGGATGAGAACGAAAAATAAAACGTCAAAAGAGTTTTCTAGTTTAAAGATGTAGAAGCGATTCATGACCAAAATACGGTTCATGTAACCTAGTTCATCGTTTACTTTTAACATTTTTTGGAATATACCTGAAATCATTGACCCAAAATTGTTCCTTCCTGATGGGATATAGAGCAAAGCGTTGTATAATAAATCGTTATGGTAAAAGTAAGACTACTACAATAAATAAATTGGTTTTGATGATTGTTGTGTGTCTAATTCAAAGCCAGTCTTATGACTTATAAAATAGAACGTGACAACCCTCAACACTCTCATCTGTCAAAATCTAGGTCCAGAAGGTTTCATTGAACGGACTTATCACCAATTGAGCCTGTGCTGAACCTAAATTCCAAAATATGATAGTTTTTGTTCGTTTCCATGCTTCTCTGGTTAAAAGAATAAATTGGTAATTTGCTTTACTGTACAAAAATCATGTTGGTAAGAAAACCTCACTTGAACAACCAACCAAAAGATTCCTAACGATGAAAAAAGAGGGGAAGGGATCAAAAAAATTTCAACTATTATTAGATGTGTTTCCTCAAGGAAAGACCAAAACATTAGAGTTCACAAAGCCAAATTCAACATGATGGCATTGAAGTGCTTCCAGCAAAGGAGGGGCGGGTAGATAGAGATAATCTGAACACACAACACAATCTCCTTAATAAATGTAGAAGCAAGGTCAACAGCTTCCAGCACTCCCTCTCATGCCCGTTTGCCAAAATCATCTGTATCATTATCCTCATCCCTGTAATTTGTTTCCAATGGTTCATCCTTCAAGTTTGATTCCAGTGAATCATCTTGGTTAAAATCTCCAGCTGCTTCACTTGCGTTCCTGCTTCCAACCCCCACAACTCCATCAATTCTACTTCCAAAACCACAGCTGGCAAAATTATCACCACCACAGTCATCGCCAGCAATACCAAAATTGCCAGCTGCAGTGTCAAAGGCTCCAGTACTACCAGGGCTAGAATAACCAACATTTTGGCCTGGATTATTGCCATAACTACCAAAGTTCCCCCCACTTGCATAGGTATCAGCACCTGTATTATCACCGTAAGTGCCCCGGCTCCCATATGTTCTACCGCTGACATTACCATTATTGCCTCCAAAATTCCCACCAGGACTCCCACCAAAATTCCCACTTCCCTCGTAGCCACCTCCATAGACACCACTTCCACCGTAGCCACCACTTCCCCTATAACCACCACCTCCACCATATCCCCCACCTCCAAAGCTACCACGAGATCTATCAGTTGCATAATTCACCCTTATACGGCAATCATGAAGATCCTAATAGAAAGAAGTAAGAACATTAAATGTTATTAGAAAGAAAGCTTCTGTAACTTGCAACTAAACTCAAAGGTAACTCTTAGAGGCCAAAAACCAAAAAAGACAGCATTGCTACATTATCATCTATAAAATGCAAGTCTAAGTTTTTGCTATCCAGTAAATAAACAGGTTGATGCACTTTAGATTGTTAAGTGTATAGGAAATTACGGACCACTATAAAAGAACCACAAAGAAATCCAGGATTATTCCAGCCACAACCCAAGACAGTTCAGAATATAAGGAAAATATGCATTCCTAACACCATTATAAGTTTCAAAACCAAAAGATGTTCATTTCTATAAAAATTGCAATGTCATGATTGAAAATCCCACGTTTTTCCTCGTCAAACTTTTGAATGTTGACAAAAAGTAACACTACCACAACACAAACAAAACTCGAAATGCCATTATTGGAAACAGACAATCAAAGTGAGCTCTTTTTGCAAGAAATGTTTCAGGCTTGCAGAAACATTAGGATGATAGAAATGGGGGGATGAAACATGGATGAGAGGTACCCTCTACCATGCTAATGCTCCTAGATTGAGGGTATCAAATATTTTGCACAAATCAAAGCATAGTGATTTCCAATTACAAAAAGCTGACACTGGTCTCAACAAAACTATCACACTTGAATCACTTGATTTTTTTCACCATTCATTTATATTCTTCAATACCAAATATGACATTAATAAATTAGCAGAGCTACCTGTCCATCCAAGGCCTGGATGGCACTTGAGGTTTCCTCACTGGAGGTGTAAGTAACAAACCCAAATCCCCTAGATCTATCAGATTCACAATCCAAAATAACTCTTGCTACAACATATTCAGCAGTTACTCTATACTTCAAGCATAAAGAACTATTAAGTCTCTTATTGGAAGTGTTAGCACCTCATTCACGGTCAACAGGATTTATTATGTTTTAAGTAAATGAAAATAATTAAAGAAAGGGGTTACAATTTCACATACCTTCAATAACTTCACCATACTTGCTAAAAGCTTCCCTTAGACTGGAATCATCTGCTCCATATGAAATGCCTGCAACGTAAAGTCAGTAAGCATCAAACTGATGCACAAATGCAGATAAATGTCACCCTTTTCTGCCTTTCCCCACCCTTTTTCCCTGAAGGGTTTCAAATTTTACAAAAGCAGATCAGGGTATTATTGGTGCTGGAAGCTCACCTCCAACAAAAAGCTTTGAAGATGACATGCATTGGATTGCTTGAAAGAGAGATGGCATAGACGAAGAAAATTCAGCATCAATCTGCTTGCTAGAAGCTAGCCTGACGATATTCCCTATTTTACTGAGAAATGTCATTGCAATGACCTTCAAATGCCAAATAACAAAATAAAATATACATGAGTAAAAACCATGCCATAAGCAATAACAACATAACAAGTAATCACATCATACAAGACAACAATGTGTTTTATTTTGACCCTTTCAAAGAAAATACTCATGGCAACTCTAACCAAATCACATTGTTAAGAGGAGATAGATTCAGAAAGTTCACAAAGCATCATCGACTACAAAGCCTTACCTAACTAGTTTTCTGATTCTTTTATTTTTCTAAAGAATCCAATTTATTTGGAAACCAACTCAAAATATCTCTGCTCTGTGTTTATGTGGGGGAATGCAGAACTTCATCTCTTGAAGTGTCAATAAAAATTTCTCTTCACTAACATTTTAGAAAACTAACGGAAACCAAAATGTGATCGAACATATCAATTTCATTTCAACAGTCCCCATGGTAGCCTACTATAAGCGAAGCATAAACAAGAACAACACAAGTAAAATGTTCTCCATAAAGGTGCTTTGTTTCTTACTCTCTGAAACCTTAGTCAACAACCAACAACATACCATTCGGATTAAAACCACACCAACTTTGCCACTGCAAGTTTCCTTTTTCACCAACTCATAAGATGATATCAATGAATAAAGTTTCTACGACAACAAAACAGAGCACAACGTTTTAAGGACGAACCAAACAATAAAAGGCTAACCATTCAAAGCAGCGGGACATCAAAAAAGGATAAATGCAAATCGATTTAATCAGTAGTAAATATAAAAGTGGGTAAAGTTAAGATCCACCACCCTATCAGCAACCTAATCCAAGAAAGAGGGTGAAATTAAGAGGAACAGGAAAAAAAAAAAAGAAGGTTAACAAAGGGAAGTTGGACGAATTAGGGTTTTCCGAGAATACCTTAGATCTCCTCCTATTTACACTCCCTGCAACGAGTACTAGCTAAAGCCCTATTCGGCTGCTGGGTTTTCTGCACAAGTAGATTTATCTGAACCGGTAAAGGAGATATTTGATCATATGGAATTTACAGAATACATATTTGTAGTTTACAGTTTGACTCAAGTCCCATCACCAATCTCCATTCCCGTAAGGATAAAATTTTCATTTCATAATTTTAATTTATTAAACATGGAAATGAGTAGAAATGTTTTTAATGCACAGTCACACCACAGAATGTCAACAAGTTCAACGGTTGGGATCTCTCCTCCATAATCATCAAAGGTCAAAAAAAGAACCCAAAAGATCTGCTAACAAACTTCTTGAGAAATTATTCATCTAATCAGGAACACAACCATCTTCAAAATTGAAACTTGATCCTAGAACCGAGTAACCAATGGCTCCAAATCAAAGACCCAGAAGCATTCTCGATTCTTTGGGCGAAGAAATAGTAAGGATCGTAACACCGGTTTCAATTTGCATGTTCTCGGTGGTGATTCTGGTCTCGATTCTGAACGGGGGCTTCTCTTCCGCTTCAGGGTCAATAAGCAGCATAGCTACGGTAGCATATTCAGAGGCAAGCTCCGACTCTTCATGGGACAAGTTCAAAGGCGCTCTCTTGAACGCTCTTGTGTTCGTGGGTGTTGTAACAGTTGCTACCTTTGTTTTGGTGCTTCTCTTTTACTTGAGATGTACTCAGTTCTTGAAATTCTACATGGGTTTCTCTTCTTTTATTGTTTTGGGTTTCCTAGGAGGTGAAATTGCGTTGTTTTTGATTAAAGACTTTAACTTCCCCATCGATTGCATCACATTCCTGGTGGTTTTGTTCAACTTTGCTATTGTGGGTGTATTGGCTGTTTTCATGTCCAAAATGGCTATATTTGTGATACAGGCGTATTTGGTAGTTATTGGGATGTTGGTTGCTTATTGGTTTACTCTTTTACCTGAATGGACGACCTGGGTATTATTGGTTGCCATGGCTTTGTATGATCTTGCTGCTGTTTTATTACCTGTTGGGCCACTGAGGCTTTTAGTAGAGCTTGCAATTTCAAGGGATGAAGATATTCCTGCTTTGGTTTACGAGGCTCGACCTTTAACTAATTCAAGGGATGAACCAGTTCAAAGGAGGGTCTGGAGACACAGAAATACTGGAAATGATACTAATGGCACTTTGGATTCTAGTAATATTAGGACTTCTGGTTCTGTATTAAATTCAAACACGAACAGTAATGCAACTGACCAAGGTGCTGCTACTGTTCATAATCACTCAAGACTGGCTGGAGCAGAAGAAGGACGAGATCTGGAATACAAAGCTGAGCTTTCTGCACCTTTAATCGATCATGGGGTTACGGTTCAGTTAAATGGACATGAAAATACAATGTCTAGTGAAAGTTTGTTGCTAGAGGGAATTGGATTGGGTTCTAGTGGTGCTATCAAACTGGGGCTGGGTGACTTCATCTTCTACAGCGTGTTAGTTGGAAGAGCAGCAATGTACGATTTTATGACAGTTTATGCTTGTTACCTTGCTATTATAGCTGGTTTGGGTGTTACACTAATGCTACTGGCTTTTTATCACAAAGCATTGCCAGCTCTTCCGGTATCAATTGCCCTAGGTGTGTTGTTTTATTTCTTAACTAGGCTTTTACTTGAAGCTTTTGTTGTACAATGTTCTTTGAACCTTGTAATGTTTTAGCAAATTCCATTCTAGGCCATTGTCTATTGAGTTCAATACTGGGCCTCAGAAGATCGTTTGCTTAGAATTCACTATTTATCCATGTAACTTATTTTTATCTTAGCTAATCCATATGATAATGACCTAAAATCTATCCTCCGTATGAGAGCTGTATGAAGTACTACGGAAGCATGAAGATGCGGAAAACTCTTGTAGTTATTGCTTAAGCTTGTGTTATCATGGTTTAGGGAATTGGCAATTGTTTGTTCCTTTGGTTTCTCGAATGCTGCAGACTGTATTGGAGTGAGGAAGATATACTCATGATGTTAGGAGTGTGATTACTGGGATCGCTGTTCCTGTTTTTCTTACCTCATTCATGGTGAAATTCAGGAGGATTTGTCTAAGGATGTCGATTCAGAAGAAAAATGTGTCACAGCAGAATCTAATTTGCTTTTCATCTTAATAGGCTAGATTGTCTTAGTTATTAGTATTACTATGATAGCTTTGCTCAGGTTGACGAAGAAAGCATGGTCACAAGCTTCTGTTATTTGCCTACTTGATAGCTATAGATGTAACTTCTTTCAAGAATCTCCATTGAACCAGTTGGTCTATGATGTGAATTAGTATTTTGTTTCATGTGCAATGGCTTAAGTAAATTGAAGTAATTGTTTGTACAAACTATGATTTTCTGGTACCTTTTTTTCTGGATTTCTTTTTTGTTTTGCTGCATCATAAAGTAACTTTTGGATTGCTTGAATCATATAATAAAATACCTGCAACATGGTCACCCTATTGATGATCCTCTTGAGGGATCTTTTTTTAGCTTCGAAGAAATGGAAGACCTGGACAATCAATCTTTCGAATTTTTGAATGAAAATTTCCTACATAATGGTTTGTAGCTAGCATGCACACTCAGAGAGCATTCACTACGAGATGTGTAACAAGGTATGTATTTCTGGACCTTCCCATTTTGGTATAGAAAGAAGGGAGGAGAAAAAATTTAAGTACTTTATTGGTTTATTTACAAGTAGCATAACAATAAATACATAAAAGTCAAATCTCATAAAATGTGCTCAAATACCAGTGCTTAATATGTTTTCTTTTTTCCAATGGAGGATTTTGGATTTGATTTTTTTGTTTCTAAAGATTTGCTGCTTGATGTCTTATTACAGAGTGCATATGTGGATGTTGTTCTCACTTTCCCTATAATGCTCTTGAACTCAATTTCTGTTGTCTTGAAAGACTATAGGGTCTTTCATATTGCAGTAACTTCATTCACTTACACTGGAACATTGATTTTATTTCTCAATGTTAGCATTCATATTAGATGACCGGCTTATGGATACAATGGTTTTTTGCCTTGAACAAAATTCCTAGATGCAATTCTTCCGGAGATATCAAGCCTCTTTATTAAGAATTTTATGGATGCTATGATAGTTTTACATAAATGGTCTTCAAGACTAAGACTGATTTCAAGACTACATACTAAGACTGGTTTCAAGAGTTGTAATTGATTTTATTGCTCAAATGTTGCTTATTTGGATGATATCAGTATTGGTAGTTTTTATGAAATTGATGCCTCTGATGGCTTTGAGAATTTTGTTTTCTGGTGAACCTCTTATGTTTGTCATTTCGCTATTGACTCTTCTGGTGTTAGTTGTTGAAAGAAAAAGATATTACGAATTGCGTCTTAACTACTTGGAATATGTCCGAGGATACAGACCACCTTGCGACTAAGCCAAAAGTAGAATACAATTACAGAACATAGGGTCAACAAGTGGTATTAGTAAACCAAGTAGCATGAAGCCACATAAATATTTGGAATGGCTTCCTGTTCTAGCGTATGTGGACTTACTTTGTACAGCTCAAAGGATCATATAACTCAAGGATCCGAATGACTACACAAAGCTCAATCCTGCAACTAAATTAGTTTGAACCAGTCTAGCATTCTGTAAGTAGAAGAATGGAATGAACATTCAAGCCGCATCATGCCAAGTCACTGCAGAGTTCTGAATTTACTAATGGCTGATTTTGGAAGATAATTAAAAGGTTCGTGAGACTACCAACTAAATGAATTATAAAGATATAATATAGTAAACGATGTTAGGATTGATGGAGGAGGAGAAATCATGTTAAATGAAAACAATGAATCTATACAAGATATTTTTCCTACTATGAGAAATTCTCATATTTTAAATGTTAAAAGAATACTTTCCTACCAAGAGTAATGCTAAGAGAAGATTCAAAATCATCATTTTGTAATGAGAAGTTTCTTGTAGGACTTTTCTTCTTTTAAGAAAAAGGGTTAGAAGTAAAATTGTGAAAATCATAATGATCAAATACCTAATAATAGATTAACTCATGGAGAGTAATTAATTATAATTAAAAAAGGTTTAAAATTATGTGAAGATATGAAATTAAAAATAGAAAATGAAATATTTAGAACTAAAAAAGAATTAGGATATTGTCATTAAAATGATGATTCTTATGATGTTCAAAATTGTAGATGTTGTAATAAATCATCAAAATCCTTTATTAACAAAAATAAATATGGATCTCTTACGTGGAAAATAAAGAAATCTTGTAAACAATTCAAATCAAACCAAAATTATACAAATTTTCACCTTCTTTTGATTTTAAAAATAAGATTAATTATAAAAAATTCTCAAACTTTAATCAATTTTGCAATTATAGTCTGAATTTTAAAAAGTGACATAAATGTTAAAACTTTCAATTTTTTTCAATTGTAGCTCAACAATAATTTTTCCGTTAAGTTTGTTGACGTAAAATATTACGTGTCTAAAAACCCTTGTTATTAGTATACATCAGCAGTAGTTAAGAAAAGAAATTTTAATTAATGAAACGACATCGTTTAATCACATAAATAAACGGCGTCATTTTTTCTAAAATGACCTAAGCTCCTTCATTTTCAATTTGCTAACCTGACTGTGAGCTCTCATCCCCTTCGTTCATTTTCCTCTCCCGACTCTTAGCCCCTTTGTTTTTAGTTTACCTAAATCTTTTTGTTTGTTTTTTTTTGGCTACAAAGGAAGAAATCAAAATAAAAGACAAAGACAAAGGCACCCTAGCTAATGCAGGATTCTTCGGTACAAAGCGTCATGTTTGTCTCGGTGGATTTGGTCCCGGATGGTCACCGGGGGTTCCTACAATATATGTAGGCCTGGAATGAAAGCCACTGCGAGCTAGGCCAGCCAATCTACACACTAATTACCTTCGCGATACACATGCCGGAGTTGCACCTCCCATGCTCGGTGTAATAAACCTCGAGTACCTGTCACTAACAAAATATCGTCAGTTAAGAGTAAGCTGGAAGAGGAGAGGATGTTAATGACCTTAAGGGAGCCTACTTCAACGATCACTCTTCTATAGCCCATCGCCCAAGCCAGAGTAAGACTTGAATGTACACCCCAGAGTTCTGCAGTTACTGGAGAACCCTGGCTGATGTGGTGCAGGAAACCTTCACACCACCTCCCTCGACTATCTCGAATTAAACCCCCCGCTGTGGCAATGTTGGACCGTTGTTTGACAGCCCCATCCGAATTTAGCTTAACCCAATCCACTGTCGATTTAGTCCATCCAACTAAATTGCCGACAGGTAATCCCTGATTTTGCAGCACACAGCTCTCCGTTGTCCTTGCTCTTTCTATCCACCCAACATATTCCATAACGACTTGGTGACCTGCTTCTGGCCAAACAAAACCTGCGTCAAATATGCTGCGATTTCTTCATTGCCAGAGAAACCAACAGGCTACTCCATAGATCGTACCCCAAGCTATCCGGTGAACTTGAACTGGCCTCCGAAGTTTGTGAGCCACCCACTGATCAACTTCATGGTGGAAAAAGTCCGTGTCCACTGCCTCCGAGAGCAAGCTGGATTCTTCTTGTCCACAGAAATGACAATTACCATCCAAAGTGAGCTTACGAGCCACGTGCTGTTGATTGGTCAGCAGTTTCCCTTTAGTGAGGAGCCACAGGAAGGCTCTAATCTGCTGAGGCCCTACCCATTCCGAGATGAATTCTCAAAGACCATTGTGAGCGTCCGTAGTGCTGCCTTCAATTAATTCATAAGCTGATGTCACCGTGAACCTCCCATGTCTAAGTTGGTCCCCAAATCAGGGTATCATCTGCTAGACCATGTACATTTGTCTGTATTGCCACAAGATCCATACAGATCATGGAGGGTAAGTATTGCTGGAACAAGTTCCAACGCCAGTGTCCACTCTCATCTGTAAACTTTGCTATTGTGGCGTAAAGGAGGTTATCTGGGAGAGGAGTGGTCACTACTGTTATTAGAGGTCCCCACTTGTTTGCCCAATTATCCAACCAGAAATATGTGCGTCTCGCATTATCCAGCTTCCATTTCATGCCTTAGCGTACATACTGTTAGTAATGTGCCCTAGGCCAATGAACATTTGTGATTCATGTATTAACATTATGATATGTTAATAATATATTATGAGGTATTCCTTTCATATATGCATGTATCTCGTTTATGTAATGTGATTTACATTCCATGA
>JAOSBP010000006.1:24219817-24231403 GCA_027563825.1 Erythroxylum mucronatum | reverse complement strand
CTAGCTAACCTTTACCGTTAAAGATTCCTCATGGGAACGATATCCGCTTACCGCTACTACATTAATTTGTTTTAACGAAAGTGATTTCTTTTATATTTGGTTGCAGGAGACAATATCACCATCAATTTTAATTTGAACATAAGATAATGATCAATTTAATTGGTGTTTCTTACTTCATCCCTAGATGTACCTTATAGTAGTTACTCTTTTTTTATGAGACCTTAAAAATTTATTGCTTTCATTTGTGTATTTCTTAAATTTTATTATAATTTATTTTATTTATAAATTGATGATTGAAGTTAAGGATGGCAAAAGGCCTAAGTCCTGTCCAAAGTTATTCGATTAAACCCAAGTTGATTGAGTTTTAGGTTGAGTTTAGAACTTTTTTAAGACCTAAAGCTCAGCTTAGGTTTGAGCAATTTTTTTCAAACTTTGGGTTGGACTCAGACTTCATAGGTTGAACTCAACTCGAAACTAAAAGTTCTTTTAACAAAATGATGTCTTTTTTATATTTTGATGAATAGCTATTTTGAGATTTACTAAAACTTGATTGAGTTCGAGTAGAAATATTTTTGGATCAAATTATTGAGTTTCCATCTCTGATTGAAGAGTTGTGTTTTCAGAGTTTTATTGGATTATTCAGTTGTATAGTATTTAGGATGATATAAAATGTGGTTATATTGAACTAAGAAAGTGTGACAAAGTAGTATATTATAATATTTAGGATAATATAAAATGTGATTATATTGAACCAAATAAGAAAGTGTGACAATGTATTATATTAGTCCGATATGATATCGAAATTGAACACTGCTTGATAGTTTTTGATAAAAATATTAAGTTATGGTGATCTAAGAAAATATAAAAATAAAATATCTACATTTCGTAAGGAGTAATATCATACCTAAATAAGAGAATTTAGTGAAAGAAGTGTGTGTAATCATCTTATTGTTACCACCGAATACTATTCAATATTTTAATCATAACTTTTATTTTAATCATAACTTTTGATAAAAAAATCATATTGAAGATATTCAAAAGGTTATAAAAAGCTTGAGAATTATATAAAACCTTGAAGAAAATACTTAGAATTGATACTAGTTTGTGGGATCTCTACTTTGTATTATTTTGTTAAGTTAAGATAACAAGCGCATAGCTTTGACTAGATTGTGGGTTTGTGAGTTGAAATTGAAAATTTGGAGCAAACATATTGTGCTAATGAAAACCTTTTGGTATTAAAGCTACCTACTAACTAAATCATATGCGTAGATGATGATAGAAAAACTTCAAAATGGTCAAAGGACTTCCCGCGTTTCATTAGCTTAGAGATTGTAGAAAGTTGGTTAGGGACAGTGGCAGGCATGGAATATATTTACACACAAAATGTTGGTTCGTTAATTGAAAAAGAAAACAGAAACAAATGCCTAAAGCCATGCACCACCATAAAACCTATAATCCTTTCTCTCTCCAAATCCCCTTCCATTGTTTTCTCTCAATCTCTGACATTTCTGCTTTTCCTTGAAGTTTTTTCTTACATTTCCAGTTTTTTCTCCAGTGATCAAGGTAAGAGGCAAGATAGGAGAGGGTGCACACAATTCATCTGAACAAAAAGGATAGGAGGGTAGAGAAACTTTTTTGATTTTTTTCTTAGTCAGGGTGCTCTTGCATTCCATGTAAGTTCTCGTTACATACTCTCTTGATTTCTGGATGCTAATTACAATATGGATTCGTTTGATATAATTTTTAGGTAAATGGCATATGGAATTTCCCTGTTCTCATAATTATGAATGAACAATCGCAAGAAAGCTGTGTAATTTCCTGAATCTGTATTATATTTCCGGGTTGAGAAGTTCTGATAAATGCAAATAACTAATTCTCTGTCTTTTCTGTTTTTTTTTTTTTTTTGTTATCACGAATTCTTATAAGTTTCATGACTTGTAGGTAGTAATTTCTGAGAGAAGTACAATAACTAATGCTATGCCAATGGTGAAAATTAGAGAATCTGGACATACATGTTGAATTTTATGAATTTATTGAGGTTTTGTTGGCAGAACATGTTTTATCAAGAAAACCGGAGCCACAATTAGCTGTAGTTTTGGTATAAAACCTGCCATAGTTGGTATGAAGACCAAGCACTTGATATGTATGTGAGAAAATTCCACAACGGAAGCGGAAAACTTTAGATTCTAAGATTATAGAGTTTGTAGTAATGAATAGTTCACAATTTTGCAGTGTGAAGGCCTGTGGAGTTGGGTGTTAAGTAGATATTTGAAACCTGAAGCAAAATTGGCATCTTCAGCCATGGAGTCTGGACATCGGGCTGAAGCTACTACAAAACCAAAAACACATCTTGCAACAATTGCTGATGAAGGTGATCATAACAGGAAGTTGAGCTCTTTATCACATTCTTCGTCGTCTTCCTCAGGAGATCCATTCGAGCTAGTGGATGATGATGCTGATGACGACCACGACAATGGAACCAGGAAGCCAAATTCAGGTAATACTGCTCCCTTCAACCTTGATAAGGGAAATGAGCAGTTACCTCCAGGACATCCCGATTCTAATAATAAGTTAAATGCAGAGATAGCAACAGAGTCTCCTCCAGCACCGGTGACGGAGAAAGCAGCTGCGGGTGATGAAACTACCTCTCCTGGTTACAGGATACCATCTCATGTTTTCTCCAGAAGCAAATCCAATGCACCAATGGAGTGGAGCACTGCATCGAACGAGTCGCTGTTCAGCATCCACACGGGGAATATGAGCTTCACAAGAGAGCAATTATCTTGGTTTCAAGGTGATTATGCTGCTTCTAGCCCTATGGTTGACTGTTCAAGTAACCAACCTCCCAGCAATCAGTCACCGAGTAATAAGCCAGCTGAAATTGCTCAACCAAATGTTCATGATTATGACCAATCTGGTGTAACCGAATCTAAGGCTGCTGAGACAATGAGAGAGGTTATCAGGGAAAACGAAGACCAGAACAACCAAGTTAATTCTCCTCCCAAGGTGTATATTCAATCTGCAAGCCTGAATCGTGGCTCCGATGCAAGTGGAACCAGTCGCCAATCTTTTGCTTTTCCAATGTAAGTGGTACTCCATGAAATATCAACCTGATTACCATAAAATAACCCGAGGAACGGTAACTGTGAAGAAGCAGGAAAATCTGACAAACTAACATAAACTTTGTATAGAATATTGAACACAATAGTTTGATACATTCTTGATATTCTGATCTCCTGAAGCAGAGACGGAGAGATTGACTAATTTAGATTATTTTTGTGTGCGAAGATTGACAGAAAATAAAAGCGATTCCCTGAATCTGCATGCCCAAAAACCATCACGAGTGCCGTCTCAGCCGGAGACTCCTAAAGTGGTTCAGCAGGAGCAATCGCAGCCACAACCAGTGGCAGAAACCCCCAAGCAAGGGAACACCCCTAAAGCAAACTCTAACGGCATTGGTAGATGGTTCTCTTGTTTTCCCTGTTGCAATTACTGTTGTTGAGTGACAATATTGTTGAAAGTTGATACAATCCTCTTATTGCTTTCTGCGACAAACTGTCCTCTTGTAATTTTAGGAGTCTATATGACTATATATTAAAGGAGATCATTCTTTTTCAATTTCTGATCCAATGTCTTCAACACATTGACATGGGTGGGTAGACGTAGATTATCCATCGATAACAAAAAGCAAAATAACAAGGAAGTTTATCTTGACAGCTGTTCCTGAAGGCCACTAGGCTGTGCTTCCACCACCATCATCGTCTCTTTCAACATGCAGCAACTCAAGACAATGACATTTTTTTTTTCATTTTGTATTCATTTAATGATTTAGTCAATTAAACTAATTTAGTTTTGGAATAAAGTTATATAGGATTAAATAGCAATCGGCTGTTGGAACTTATCTTGATTTAGAACATGCTAATCATTTTTTTTAATCAATCACAATCCTCCAATTTTAATGTATGATAAGGACCCATTAGCTTGGAAGTGTTATCCCTTTTATTTTCCTTAAATCGGCTTCTATGAAACGGAAACAACATATAGTGTCCGACCACGATTGAAGATGAAGGTTTAGATTCATTTTCCTTATTTCGTGTAATAATGTCAAATTAAGGAGATAACATCATTAGTTAGTAAAATCATGTACATGACATCTTTTAAGTGTTATTTATGACTCCTTTGAAATTCATCTCTAAAGAAAAAAAAGATAATTATTTTAAATATCTTGAAATATAATCAAATTCTTATATATCTCAACTTTTATTTTATAATATTATATATCACAAATTACATTACATAAAAAGTTAATAACAAGATTAAACCCCGTTGAATTGTTACAAATTTTTTTAAAAATTTAATACTTAAAAATTTGGATTTCAAAATTTATATTGGTGTTAATAATAATCTACTAGACACTTGATAAAATTTTCAAAATATATGAACAGGAAATTACTTTTTATGATTTTACAAAATTATAAAATTCAAGAAATCATAAAAATAAAATATCAACTCTAAATATTATCAAATTGCATAGGGCGTTTCATAAGATATTTTAAGTATGAGGTGATGTATATTTTACACTTTTAAATTCTATTATTGACATTATCATAGTTATATGTATAACTTATAAAATAAATGTTAGGATATATTTAATTAATTGTTATAAGATAAAGACACTTGAAATAATTTACTTTTAGAAAAGATACTGTACAAATATTAAAGTCTATCGCGTACGAAAGTAATAATCATGATGTATGCTAGATATCCATTATTTTTTATCACTATTTTATAGCATATTACTTGTGTTTTGGATGAATTTGAAAGATTTGGTATTTAATTCAAAATTTTTGTCATTTCAAGGCATATTTTTGCCCATTAAAAAAAGAAGCGAAATTGGAGAAGACTTAGAGTGAGATAGAACAAATTTTAGAAGAATGGAAGAAGGGCCACACAACACAGCACGGTTCATGGACCCATATTAACGGCCATACATAAAAGTGGTTGCTTCTATTTCTCCAACACACCCTACACACCCCATTTTACCTCCTATATAAAGAACCTAATTTCAAACATGATCATGTGTATATGCAAACGATGCTAATTTTTAGAGCATTAAATGAAGTACACAACTAGTTACACAAACTCGTGTATAGGGTTATATAGCTCTTTAAAAATTAGGGTTTTGCATTTTTATAAGAGATTAGATAGAAAACAAGAGTCTTTTGGCTAGAGAACAATTTAAGAGTAATCTTAGACCTACTTTGCATCAATCTTGATCAAGGATTCACCATTCTTTAAAGATATAAGAGAACTTCATTAATTCTAGAGATTTCAAGCTTAAAGAACATGGTTTATTTGTCTTATTTTCTTTATTGTTTTTATATGGTTGTTCTTTGAGATATTATGAACGAATTGGAATATATATTTAGGTAGATAGAACCTAATATTTAATATAATTCTTTTCATTCTTTCATTAATAAAAATTTTGTTTTCTTGTGATTTATTCATACGTTTAGATTGATTGAATTGAAGGAGAAAAAGTAGGAGATTCAATATATGGCTCATGCATCGAGATTCGGGAGATGAGATGTATGTTTAGGTCATAGTGTGAATAGAGAAGCGTGAGCCATACCAGAAAAAAGCTATAAAATCTTCTTAGGTTAGGGTTAAACCTATTAGGAGAGTTCATAGAATGATTTAAGGCATTCTTAGATTGTCTATATTCAAAAGGAATTTATGTGGATTAACATCTACATAGGAATTATATGTCTTGAGAGAGAATATAGTCTAAGTTAGGAACTTTTATTGGTTGAAGAAATAAAATAATTCATTAATCAAAGGTAAAAGTGAATATAGTAAAGTCCTAAAGGAACATAACCTAAATATAATTAATATAAAGTTTGGTATGTTCTTGATTGTTAATATCATTATTTTCATTATTCTATTGATAAAGGTTGATATAGCTTGTTAAGTTTGTGGGTAGTAGGTAGCTAATTGACAATCCTCGTAAGATCGACCCATATATACCATTGTTAGCTACAACTCACTATCTCAACTGGAGTAGATAGTTTTGTTGAGGAAGTTAACAGAATTTTTAATTTTAAAAACTTACAACCACCTTTTAAATACATAGGAATCCCTATTATGACCTCAAGATTATCTTACCAAAATTGTAAATCACTATTTGATTCCATAAATAGAAAAACTAGTAGTTGGTGTAACAAATTTCTTTTATTTTCAAGTAGGTTACAACTTACCAAGTCAATTCTTTATAGTTTACAATTTTATTGATGCAGTCATCTCCTCCTCTCTAGCAAAACTACCAAGGAAATTGAAAGAATATTAAAGAACTACCTATGGAGTGGTAATGCTTATAATTCCTCTAAGTATAAATAGATGGAGGTATACTTGCCTAGGGCAAAAAAGGGCTCAGGGTTGAAAGTTATCTGGGTCATAAATAAGGTGCTACTTGCAAAATGGATACGGAAGCCTTTTAAAGACAAGAAATCCTTATAAGTTAAGTGGGTGCATATTGACTTTCTAAAAGGTAAAAGTCTTTGGGAAGCGGTACTTACCTTAAAATCTCCTAGATACTTCATCAAGTGCTTAAACTAAAAGTGAAACTAGATGCCCATATCAAGTTTATTATTGGCAATGGTGTTGATACTTAACTAAAATATGATTTATGGCACCCACTTGGTCCTTTTTATCTCTTTGAATTTGCTGCTAATATGACATACAAATTCACTTCTAACTCTAAGGTCCAATTACTCATCAAATATAGATCCTAGTCTTGGCCGCACCACTAGGCATCTAGCTACTCTAGTATGATATATTACATACCTAGCTTTTAGCTAGATTTAAGGAAGTAGGATATAGTCATATGGTCTAAGCATAGGTTAAGGAGATTCACCAATAGGTCCTACACTAGAATTTTTGTGAAGCTAAGTTTGTAGTTCCTTGGTCTAAACTAGTTTAGAATAAAATCAAATCAAAGACTCATTTATCATGTGGGTTATAATTAAAGGGCATATAAGCATAAAGGATAGACTATTCTATGGCTACTTTAATAAGAAGATAGCTTGAAAGTTTTGATAATCTATCTTTTAACTTCTCTTTTGTTGTAAGCACCTAGCAATCAATTCTTTAACTCTATAACATTTATTGCAGCTACAATAATTAGGGATAAATAATTAATTAGGATACACAACTTAAGCTAAGGAACAAGCACGATACCAAGTTATTTATAACCATTTTCAGCTGCTTCACTCATACGATATGGTAGTAAAAGGAATAAGAAACTTTTTTTCAATAACTCTATCGACTCTAATTGCTTCAAGAGGCACACTCTGTAACAACCCAGACCTCCCGCCCACATATATTATTCGCTTTGGGCTCCAAGCCCCTCATGGTTTTGCTCTTCCTACACCAGTGAAGACGGATCTTCCCTGGTGTGGGACAAGCAAAACTGTAAGGGGTTTGGAGCCCAAAGCAGACAATATCTTATAAGGGTATGAATACCTCTCCCCCTTAGACGCGTCTTCTCTGGTGTGGGAAAAATAAAACCGTGAGGGGCTTTGAGCCCAAAGCAGACAATATCTGTGGGCGGCAGGTCTAAGCTGTTACACACTCTCCAATGGATAATAGAGATCCTTATCAAAAGAATCACTACCTCACATATCAGTTAAGCACTAATCTATAATTGGAATCTTTAAACTATGGAACTCATGGCTTCAATTTATCTCTACTAGCTCCCGTGCAATCTTAGGGCTCTTTTGTTAACAACAACAACATGAGTTCAAAAAGAGCAAATATAGAATACTTATCTAGTAATTTATGTATGCTTTTGCTGAATTTCACACATCAATTTCTTGCTAGATGTCGTTTAGAGATACTCCTAGGTAAAAGTTTGGAATATTGTATTGTTCTTCACATTTGACTTTATACTCATGTTGGGATTTGATATAATACATTTTTTTGTTAAAAAAAGCGTAGAACAAACAATGCAAACCTAAAAGTCTTTAGAAGCCTAATTGGACCATTTATTTATCTTATAAATACTAGGTCTTACATTTTAAACACATTTAATTGCAACATCACTTTATTTACGATTTGGTAAGTGAAAATAAAGTCTAGAAGGAATATGCTAGCACTTCAAACTAGCCAGTTGATTACAAAAGCTATGAGCAAAAACAAGCTTGATAACTTTTAAGACCATCCAAATATCACAAATTAAGAAGGAGTATTGAAAGACTAAACTAATTTGTAATTTTTATGAAGTATACTTTATGTTCCAAAAATGACTTTTTACATTTCTTATAAGAACTTTTGTGTTTCCCAGATAACCTGTTTATATTTTCAATATTTATAGTTCAATGTACCTTTTATATAAGTTTCAACTAATTATTATAAATAGGCTTAAAGTATTAATAAGATTGTAATTTTTTGGAAAATAAAAATAAGTCATTTTAAGAGTGTGAGGCTAAGCCTAACAGAGAATAATTACAAGGTATAAAGTGAAGCTCAAGGATTAAGCATAACAATGGTGAGAACCATTTATTGTATAAGAGTTGTAAATTGTGTAAAAATAAGTGAGGAATAAGCAATCTTATGTAAAGAAGAATGTCTCCCTGGTCTTTGTTAATGTGTTCCTTCTAAAGCTATTTGGATATGTTTCTTTTTGCTTAAAACCATGCTGATTCATCTCTTACCATACCTCATAAACACTAATGCTTAAAGTTGTCTTGAGTAGGATGAGATCATCCTTAAAGCATAGAGAATGTTAAGAATTATTGTATTCTAGTCAATAGATCCCCTGCGAAAGTTATAGGCATTTGAAATGCTTAACTATAGTCTCCTGGAGTATTCATAACTGAAAAAATTGATCGTTGGATTCCAAATCCTTCTTACAAAGTAAGCATAAAGGACTCACATTCGAGCTTAACTTGATCATGTCTTTAGTACCCAACATGTTCTGTATAGCTAGCCATAAAATAGAAGTTGATTTGAGGGTGAAGTCTTTGAACCATACTATTTTATCCCAACTAACTGCAAGTTATAGTGGGCGGAATAGTTTATGTGCTAATTGATTTGAGAACTTGCTTAAAGAGTTCCTAGTCCATATGATTCTATCTTCCACCCTTGCTCCGAGTTGTAAAATGGAAGTCCTTGTTAAGTACATTCAAATCCTTTAATTTTTAAGTGCCATTCATTACCTCTAATTAACTCACTAACAATGACATTTGGCTTGAGCATGTGTCTTAAGCGGAATATCCTAAGGATCATGTACAGAGGTCCAAGTACACTCAAATTGTCAAACCAAAGTTAAGATCCTTTGCCATCACTAATCAAATTTTCATTTACTTATTGAACACTTGCCTTAAGCTCAAAATGTTAAGCAGAGTACAAGGCATAACCTTTTAGGTTTGAGCTCCCATGTGCTTTGATCTTTTATTTAGTGTGTGAGGATCCATTGCACCCACAATTTCTCTTTATCAATTAACAACTTCCATAGATTATAATCCAAAAGAACTTTCTTAATCATCTAGATAGTTCTCAATCCTAATCCACCTAAGTTTTTTGTTTGCATATATCACTCTAAGTAACCTTGGCTTCGAGGCACTTCGAAGTACTACATTATACAAGAAATTCCTTAGGGGTCTTTCAGTATCTTCTGCCATTTAACTGGGCAAAAACAGATGCTAGTATTGAATTTTTTACAAACATTTTTCTATATTTAATTTAATTTCATTTTAATTTTTGTTACCTTCCGCTAATGCCAACAATTATTGAAATATGATTGGGTAGACTTAAGTAAACTATGGGTTGTGTTTGACTTGATAAATCCTCTTTTCATAATGGAATTATTGCTTAGGAGGACAATATTTTTTCAATCAGGTTTTTCTTACCTTCAAGTCCTAGTTTCCTTTGCCTACATGCCTAGGGCTCCTTAAAAAGAGCTTGAGACATAAAGCTTATACAAATACTATTCGAGATCAAACAAAGCAGTAGTAGTTTCTTTGGCAAGGAAAGAGATATTATCTCAAAGTGAAGAATACTGACTCTATAAAAAAGACCTCCCATTCAAGACTAACGTCGTATAGGAAGACAATTTCCTCCACAAGAAGATTATTGCAGAATATTTGGACAGTAGATATTAAGCTTATACCCAAATACCCTGACAAGAATTAAGGGCTATATGCCTGCCTTCATTAACGTAGGAATAGAAGTTATATACAGTAAAGTGTTTGTAAATAAGAAGGAAACTATCACCTTAATAATCTCCTAGAATATCTCTATATAAATATATACAAACAAAAAGATATACATAAGAGATACACATAGATATACATATATACACTGCTTAATACTCCCCCTCAAGTTAGAGAAAGCATATTACGGATGACCAACTTGGAAAGCACCAAAGTGAAATGTTGAGCCCCAAAGGCCTTGATGAAGATATCAGCAAGCTGGTGAGTGGAATGAATATGCAAAGTAGAAATAACACTAACCTAAATATGTTATGCGAAGCACCAACCTAAATATGATCTCGTAGAAAATAACAGTCAATCTCGATATGTTTGGTACGATCATGAAAGATAAGATTATAGGCAATATAAAGTGCATCTTTGTTGTTACAAAAGGAATGATGAATACCAAAAGAGCAAAGCAAGCTCTAGAGCCAGATAAGTTCGCAAGTAACAGTGGCCATAGAATGGTATTTAGGTTCAACAGACGAGCGGGACATAGTGTGTTGATTCGTCATTTTCTAGGATATAAGAGGCTGACCAAGTTGAACAAAATAGCCAGTAAGAGAACGACGACTCAATAGACAACCAGTCTAATCAAAATCACAATAATCATGCAACTGTAAATCAGAATTAATGCATAAGAGAATCCTTTGCCCTAAGTTCCCTTTTAAGTCGAAAAGAACTCGAATAGCAGTCTCCCAGTGATCAGTCCATGGTTGTTGCACGAATTGAGCCTCAATATGAACAAAATAACTGAGCTCGGGTCGTGTGATGATTAAATAAATCATACGACCAATGAGACACCAATAGGGATCTAGGTCAGATAAGAAAGGACCTTTGACTAAAGCAAGCCGATGATTTTTCTCCATCGAAAAACAAGCTAGTTTGGCAGCAATCAGGCCAACCTTAGAAAGAATATCAAGTACATATTTTCGCTGATAAAGCAATATACCCTAAGGACTGCAAGCCACTTCGAGATCAAGACAATATTTCAGTCAGCCAAGATCCTTCATAGGAAAACAACCAATGAGATAGGACTTAAGATGCTGGATGGAGTTCGAATGTGTCCCTGTAATGCTAAGATCATCAACATAGATGAGAATGCAGAGAGAGTCAGAACACTTATACAAGGTGAAGAGGGAATAGTTAGCATAGGATTAAGCGAACCTGTTAGCCCCAAAAATTTTTTTCTTTAATTTTATTTATTTTATTAAGCATGATTAGCATAAATAATTTGAATTAGCATAAATTAAGTTGTGATTAAACAAGTATGTGACATTAAATGAAGTTAGCTAAGGAATTAATGAGTATGATAACATTAAGTGTGTTAGATGAC
>JAOSBP010000006.1:24170970-24184353 GCA_027563825.1 Erythroxylum mucronatum | reverse complement strand
AAACAAACTCCATAACTGGTCTTTTAATAAAACTAATAAAAATAACAATTGAAATTGTGCAGAAATTAAAAACAAGAAAACCAGAATTTAAACTTTAAATCCCTAATTGAAATCTATGCAGAAACTTAAAGACAAAAATCAGAAATTAAATTAACCCAACAGCCTACCATTAAACTAATAGAAAAGTGCAAAAGAATTAATCTATGAAAACTAATTAAGGTAATTTGCGGCAGCCTAGGAAAACAGAATGTGATGACGCTCTTGGAAAACGTTAACAACATGAATAGAGGAGAATGAAGTGCGGCAGCAAGTAGAATGATATGCGATGATTGTTGAAGAATTCAGTGGACCAGCGGCAACCTAAGAAAACAACAAGAAACGATGATCTATTGGAAAAACAAGAAGGAAATCAAAACAACGTGGACTAAGAGGAAACCCAAGTGCGGCAATTGCTTGAGAAATAGAGAATGTGTTGATTTATTTAATGCTTCTTGAAGTCAACAACTGGAAAAGCAAGGAGAGAAGTTGTGGCAATTTGATGGAATAAGGAAAATCAAGAAACCAAGGAAATCCAGCATGCGGCAGTCAACGTTGGAGAAAAATTAGAGACTATCATCTAAACCTAATCTACCCTAACCTAATGTTTGTCTAACTCTAGAGAAGAAGATACGATGATTCTTTTTCCCAACCCTCAACCCATATATAAGATGCGGCAATTAACATAAGCTTCCTCTTCCAATTGAATCTCTCTCTCCTATCTTGATTTGATTTCGTCCCAATTAGGTAGTCTTCCAATTTTGGTGAGAAACATCTTGAAAAGAGTCCAGCAGATCTTGGATGGTTGTGTTCTAATTGGAGATGGGTTCTGAAAATTTTGCAGATTTAGGATTCTGTTCTTAGGCGCGCCCATGCCTAGTCTTTGAATTTCGGCTAGACTGGAGTTTTCGAATTTCTTGTGATATTTTTCCTCTTTTTAATCCTTTTTCGTCTTTTTGGCATTGACAACCACCTGTAAATATTTAACAAATAATTCCATTAATTTACGAACACCAATTTCACAAATCAATAAATATTAAGTCCAAAATATATGCATTATAATTGACTTAACAAAACCTTCAACTTGTTCTAAATAAGTTTTATCCTCTAAATCACCATAGAGGAATGTTTTTTTCACACTCTTTCTAGCCCATTCAATTGAGGTTTCTTTGGAGGTGTCTTCTTAAGCTTGATATTGTAGGCCTTGTAATATGCATCAAATGACCCTTTATATTCTCCATCATTATTAGCTTTAACATTTAATAGTTTGACTTATTTCTCTCTAAACTCCGTCAATATTAATAATACCTAGTCTTTAGTTTTTAACACAAAGTTTACAATTTTCTAGAAAAGTCATCAATAAAAGTAACAAACTATGATGCACTAGAATGTGATTTAGCATTAATAACACAAACATCAGTATACATAAGATCTAATGCATGCTTTATTCTTAATAGAGGACAGAAAAAAAAAAATTGATACCTTGTATTGTTTTCTAACCAAACAATCAATACAAGGTCTTAAAGATTTACCTTGTACATCAGGGAGATATTGTTTCTTGATAAAGACTTGCATCCCTTTTTCAATCATATGATCAAATCTTTTGTGCCACAACTCACTAAAGGAATTATTAATCAAATTGACATTTCCTCATTATAACTTAGCTTGCATCACATACAAGGATTTCTACTTAGTTGCTTAGACCACTATTGAATTCTTTTATTTAGTTTCCATATTCCCTCACTAAATTTGCTAGAGAAGCCATTTTCATTGAGCACAACTATTGAACAATCTAATGTTGGGAACATGTTTGACATCTATCAACACTACTTGCTAACTCATGGATGAATCTAAGTACATTGTACCCAAGTCCGCAATCTTGAATGAGCCATCATATCCCCATCCTCATATAAGCATAATCATCATTAATGTAGGATGAGAAGTACTCCCAATGTGGAGTGAGATGATAAACAACAACACCAACAACAACAATAACAACACTCAATAGAAATCTCATTAACACACAGGGTCTGGAGAGGTCCAGTATTATGCAGCCTTGTCTCTAGCTAGTAGAGAGGTTGTTTCCAAATGACATGAAGTGAGATGATATGAGATACTTAAATCAATCACCTAAGTGCAACCATCACAAGTAAGGTTCAAACAACCTTGATCACCAATGAAAAACTAATTCTTTACCACCGGTAAAAATTGTTGTCTTATCTTCTAATTGTTGCTTAGATTTTTCACCTTTTTCTTTCTTCTCTTTAGCCAAAATATTTTTTCTCTTTCCATAATATTTTTAAATATGACCTAGCTTGCCATAATAATGGTAGATAATCTTACTTTTTTAGATTTTGATGTCCCTTTGGATTTGTTTCTGTTGTGGGGATTTTAACTATGACTTCTAGCCCTGCTAGATTCTTAGGAAATATTGGCTTCTAAGTGGTAGGAGGTAGTCATCTATTTTCTTCTAGTCTCTTCATTTAGTAGATTAGTTTTGACAATCTTTAATGTTGCCCTTTATAGTGGAATTGCTAAGTGATATAATAAGAGTGCCCTAACTTTCTAGTAATAAGCAAAGTAATAGCAAAGCTTGTAACTCATCATCAAGAGACATTTTTATGGTAGACAATTTACTATTTAAGCTTTGAAAATCATTCAAATGTACTATTATACTATCCCCTTTCTTTATATTCTAGCTTTATTAGTTTCCTCATTAATGACGCTTTGATTAATACATTCTTTCTTTCAAATATGATCTTGAATTTCACCCCATCTGGTTTAAAATTTTTTGACCACTTTCTAAACTTTTTATATAAAATGGGCTCGTATTAAATACTTTATATAAATGATACCTTTTATTTTGGTTTTTCACATAGAGTAATTTTCAGAATTAAGATAGATCACTTTGTGCACACCTCTCTTGTCTTTCATCTTAACCAACACATCAAATTACGCTAGTTGTAAAAACTGGCTATACTACCAACAAATTGTAGAAAAAGACCAGAACATATACAAGCAACAAGTAAAAGTTAGTGGAAGCAATGAATAACTATAATCTTTTTCCATGTTATATTGTCAAATAGATAATTAATACCAACCAAAAATCACAATAGTCATAATTAAAATAAAATCAGTCCACAATATAAAGAGATGGAAAGATTTATTTGAAAAACTCAATGCGAGGAAAAGCACCACTAGACTGCTCACAAATGGTACAAAAACTTTTACTAATCAACAAAAAATAAGTAGATACTATAAATTGTTCTTCCTTATCTTAATTAGAGACAAATACAATTATCTAAGATAAAACTTCGCATAACATTTTTGAACAACCATTACCCAAGGGATGACAAATGCAAAGTTCATATACAAGGAAAGGTTAGACAAAGATACCAAATTAGAGAGATCAAAATAAGAATTTGACCATTGAATATGAAGAGTTATGTCTTAAGAACATCATACTAAAATTTCATGTTGATCAAAAGTCGTTTGATTATCGTTCAAAGTTGGAGAAAATTTTACTGCATAATTTTCTAACCTTCTTTCCTTTACTCTCCAGTTAGCTCTCTTCCTTCCTTTTCTGTCATCCCCATTTTTGCTTTTAATAAAGTACAGTAAGTAGGAGTAAAGTAGATGTTTCAAAACCTGCACAATATAAATATCACATAGGATTAATCTCACAAGGTAAAATAAATGAAATTAGTCCAAAATAATACATGAACTTTTCCTCTAAAATTCTGCCAAACTAAGATGGATACACAACACAATTTACATTGGCAGCAAACGAATATCTGAGCTACCTCATTACTAACTAAACATGTGTATGATAGGCTGCTGTCAAGTTAAACTTTTAGTTCACTACCCTTTTGAGTCTTCTTTTCTATTTTTAAAACTTGTTACCTTAACTATCTAACAGTTTTGTATCGATATATAGAAGCATGGTCCAGTGACTGAAGATGAAAGTTATCATATGTAGATATGATAAGGAAAAGGAAATGCTTAAATGACCATCTCAGCGTCTATGTATGTCCCAATAAATTAAGGAAAAGGGATGAAACTTATCATCTAATCTAATGTGGGCTTAAATGTCTCCTATCTAAACAAGGGCGATGAAGGATCCTCCATCATCACTTCTAGGAATTTTCTGCTAACATTCTAACAGAAACATAGTTAATGACAATAGATACTGTAACAAAAGCTTACACAACAACTTCCTTAGGTTAAAAAACCAAATAACATTATTTACAATTGAAGTCCCAAGACTTATTTAAAGAGTTCGAACAACGACGAAGATGAAAGATCCACCACCAGTTCGAAGTTTCTTAGGAAAAGCAACAGAAACAGCAGGTAGCTTAGTAGGTAGTTTTGGACTCTTAGTTCTGTAGTAACTTGTACGAATGGCAACGAAGACACGAATTAAAATTTAAAAGTCGGGCTGGGGGTGAACTTTTATGTAGATTAAGGGATTCTCCACATCCTGTAGACCGGCATGGTTGACGAATTCCATGGGTGAATGATACATGCCATGGCAAAGGCAAATTATGCACACCTGATTTTGAGTGTATTTGTACAGAAACCCCGAAACCTTCCTTCCATTTGGAGCAGGTCCATGCACGACCACGGTTGGCATCAACTTCATCATCTCTATGCCACTGCCTTCAAAGCCGTTGTTTGAGAGCTTGAGTTTCTTGGCAGCTGGTTCTTCAGGTAACATTTCCGAGAGAGCAACTGGTTTTCCATTGTCACTAGTTTCGGCAACAACAACTAATTTTCCATTTTCACTAGTTTCAGCAGCAACAACTGATTTTCCAACCACTGCAGCAGCAACTGATTTTCCATTTGCACTTATCATTGCAGTGACAACCAACTTCCTGTTTCCACTAGTGTTTTCAGCGACAACTAACTTTCCATTTCCACTGGTCAGTGGAGCAACAAGTTTACCGTTTCCAATAGTCTCTGGAGCAATCTTGTTTTCTTCCTTGATAGGCTTTGGCAATGGCTTTGAACTCTTAGCTCCCTTCTTTGCAATGTTAGCACCCTTCTCATCAGGGCATGAAATTCTCAAACCTGCATAGAAATGCAAAGCAATTTGAAAGACCAAATAATTACGATCTCTGAAGAATCTGCATACATAATTACGATCAAATAACATATCTAGCTTACTACTATAGGACTACCATTATTTTTGAAGTAAATCAATACCAAGCCAGAACAGTTTGTTGAAATTAGAAAGAGGGAGAGAAGACTCTAATCAATTCCTTGTCTGTGAGTCAACCCCTAATAAGGAGTAATAACGAAAAGTACAAAGTGTAAGAACCTTAAGTCAACCTTTTCTGAGCTGACATTATGATCATATCCTACCTTTATTTTCCCGACATGTTTATTACACGACGAGTACTTCAACAATTACAAAAACATTTACGGATGGGGGGCTGATCCTCTGTCCCAACAACCCAGTACCAACTCTGTCTCATTACATCTTAACCTTGGATAAATGAAAGGTTAAGATACAATGGGACAGAGTTAGTACTGGGTTGTTGGGACAGAGGATTTGAGGGGTTACGGATGAAAAGCAAACGTACAAGCGGCTATACTGTAACTCTTGAGTTACCTTGAATCTTAATCACAATTGCATGATTACTTGAGAATTTTAAGCTTTAATCTAGTTAAACCATGTGAATTTTTTATAAAACGTGAGCAAGAGGTGATGTATAAGGGGAATACTTGTAAACAAAGATCTTTATTGGTCATTAATATCCATGTAAGACAGATGAAAAGAAAATGCAGGAATGAAAGATAGTCAAGGTGAAAAGGTAGCCTAGGCAAAACAGAAACTCAAAATGTTGGCCGCAAGAGAAAAGCTATATGGTGCAGAAAATGCTTTGAAAATGTAGATAAAAGAGACACATATATTCATTACCTGCAATTTAATTCAAACGTATACTCAATTTCAAAAAGAGTTTAAAATTGATAATCTGCATGATAAATTAAAAAGAACATATACTAAACTATTAAAAAATTATTTATTGTATAATTTCTTCTTAAATTTAGATTATTTTTATTTTTTATTAGTATTGACAACTAGCCAAGATTCTTTTTCCTTTTTTTGTCGGCATGCAATTAGATTAAGATCTATTTTAATTAGTTAAAATTTAGTTATTTTCTTTGCCGATACACACGATTAAATTCAAATTCTTTATTAAATTTGTCTGTTCGCTAATAAATTCAAGATCCTATGAGATTAATTTGTACATTTTGGTGGGAGATAAAGTCTCCTTTGCATGTGGAACTCAATTAAATTCCCTTAGCATAGCCTCTTTTCTTCATGTAATTGTTTCTCATTCACGAACTAAATTATTTCAAGAAACCATAAGAATAACGGTACTTAAACTGCCAAATGTTCAAATCTAATATTAATATAAATATCACTAAGAAGTGAAATATTCGTTAAAGTAAACAACAAATACACCTATTTCTGTAATAGAAAAGGAAGGTTGCTAACATATATATCAAATGTTTCCAAACCTAAAGAGTTCGATTAATGATAGTATCCACAAAAGCACAACTTTAAGCATGCAAGTAAATAATCAAAGGCATCCAGATTTACTAGAATGAACATCACAAACATAGAGAATAGAAAGGATAAATACCCTTGAACTTTCTATTTGCTGCATAGAAGTTCCTTCTGGTGATCCTCAGAATAGCTCGATAGAAGGCCTGTGATTTGGAAACTGATGCTAGAGCCCATGGTGGACATTTGCCTGGCCTTGAATGCAGTGCGGCCAGCCTATTATTAGCTGATGACCATGGCCTTGGCGGTCTTCCAGCCCGAGCATTGACAGCAGTTGCTGATGAAGAGGTCCGCCTCCTTGGCAATGAAAAGGGTGCATTGGCCGTAGCTGGTTCTGTGTTTCCTACTGGTGGTGTCTTCTTTTGCCCGGTGACTGGTGCCACGGCCACTGGTGGTGACGAAGGAGGAGCCATTGATGAAGATAATGAGTTCAGTACAACTGGTGCCATATTTTCCAGAAGGTGGAGTTTGTCTCCTCCACGTATTGAAGAAGAACACGAACGCAGCCTGTTCCTCATCCGAAAGCCATTGGTGGCCTTCTTGATGAGAAACTTCTTTGTAGCCTCAATTCTTCTTCCGGTCATGGCCGATAATAAGGCCGTCCTTTCTTCAGGCTCTGCTGCAGGCAATAAAGAAAATCTTGGCAAAGAAAGGAAGGGATGTATCCAAACCATGATGATGATCAAAGGCAGTCTTACCTCTTGAGGTGTGCGACGTTACAGGTGTGCGACTCACGGAAGACGAACTCTTGGTAAGAGGAGTGGTTTGAGTGGAGTTGTTATATGCGGCGTAAATGCCACCCAGAGAGAGAGCAAGGTTGACGTCATCAGCTGGTTGGCCATGTTGGTCCTTCTTTTCAGAAGCAGAAGCAACAGCAGCAGCAGCAGCAGCAGCAGAAGAAGAAGAAGAAGAAGAAGAAGAAGCCGATGATCCTAGTCCAAGCTGCAACGTGACATTGGAGTTGTCGTTGCTCTCTTGCATGTCGGGGAATCCAACCGGATTAACCATCTGTTTCTTGCCACCTCCAGCCATGTCTTCTGATAAACAAAGAGATCAAGAAGACAAAGTATTAGACGACCAGGAAATTAATGTCATTGAATCGAAACAAAGAACGGTGCAAGTGTTAGCAACATGGGACAAAACCATATACATAGATCCAAACAAAATACATGAAAAGGAAACCCCACATCAAACAAGTTGAAAGAAGCGAAAAAAAAAAGGAGAGGGAAAGCTGGAACAACGTAGAAAAAAAAGAGAGGAGACCGACCCAGAAAAGGATTTGAAGATAGCAAAGAGAAGAAGAGAGTGATGGAAGTGAGTGAAAGACTGAGGGAGTGGGGTGCGTTATCTAGATATAGGAGTGCAGCTGAAAAAGCCACGTGGAAAACAGTCTGGGTAGCAAGCAGATGCGAAGTCGATATCTAGTCAAGTTCAGTTTCACTTCCTCTCTCTGGCACTAACACGAACACATGGTACACTCTCTACATGTCATCTTCTTTTTTATTTGTCTCCATTTTTATTCCCTTTTTAACCTATTTAGGGAAAGAAAATCTTTTCTTTGATAGCCAAGCAAGTATATTATTAAGTTATCTATAAGAGATATAATTTTATCATTACTTACTTACATGACAAAAGTTAAGCTATTTATCTTTTGTTATGGTGGGGTAAAATAGGAGCATTACATTGACTGACATACGGGTTCTGGCGATTTCCCTTCTTAACTGTTGTATGACATTGAGCAGTTGGCTGCTTTAGCAAAAACATTGCCTTTAGGGTGGGGTCCTGAAGGACACCTGTAAGAAGCAGAAGGAAATGTGACTCGGATTCTCTGATGTTTTGGTATCTGGGGTTAGGATGAGTGAGCGAGTGAGTCACATAAAAAGTACTCCTTCTTGGAAAACACAAAACCTGAATTGGATTATCTATAATTAAAAATTCAGTCCCTGTGTTAAAGCTAATTTCCATTTGTCATCCCTTATTAAACCCCAGGGGAAGAAGTCCCTTTTTCTTTAGTGAGTTTCTACTTAGACCGCCAAGTGTGAGATTCGTTTTTAGGAGGAGCATCTTCTTGTTTGCTTAAAAACAAAATTCATTTGTAATAATAAATAATTTCATATACCTCAGTTCAGTTGCGGCGACGAATTGCAGCAGTTGGGGAAATAAGATAAGATTTTTGACGGTGGGTCGGAGAAGTCAAAGTGTGGGGCCCACGAGTACAGCTTTTATATGTA
Organism: Erythroxylum mucronatum; assembly: GCA_027563825.1. NCBI lineage: Eukaryota > Viridiplantae > Streptophyta > Magnoliopsida > Malpighiales > Erythroxylaceae > Erythroxylum > Erythroxylum mucronatum. Next base: position 24,175,512 of record JAOSBP010000006.1, on the reverse strand, counting down.
GCTGACACGGCGAGCAGATAGATGCGCCACGTCAAAGCCTTGGGATTTTGAGGGGTTCTTACGCGTCAAAGTATAACTACATCCCCTTTGCAAGGCATGGTCGCCCCTCCACCTGTCGGAATGTCCTTAAAACCCCATCCCTCTCTACTCTTCACCCCCAGGCCACAACAACTCCGTTTGTCACGTGGGAATTTAGCGTTCTTAAAAGCACACATCTTCCATTCCTTCGCAAGCAGCATGCGAAGCCACACTTATTCATGTGCTAAAAGAAAGTCAACTCAATTGCTGCAATTTGTTACTTTTCCGATTTGTTTCTTATGAAATAAAATAGTAGATCAAATGGATACGGTAACTTTATTAAAACCAATAATTACCTTTAATTAAAGGTAAACTTACAATCTATCTGTATATATAACAGAGCGAAAATTTAATTCACCATTAAATTAAATTATGGTAAAATTAGTTACTTTTAATATATATTAATTTTTAATATAACAAATATCTATTCATAAAATAAAAACTAATTCACAAACATATGGTGTCGATACTCATAAGATCTCTTAAACTATACTATTAAGTTGCCTCAAGATGACGAGGGCACCACCCTATGGCCATGTCATAGCTCCACAATGTTCTTGTTTCGGTACTCTTTAAGTCTCAGTTTTACTTTGCTATGAGACAAACTTGATTCCTTTCGCGATCTTACTATCCCCTTCCTTAGATCAGACCACGGTCCTCTTTTGATTAAATTTGACCAGCAGCAATACCGTCCCACTTACTCGAAACTTTTTAGATTTCAGGCCGCCTGGTTAACTAATGCCAACTTTGGGGTACTCACACAAAATCACTGGGCCTTGGATCATAGAGACATCAGTGGCTCGCTCAGTAAATTTGCAATGCACTTACACAAATGGAATAGAGAAGAATTTGGCAATATATTTCTGAAGAAAAGACGATTACTGGCACGCCTTGCTGGAATACAACGCGCACTAGAAACGCGACAGTTGCCTTCCTTGACACAGTTGGAAGCTTTACTCCCACGTGAGTTAGAACAAGTCTTGTGCGAGGAAGAATTATATTGGTATCAACAATCGCGTGCTAAATGGCTGTCACATGGTGATCGTAATACGAAATTTTATCATGCCTGTACCAAAGTCAAAAGGAGCCAAACCAGAATAAGGGATCACGAGGGATTCCCTCACTCGGATATTACAGCCTTACGGAATGTGGCTAAAGATTATATGGAACAATTGTACACGAATGAGGGGCGTAACGTGGTCCGATCGTTAAACAACAAAACGTTTCCACCCCTCCTCCCTACCGCGAAGGAACGTATGCGAGCTCCGATATAGGATTTTGAGGTGAAACAAGCATTTTTTGATATCGAGCCCAATAAAGCGCCGAGGCCCGAGAGTCGATGGGTTCCAAGCTATCTTTTTTCAAAATAAGTGGGAAATAGTTGGCCCTTCAATCACTGATTTCATTAAGCGGGTCTTTAGGATGGAAGTATGGGAAGCAGCGCTTAACAAAACTGTAATCATGCTAATACCCAAAATCCCATCGCCTACTTTTGTTTCACAATTCCGGCCTATCAGTCTTTATACAGTACTCTACAAGGCTATTGCGAAGATCATGGTAAGCAGACTAAAGCCATATTTATCTGACCTTGTTGCACCAAATCAGAGTAGTTTTGTGCCCAACCGACAGATCACAGATAACATAGTCATAGCTCAAGAGGTGATCCATTCTATGAGAAAAAAGAAGGGAACATTCGGCTATCTCGCCATCAAAGTCGATCTTGAAAAGGCTTATGATCGACTGAACTGGCAGTTTATACAGGAAACCATGGAACTAGCGGGCTTACCCGACTCATTCATCTGTCTTCTGTTAAAATGCATTACTATAGTCTTCATGCAAGTGCTTTGGGAGGGAGAACCATCTGCCTCGTTTACTCCTACTCGGGGCATCCGCCAAGGAGACCCACTCTCACCTTACATCTTTATATTGTGTCTTGAGTGACTTGGCCATATGATAACTCAGGCGGTTGATGACGGTACATGGAAGCCAATTACATTGAGCAGAAGAGGACCGGCCTTATTGCATCTCTTTTTCACCGATGACCTCCTCTTATTGGTCACAATCAAAGATGATCAGGTATTGTACATTCAAGACATCCTCTAGCAATTCTGCATGCTATTTAGGCAACGCGTTAGTCAAGCCAAAACTAGATGTTTTTATTCTAAAAACATCTCACGATCATTAGCTAATGTGATCAGCCGAAGACTGGGCTTTTAGAGAACCACTGACTTAGGCAGGTACCTCGGAGTACTGATCATCCACGAACGATGCTCCAAACGGACATACCAGTATATACTAGATCTTGTCTAGCGAAGACTTAATGGATGGAGTGCCAAACATCTCTCATTAGTCGATCTAGTTACTTTAATACACTCTATGCTTGCAGCGCTTCCCATTTACACGATGCAAATAGTCCGCCTACCTCGACAATTATGTGATGATTTGGAGAAGCTCCTTCGTAAGTTTTTATGGGACGGGACAGAAGAACAACATAAGACGAGGTTGGTCAACTGGGATCAGGTGTGCAAGCCCAAAGCCTCTAGAGGACTGGGCCTCAGGAAAATACGGGTCACGAATGATGCTCTACTAATGAAACTTGGTTGGTCCCTATTCCATAAGCCTGAAGCGCTTTGGGTCTGTGTACTGAGCTCCAAGTATAAGTTTCCTAGACACCACTTCCCACAATCCATTTCAGTTCCTGGAAGCTCAATGGTATGGAGAGGGATTGCGTCGATATGGGTCCATGTCCTTCAGGGTATCAAATGGGTGGTGGGCAACGGCGATACCGCTAAGTTTTGGGAGAACGCATGGGTACAATGTTGGATTCCATTTTCGGAACCCAACCCTCCTGCAGAATCATACATCTGTTGGACCCCGCTTGATTCCGAAGCCCAACCTCTTGCAAAAACATGAAACACGAGTGTGCATATTACCTTGAAGGGTTTTTTTTTCATTGAACCCTTATAAGACATTATCTATTCATCTTCTTGCTCATAGCATCCCAAAAATTTACTCACAATTTGTTCAATGGTGTACTCATACTAACCAATCACCATGCTTGAACTCATTTCTCCTACTTACAAACAGAATTTGGAAATCTTCAACTCAGAATTTTAATTTGACTTCTTCAAAGAAATCATAGCTCTCTCTAGTTTGGTTTAGAGCAAGAATCAACTCAATCAGAGTTCTATAGATCAAGATATCATCAAAATACCAAAATGTGCTCATACACTATTCATGCTCTCTCAACGGACCTCTCACTTACTTTAATTCAAACTTCCCCAATTCAACTCCAAATGATATCAAATTTTTAAGAGAGATAGCTACATGTCTTAGGAATCCATTGGTCTAAGAATCACTTCAATTGGAGGTCGGATAAGGGAGTTATGTCCAAAAGAATAGATCATGTTTATACCTTAAATCGATTTGTACCTCTCTTGGCACGAATGCCATAACATTCGCCAAAAAACGTCGGATTGCTTTCGTTTTGGACCATTGGAAAGAAGACTTCAAGATCTAAAACTTTCATGAAGACAACAAATCCTGATTCTGCCTCCAAGAGGGTCAATTATTGCAATCTTTCCCGTGCATGTCCGTTTAACGGACATGTATCGGGCAAACTGCACCATTTCACTCGAGAAGGTTCGTTAAACGGACTTCCATGTCCGATTAGGGGTGTTTTTACACCCGAGAAGGTCCGTTAAACGGACTTTCAAGTCCGTTAAACGTACATGGGGCTTCCCAAAACTCCTCCAAACCTTCTCTAATGCTTCCTACATCAAAACTAACATCATATACACTTATAATCTTCGAAATTTCACTTATTCTAATGCCAAATCATTTCAAATTTGCTTCATAACATCTCAAACATCAAAATTATCTCATAAAACTCTCAAACTCAATCTATATGGTTCATTAAAACCACAATTTCTTATCATTCATTAAAGCAATTACAAACACACACTATATACAACATCTTAACTTGAATCATTCATATCTCTTCATTCCGATGTCCCAAAATTACAAACTTTATAGCGTTGGAAAGCTATGAAGACGAACTACAACTTTTAAGAAGACAATTTTGGCTAATTTTATCTCAATCATTCCAGATTTTTCCTTGAATCAGTTCACAAAATCTTATCCCTATTAAAACTTAGAATTCATTTCAACTTCACTTCTTCCTTAACTAAAGCAACACATTCTTGTCCGTTCAACTACCAATTAGAATTCATCAAATTATAAACTTCAATTCATTTTACTCTCCATATTCAACAACTCCTCATGATTCCTAACATTCATATCCTTGAATTCCATAATCAATCACTTACATATAACCATAAGTCATCCATTAACTCAAGTGGATAGCCTCATTCAATTTTATCTAATCTCAACCCACATCATCATACACAATTCATATTCCAATTTTACAATCATCCAAAATTCCCATGTCTCTTTTCCATAAAA
>JAOSBP010000006.1:24151097-24163679 GCA_027563825.1 Erythroxylum mucronatum | reverse complement strand
CTTGTTCTTGATTCCTCTTGCCTCTCATAATTTTCCTCACAATTGACAAAATCCCCAAATCAATAGACATTTCAAATAGGATAATCCACAACACATAACCACTAAAATTGATCTTAGCAAACTTAAACCCATACCATTCTTAAGTCATAAGAACCAAAAGCTCTCTAAAAATCCAAAGATTTAAAATCCTACTTACCTTGAATCTTCACCGAATGAAGAGTTTCTTGGCTCATATGGAAGCTCTCATCTTCTTCCACCTTTTTCCCTTCTTGAACCACTTGAAAATCCCTCTTGAAGACCATGAAAAATTGAAACCTAGCATGGCTTCTCTTCTTTCTTCTTTCTCCTCCACCGAACTCTCTCCCTCTCTTCTCTCTTTTCCTTGTTTTTTTTTCTAATTTTCGTGCTTCTCCTCTTCTTATATGAAAGCCCACTTGTCTTTTTGACAACAATGCCATTAGTGAGTGAGTAAAGTCCAAATTGCCCTTACATGTAAGTTTTGTAACCTTTATGCTTAAGTGCCCTTCCAATTTTGCCCCTCATGTAAACTTACCACCTTAATACCATAATTCAATCAACTTATGTCATATGACCTTACTCAAATTAACATGTTAATAGCTCCCATTAACATGCTAATTAAATCCACAAAATACTCTATTTAGACCTCAAAATTCATTTAAATAATGCTTAACTTCTTTCAAAAATCAACAACTTTTCTAATCATGCAATTGAAGGAATTTGATAGAACTTCCTTCTAGACAAATGTTTCTCGTTGTCTTAATTTTCTAATGACATCAAAATCATTCAATTTGGTTCCATAGTCCAAAAGTTATACCCAAAACAATTTCAGACTGTTCATATCCAAAAACAATATTCTGTGATCAACTTCCATTCGAAAATTGACATTCTTAGAGACTAAATCAAAACTCGATTTCATCACAATTTGTAGCCATATCTCTCTAGTTTAATCCAAATCAAGAATCGTCTCATTTGGATAACTAGAGATCAAGTTATGGCTAAAACACCGAGGCATACTTAATGAACACATACATTTTCCAGCTTTTAACTTCCAACATGTCATATATAACCCATCTTATATCTAAATCATCTTTTCCATTTCATTGAAAATTCAAGAATTTTCCCTTTTCTCTACACATGAACAATAGCCAACAATTTCTCATTTAATAGTAAAGTTCGGGGTCCAACGTACAAGATCTCGGTCCCCTTGGTCAACGTGTCCTGTGTCCTATTCCCAGCCATATGCGCAATCTCACCATCAACTCTTTTGTAACTGACAGCGGAGGATGGAATTGGTCTCTATTCCAACCATTTTTACCTCACTCCATTTGCATGGCGATAGCAGGTATATTACCTCCAAGCACCCTTTTGGGACCTGATCGATTGATATAGGGAGGGTCCACAAATGGTCTTTTTACAACCAAATCTGCTTACCGTTTACTCGATAACTAGTTGCACAATTATAGTGACAGGGAATGGGCAAGAATATGGAAATGGGACGGCCCACAACGGATCAAAGCATTCATATGGCTTATGGCTAGGGGGAGACTCCTCACTAATCAACAACGCCAACTCAGACACCTTACAACTGATCCCTACTGTCAGGTTTGTGGCGAACCCGAAACAATTATGCATGTCCTCCGAGACGGATGTAAAGCTAGTACCTTCTGGCGGCGTTTCCCCATTGTTGCCACCATAGATGAGTTCTTCAACGTCAATCACTCCACTTGGCTATCTAAGAATTTGCACCAAAATTTCCTAGTACATGGGTTTAAATGGTCTATTGTCTTTGGTACAGCTTGTTGGTTTTTATGGTCTTGGCGAAATAAAACCGTGTTTGATGCACACTTTTCATGGCCTACAAACCCTCATCAGCTTGTGTTCGATTATGTACGATCAATCGTCCAGGCCAAGGAATTGCTAGGCAGGGCTTTCTTATTAGCAAGGACACGAGTAGAGACTCTTGTGGGTTGGCGACCTCCTCCATCTGACTGGGTTCGCCTTAATACGGATGGCGCTCTTAAAGTGTTGTCCTCGTGGGCTTCTGCAGGGGGACTAATTAGAGACAATACGGGCGCATGGCTAGGAGGGTTTGCCCATAATATTGGTCACTGTTCAGTTGTTGACGCTGAAATATGGGGTGTCTTTACAGGGTTACAACTGGCCTGGGATCTTGGGTATCGAAGAGTGGAATTAGATGTAGACTTGATGATTATTATTAATATATTATCCTCCTCAGCAGCTCAGCAAGCTCCATTTACTTCCCTGATACTAGGACTCCTCCAATTACTAAATAGAGATTGGCTAGTGAGAGCAAGACATGTTTACCGCCAAACTAATAGAGCTACGAATTGGCTAGCCACCTATGTCGGTTCACTTGAACTTGGTATCCATTAGTTTCAAAACTCGCCTGTGAGTTGTTTATCCATCTTATTAGAGGATATATCGGGGGTTTCATTTCCCCGACTAGTATTGCAAGACCTGTACCCCTCCCTTTCTGATTAAAAAAAAGTAATAGTTCACATTAATTTATCTTCACTTTCCTCTGTCAAATAGTTAATCTCTTTTTTATGTTTTTAAAAAGAGGGTGAAAGCTTATGATATTAAATATATTTGGGGGTAGTTAATGCTGTATTCAAGGGGAGTGGTGATTTTTTTTCTTATTTCCTTTTTTATTTCTTAGATATACTTAGACATTGTACTTAATCAATATAAAAGATTAATTTTTAGATATATTTATCTCTTTATAAGTTATGATTATGATACTTGACTCTTGTTCTTATTTTGTTTTACTATACTTATGGTTCAATGACAAACCAATTATCTTTTATTTTTAAGGTTTCTGTGATGCATAAGCTAAGGAGAGTAAAAAGTGTTGCTTTAATATTGAGAGAATGATGGTGCTTAAATGGCTAATTTCATTATTAGCTTTATAATATTACAACAGCATATGAAAAAGGGAGAGATTATCGAATCAAGGAAGGTTCCAATTCATGTTTTGATGATAATAAGTCATAATTACCACTACTGATTTAGTTTTATGACATCTTAAAAGAAAGCAATATGAACTTATATTTATTGGTTAGTGGTTAACCAGCGTATTAATTTAGGCATATAGGTCGACCAATGTTTGAGTTTGATCGACCAATATACATTGAAAGCCAAAAATGCAACCGTGAGTTTGTTGAGATATTAGTGGATCAATATGTTCAAAACAATACATTGGATGACCACAAACCAAGGTTGATCAATAAATGTACCTGAAAACATATCTTTTAAGAATTTTCAAATTCTTTCAAAGATCAAAACATATTCATTTAACAGAAACTTGATTTAAAATCATTTCAAAAGTTTTCCAAAGATTATTTTAAATTTAAAGATGGTTTTATTTAAAATAGAAACATTAATTCCTATTGAAAATTGAAAATATTTATGTATTAAATTCAAAATATAACATGCTTATGCATGAAGTGCACCAAAAACATCAAATTAACCAAGTAAGAGTTACAACAAAAATTACAAATGTTGACTTGATTGGATTTGAAGTTTATGAAGTTCTTTTTATTATCTCTATAAAGAGTCTTTTGACTTTATTTCATATTACTTTCTTTCAAAACATTATAAAAGTAAATCATTACTAGTAACTTGCTTTGTTATCACTAAAACATGAATTGTAGATTCTTTTGGTTTAATAATCTCCCATTTTTTAATAATGACAAAACATATTGTTATGTTATAAAAGTAATAATGAAATTAATCATTTAAGTACAATCAATGTCTTTATAATAAAGAAATATCCACATTTGACTCCCCATTGTCTTATGCATTACAAAAATCTCAAAGATTAAAAGATAAACCATTTTTCATTCAACCACCAATTAGCATATTGACATAATATTCACATTTGACTCTCCATTTTCTTATGTGTCATGAAAATATCAAAGATTAAAAGATAACTCAATTATCATTCAACCATAAATTTAATCAAGCAAAATAAGAAAAGTCAATTAACATATTGAACTAATGTTCACATTTGACTCCCTATTAGCTTATGCATCACAAAAATCTCAAAGATTAAAAGATAATTCATTTTTCATTCAACCATAAATATGATCAAGCAAAATAAGAACAAAATTCAATTAACATAATCACAACTTATAAGGAGATAAAGATATTCAAAAATTGCTTTCATTAGTATTAAAATTAAATTCAATGTTACGTATATCTATGAAATATCCACTCCCTCTAAATACAATAGCCATTACCCTTGAACATATTTAATACCACTAATTTTCTCTCCTTTTTTAGAAATATAAGAAAGAAATCAATTAACTAAAGGAGAAAAGCAATAGTGAATTAATGTGAACGTTTTCTCTGGGCAATGCACAATGAGATCTTAAGAGGAATCAAGTTCTTCTCAACGTAAAGTAGGCTAAGACTCAAAAGCATTGAAACAAGAATCCATTAAAAAGCTATAATATGATTGTGAGATAGTGGCCTCATCATGCAAACCATTAAACAACATGGCTCAGTAGAGGCTCGTAAATGTTAACGCCATATGTAGGAGCCTTACTGTCAAGCTACTACTGCTCATAAACATTTATTATTAATAATAACTATATTTTGTTATCATCAAAACATGGATGGAAATGCTTCTTAGTTTAATAATAACTTTAGAAGAGTTGATATTAGTTACTAAAAATTATCTTGACATGTAATTATGATTACATTACCCATTAAATGAGTACATAGACACCACCTTATTTTAATGTGCCAAATCATTACCTCTTAATCATAAACTTTAGTTCCCAAAAAAAGGCTGAGATGCAAATATATATATATATATATGGCAGTGTTTAGCTTAGTTTTATGGATACTAAGATTATATTCATCTCCCACTTCTAAGTACAATCAACATGAATCCTTGCATATTTCATATATAAGAAGCATCTACCAGGTACCTATCAATTATATTTTCATCTCTTTAACTCCAATTACTAAAGGAATTTGTTACAAAAGTTTTCTTAGGACCAAAGTTATACCAAAATCGCATCTACTTCTTTACATTACAATCTCACATAAATTCATTTAAGTAAGGCTTAGTCTTCCCACGTAATCGTTAACAAAAAAAACTTTGTTCTCAAAAACCTTACGACCCTCGAAGTGTATAACTTCCACACTTAAGTAAGAATAATATGAAAGTATTAAATAATCATAGGCAACAATAAACATATAAGAGCTATGGTAAAAATTAACCTTTATTACTTCCCCAAAAGTTTATAAAGAAATGTTGTCTCTTAATATGTTCCCTTCTCCTTTATCTCTCCTTCGAGGAGCAAGTTTCAAATGAGCTATTTATAAGCACCTATGGCTTTACAATTCAGAATCCTAATTAAACTGAACTAACTTGATCACCTTTATCCTTAGCAGGTTATATCACCCCTAATCAATTACATGACACCCCTATCCAAATAAGTCTCTATCTAATAAGATTTAGCTACATCACAACTAATAAGATAAGAAAATATATTTAACTATGAATGATACGTCCATATTTGTGGAGAATACTACTATCTTCAAATGATCCTCCTATATGGTCTTTTTCTTTTAGAGCTAATGTATATCTACTTTGATCTTATCAACCACATTATCCAATATCTTCCCTTAATCTTTATCCAATAATGATGAGTCATCCAAGCACAAAGCCTTTCATATCATACTGATCCGATACAAGGCTTACCCATATTAAGTTCATTAGTCACAATCTGTCTATTGGAGCACATATTAAGTCCTTAGAGCTCTCAAATGCCTCCCTCGTACATGTGATCCAACTAACTTTCAACCCCAAGTCCATCTCAAACTATCATTTGGTCTCACATCCAAATCTTACATGTCATCGAATATTTCGGCCAATGTATACCAATGCATGCCAACTCATCAACAATGTCCGTTTTCCTTGCCTACTTACAAATCTTTGCCTTTTCTTGTCACCACCTAAGCAATTGGACCTATGAGTGCCTCCACTCTATTGACATGCTCTGTCAAATTACTACCTCCTAATATATATTTTGGCTCTAATACCAGTAGTTATAGAGGTTTTACTAAACACCAACTTATATTGAAGTTGCGGATACTCCTTTATATGACAATCTCACTTAGGTCCACTTAAGTAAGACTCAGCCTTCCCACGTGATGGTTGACCAACAAAACCTTATTCTCAAATGTCTCGCGACCCTTAAAGTGTTTAACTCTCACACTCAAGTAAGAATACTACAAAAGTATCAAATAATTATAGACAACAATAAACACATAACAACTACATTAAAAACTTACCTTTGTTACTTTTCCAAAAGTTGACAAAGGAATGCTCTCTCTCAATGTGTTCCCTTCCCCTCTATCTCTCCTCCTAAAAGCAAGGCTCAAATAAGCTATTTATAAGCATTTATGGCTTTATAATTTAGAATCCTAATTGAACTAAACTAATTAGATCACATCTATCCTTATCAGATTATATTACCCTAATCAATTGAATGACACCCTCATCCAAATAGGTCTTTATTTAATAGGATTTAGCTACATCACAACTAACAAGATAAGATATTACATTTAACTAGGATTGATACATTCGTATCTATGAAAAAACTCTACTATCTTCAGATCATCCTCCCATATGGTCATTACTATGATCTTATCTGTTACATCATTGAAGATCTCCCCTAAATCTTTATCCATCAATGATGAATTATCTAAACCCAAAGCCTTTCACAGCACACTGGTCTGATCCAATGCTTACTAATATTAAGTCCATTAGTCATAGTTTGTCTATTTGAGCACACATTAAGTCCTTAGAGCACTCACATGTTTTCTTTATACATTTTATCCATCTAACCTTCAACTCAATGTTCATCACAAGTTATCTTTTGTTCTCATATTTGAATCTTGCATCTCATCGAAGATTTTCGCCAATATGAACCAATGCATGTCAACTCATTAACAATTCTTATTTTCTTTGCCTACTTGTAAGTCTTTGTCTTGTTTTGTCACCCCGAATGTCAAACAATTGGTCAAGGCTCCCCAATGCTCGCATGATTCCTCAATTAGGACATAAGGTTCTAATAACATTCTTTTAAATTTCTCCATCTTTTGTTGATATTCTTTAAGTAAACACAAGTTTACATGAACTCCACCATTGCAATAAATAACTGAGAAAATGTTTATGATTAAACCAGACTATTCAATTCAAAATTTGATCAAATTCTTTATAATAATTATGGGAATTAGTAAAATCCATTATAAAATTATATTGATCCGGGTTAGGACTAGAAAAGTAAATGATAATTCCCCAAAGTCATACCTACCATGTTTTCTACCTAGATAACAATTACCATTTTGTACCTGCCAATATCAGCCAAAAAACAGTATTTAAATTGTTGGTTCTATATCAGTTGATACCTTAAATACAGGTATTTACTAGGTTGAATTATGTAATTTAAAATTTTATGGAACAAATTGAAAAAAATTAAACCAACCTACCTAACCCTAAGTGTATTGTCCTCCTCTGGTCTCTGCTTATTTCTCCTCCTTGGCTCACTTAGTTACTCTCTCCCTCATCTTATTTTCTCCAACTACTCTCCAACGTCAACTATTATGCCTATGACAACTCCTCCAAGTCCTTGATAGCTAGAACTTACTATCCTCACCTCATCGGACTCGTACACATTGCTATACCAGCTTGGGCCTCAACACCCACACCATTGCACCAACTCTACCGTAACATCATTAGCCACCAGCTCTTCACCGTTAGAAGCCAGCTCTTCCCTGCATTCAAAGCTCTCCCTGCAACCCATCAAATCTACCAAAAGGACAGAGTCTAGAATCTCCTGGATCCGATAAACCTATGATTCCTAAACCTTGGGTTGTTATTTGTTTGATTTTTGTGTGTTTTAAAGTTGTTGTTTCTATTGCAACTTGTGAGTGAGTTGCGAATTTATGAATGGTTTATGAAATATAAATGGGGCTTAGATATACGTGATTAAAGATTACCTTGTTAAGGTTGTTTTGTAAAGGTAAATTTATGAGAAAATTAATCCAAAATTTTCGGAGAATTATGAAATAGAATATGTTGTTGAATTTATATATATTGAGAAAATTAAGCCAAAATTATCAAAAAATTATGAAATAGAATGTGTTGTTAAATTTATATATATTTTTACTTTATAGATTTTGTGAATTCATGAAGACATAAGGTTCTATTTATTTAATTTTTCATATTAGTTATTATTATAATAATCATAAAAAGGAGGCAAATACTTTATTAAATTGTTAATTAATTTATATGTAACATACAATTTACTAATTATTATTTGTATATAAAATGTATTTAATATAAGACATTTCAACATAAGATTTAATATATAATTAAATCATTTAATATATGCAACTCAGTTAAAAATAAAATGTTTGAATTTTTATATTGTTCATTGTTGTCATTAGAAAATAACATTACAAATACTAAGAACTAAACTTTGAAAAGGAATATTTCCAACATGATAACAAAGTTACATATGCACATTCATTATTCTATTTCATGTGTAGTTAAATACATAGTAGAAAATAATCCATGTGAATTTATCTTTTCATTTCGTATGCCTTTAAAATGGCCTTTAAGGCATGCCTTGATTTATGAAAATATACTGATTGCTCATCATAATGCGAAATTATAAGTGTTTAAGTAATAAATTTTCTTTTCATTTTATGTAATAAAGTCATTTTTATAATATAGATTACCATAAAGAAAGATGTAAGAGTCTATATAAACATGCTTATAGTTAATTATTGAATTTTTATAGTTATATAATTATGTTATACACAAAAACTTTATTTTTGAATAAGAAGTTATTAATTTATTTTTGACATATATCTTTGTTGATAATTCACCTCCTCGGTAGGATTTGATGATCTAGCCTGAACTTATGTTAGATTGGCTCCTAAAATGAAGAACTATATCATTTATTTATATTGTACAAGCATTTGAAAAATTAGGGAAAATCACCAAATTAAAGAAGCATTTAGCTAAGATCTAAGGTGATATAGAGCCTTATAAAAATGGTGTCATGATGTGAAATGACAAATGAAAACTTTGTTTAAAGATTATCAGTATAAAAAAGACAAAAACAAAGATTCAAATTCAAAAGTAGTAGCGGAAGTTCTTTTTACTGTGGTTAGGATGATATTAGGAATGTTGACGGTGACAGTTCTACCCCACAAGAAGGAGATGTTACACTTGATGTGAGAAAGAGAAGAAGACAAATGTCTAGCTTTTTCGCACCACGAACAACTCCTAGAGCTTAACCTTCAATTCATACTCTCTTATAATTTTAAAAAGCAGCTCATAGTGTAGACATGGCAATGAATAGATGGTTAGGTTTGGCAATAGGGCCTAGTTCCAACCCTGCATGACTGAAAGTCAATGAGCTAGGCTCAGGTTGACTGGACCTTGAGTTGGGCCTCAGACCTGATTTTTTGAGCCTAACAGGCCTCTAGCCAAGTCCTATAGCTAAAGGCTTGACAGGCAGTGACAAAATTACGTCATTTTGTCAAAAACAATGTCATTTTGAATTTTTATGATAAGTCAAATCTGGTTAGGCCCAGTCAAGCTGGTAGCCCCAAGTCCGGTCGAGCCTCAAGCCCTATAATGCAAGGGCCTAGCATGGCTTGACCTATAACTGGCTATAGATGGTGGTATCATGCATGTGTATTATTTAATGTTGCTCAATCTTATTATTACTACCCTATAATAGATGTTATTGACATTTATGGTCTAAGATATAAAGCTCTTTCAATTGATGACTACAAAGATAGTCTTTTGAGTAGCTTTATTTATGAAATAAAAAGTTGTTTGGATGAAAAAAAAATGAGTTGGGCAACTTATGAGTATTCAATCATGTGTGATTGTTGAACAAATAGAAGACATGAGCCTGTTATCAATTTTTTGACTTATTTTGTTAAGGGGACAAAGTTTTTTATGTCCATTGATACAACTAGCTTTATTAGAAATGCATATACTATATTTTAAATATTTAATGAAGTTGTTAATATCTAAGTTCATCTATAATTGTGTATAAGTCCTAAATTTGATGATAAAGGGTTTCACCAAATACGTCATCTTGCTATTACAAGATTTGCAACTAATTTTTTATCACTCTAGTGTTTTGTTCTAATGAAGAATGAGTTTAGACAAATATTTACAAGTAATAAGTTGGTTGCATCTCAATATGACATGTCTAATGCTAGAATGGAGGCTTCTAGAATTATACTTAAAGATCATAAATTTTGGTTCTAATATCAATTTCTCATCCAAGTTTGTGAGCCTTTATTGAGAGTACTTTGTTTGACCGATAGTGATGAGAAGGTAATAATAAGTAATTTTTATAGTTTCATGGAGAGGATGAAGGAAGCAATCAAAACCAATATAAAAAATAGGCCTTATTTGTATATAAATTATCTTTAGTCATCAATGAAAGCCCAGAAATGCAACTTTACTCTCTCTTGTTTACAAATAGGGCATTTTTGAATCCTAGTATCTATTTTTGACTAAGTTTTACAAAGAAAGTTGAAGTTAATAAGAGAATGTTATTAACTGTTACAACAATTGTCGCATATGAGATGATGCAAGATCTTTTAAGTTCACAAATGAAGGTTTACAAAAATGTCTCTGGTGATTTTAGGATGTCCATTGCAATTTTTTAAAGAGAGGATTAAGGTAAATATTCCTTCACTTTGTTACTTATTGGGAATTAATCATTATTTTATTTTGTTTATAAGGTTACTTTTATTAGCTTACAATTGCTTAATGAGACCAATTCAAAAGTGGCATTTCATAATTGCAAAAGTCTGCAATTCGAATTTTGAGATAATATATGAGTGCAATAGGGTATGAAAGGAATTTAAACACATTTAAATTCTTTCACTCTAAAAAAAAGAAATAGATTGGAACACAAAAGGATGAACGATTTGGTATCTATTTGATACAACTTAAAGTTTCAAGAAAGATATGTTATCATGATTATTAAGTTAACTATATATTTTGAAATTTTTCAATAATTTAATTTTATTTATGTACTAAGACTCTTAATAAAAGAAGTTATTATATAGATTTAATTTGCCTTGATTCTATTGATATTTTAGCATATTAGGTTTTTAAGGAACTATGTTTGATAAATGAAAGTGACTTAGAAGATAATCTTAGAAGGGAAAGTACTGAGATGTCATTTAGTACAATTAATTTGAATGATGGTGATGAGAAGACTCTTATTAATGATAAGAATTGTACCAAATTAAAATTGCGGTTAATATGATTTGAGCGAATATTTGATTGAATGAAATTCCATGTTTTTCATTTATTTTTTGTTCTTTTAATTTCATTTATATTTTATGCATATGTTAAATTATATATATATATATATATATATAGTTTCAGGTTTCACTTCTACTTAGTTATGTTCCTTGACATAAACTCTTGTTGTAATACTTATAAAGTCTTAGAAATTTATTATTCTTACTATATAACGTCTTAATATAATTGTTCTTTATTATATGAAGTAAATTATAATATTTTAAATAATTTGCATTATTATTAGTTTTATATTTGTAAGTTAATTAACCAATCTTTTTTCTTATATTAAGTATACTTATTATTTATACTTGAAATATGTGAAAACTAATATTAATAAAAATAACAGATATTTGTTATTTTAAATTTATATTATTATATTTTTATACACAAGGTTAATATAAAATTAAAAATATACAATTTTAAAATATTTAGGTACTATTTTATAATTTTAAAAAATTAACTGAAATGATATTGAACATTAATTGATACTGATACCATACTCTCTCATAACCAAATTCGATATATTGTTAGGTATAAATGTACAGTAAATATATACTTACAGAACAGGTAATAAATTAACATAAGGAGTTGGAAAGAGAAAGTACCACATTGGGGGCCCACTTCTCCTCGTCGTTAACCTGGGAGTTCCATAAAGCTTCGAGCTTCTGAAGAGACAACGTTGTGTCTGCCATTTACGAACACTAAGATAGAGAGAACTTGTAGAATTGGAGTATAGGGTGGCTGTTTCATATGCATGTACTACCCTGTGTGCAACTTCATCTATCCTTCTGTTAACATAAAAACGGAAACAGGCAATCACAACCTATAGAATTGATCGTTGAAGGGATTTTAGGGAGCGTTTGATTTGAGCACGGAGTTGGATATGGATATAGGTATAACAGCAGGAGGGAATGAGAATCGATATGAAAAATTAAAAAATAATGTTTGATTTGTAACTTAGGTTTCTTTATTAATACCAATAATGTTGTTTGGTTTGTTGCATTAATGAGAATGAAAGATAATATAATACCATTTTTTTCATATCATATTTCTATATCATATTTGTTGTTGTTGTTGTTGTTGTTGTTGTTGTTGTTATTGTTGTTGTTGTTATTATTATTATTATTATTATTATTATTATTATTATTATTATTATTATTATTATTATT
>JAOSBP010000006.1:24132744-24150997 GCA_027563825.1 Erythroxylum mucronatum | reverse complement strand
AAAAAAACATACCAACCCATACCCGGACTGTTAGGGCGAGTACGGGCGGGTAAACGGGTGACCTGCCCGTTTTGCCAAGTCTAAGGAGGGGTATAAATAGTAACTACTAGATTGGAATGAAAACTTGATAGTTGATACCCACCCTATTTGGAGGGTTTAGTAAATTTCCAAATTTAATGGAATAAATCTATTCCCTTAAAATTGAAAACCCCAAAGCAAACACTACTTTTTACAATTATTTCATTCCTTCATTCCCAAACCCTCAAACTAAACGTCCCCTTACTTTTATATGGTTCCTGCCGTAGGAAAATTGGAAATTGTTGGAACTTGGAGAGAGGGTTTTAAAATCTAATTGTGATGGGCTTCTTGGAATTGGGCCTTCATGCGATCAAGATAATTTAATTTTCTTTATCTTTTGTAGGATTATATGGAGCAGATCTAGTGAGTTTTCTTGAGTGGCCAACCATGTGGTGCCACGTGGAATCCAACCCACCAACGCCCAATCCCTGGTCCTCCAATCTGTGTTGGATGAGATTGAAACAAAGAAAGACATGGAACGAACACCAGAAGTGGAGGACCATTCACATATTCTGGTTCCAAGTCCAAGAGAATGAAGGCGGTAGCAGACCGTTCATTTTCACTTCTGATGGTCAAGTCCATGGCTACCCAGAAGCCATTACCATCAACTCCCAAAACTATTAGCTCTAGAAAGGTTTGGTGTACGATACTTGGTATTTAGTATCCAATCCATGTCTGTACAGTATGTATGTTCTCTTTTCTTGTTCTTTTCTTATGTGCGCAGTTGAGGATTTCTTCCTTTGTATGCTGTTGAGTAAATGTTTCTGAAGCATAAATGAAAGGATTTCTTCCTTTATAAGCTGTTCATGAAGACTTTGAATTGCATGAAACGGATCCTTTTTTTTTCATATATATAAAAAGCAAGATTGGCGTGAGAAACTTCTGAAATGCTTATAAACTTTAATGTCATTTATAAACAAGTATTGTTTGTTGGATATTGCAGAACTCAACTGTCTTTCCTCCTGGAGAGCAACCAAGGAGCAGTCCCTTGGTGACCTCACCTCCAATTAAGCTACTAACAAGGGTGGAGCAGCTGAAGCTGCTAACCAAAGCTGAGAAAGCTGGGCTCCTTTCTGCAGTAGAGAAGTTTGGTCTCTCTCTCTCAAGCATAGAGAAACTAGGCCTCCTGTCAAAGGCTGAGGAATTGGGTGTCTTATCCGCGGCCACGGACCCTGGAACTCCGGGGGCGCTGTTGAGCCTGAGCTTGGGACTCCTACTGCTGGGTCCTTCTTGTGCATATCTTGTCCCTGAGGATTACCCCTGGCAGGTTGCCCTGCAGCTTCTTGTTACTCTGTTTTGCGTGGTGGCTGGATCTGCAGCTTTTGCTGCCTCAAACTTCGTATCCAACTTGCAGAAAAATTGATTCAATGTAATAGGACAATTCCAATGCAACTAAAACTATATCAAATTCACCCCCATTACACACTTGGCCATCATATATACTTATTCCCCTTCCATATTGCCAGTCTTTTCGATCAAGTACCAAGCAATATTCTATTCACCTTGGATATTCATGTCTTCTGAGTCATTCTACCAACTTAAAGCTAATCATGAGCATTTACAAAGTTATGCAAGTATCTCGCCCTTACAATTGTTCGGGTTTTGCTGCAAGCAGCTGGGTCCAGTTCAGTTATACACGGGTTCATCTTCCATACAAGCCACCAGATGTATGTATGTATATGTATATGTGTACGAAAGCGCGAGAGATCTTCAAAAATTACAAGACCTTCATGAATAGTTACACAGATTGTGCCAAGAAAACATCTCACGTATTATAAGCTTTTATGAAAGTCCAGAACATAAGCCAAAAAAAATGACTCTCAACAAGATTTTCATAAGTAGATAGAAGCTAAAATATGAGCGTATGAATCTCTAATGCCTTGATGGCCTCTTTCTACTGTCAAAAATCATCTATCTAATTTCAGTTGCCCGTAGTCAAGGAGGAACATAACTACCTTTTGCCCCACCATTACGCCCTCCCCTTCTGTTTCCATTCTGACCAGCTCGCTGATAATCTTCTCCACCTCGACCAGCTGAACCCCTGGTTCGCCCTGATAACTCAGCCTGATTTCTGAATTCGTTCCTGCCATATCCTCTACCAATGCCTGAGCTTCGATGACTTTTGAAACTGTCACTCCGGAATCCACTTCTTCCTGAAGCGTACCTTCCTCTGCCACTGCCGCTAACTGCAGAAACCACTATCATCTTGACTTTCTAATGCGAGGGTTGCATAAACTTGGAATAGCTAGTGCCTTCAAAACACGTAACTCAAATAGAGAACAATTTAAATTGTCAAGTTTTACAGGACAAACTTGACTTACCTCGTGTACTGGTTCTCTTAACCTCAACAACAACTGGATGATCTCCAAAACTGATTGGTGAAGCCTGGAATTCAGTTTAAAATAACCAAATTAGTTATGTACATAACCAAGTACCTGCTAGAAAAGTTCATACACGATGCATACCTAAGACCTAAGTAGTACTAAACTGCAAATAAACAGAATGAGTATCTAGGAATAGAAGAGCAAAGCATAATGATATAGAGACCACAAGTGTGCATAACGATGTTGAGACCACAAGTGAGCACAATGTGTGTTGTGTGCTGCAAGTGCCTATTAGAACATATGTATGGCTGAGAGATATTAAGTATAAGGATGTATAAAATACAGGATTTCCAGTTATTTAGGAAATGGAGAGAGAGACAGCAATTCAGGCATCCATATGCTAGCATATTGCCAGTGCTATTACATAGTCAACCTGTCTATACTTGTCCGCTTGTGAAGACAAATTTCCTGATACCAAAACCACTAATATGTTCCATCAATTTGAATGCAGAATAGTAGCCATGTATTGCTACATATACATTGTAAGTGGGAGATCAGGTTCAAGAATAAATATGAATAGGAAAAGAGAATAAGTCACATCTTATCAACTAGATAAGAACAGATCATATTGAAGTCGAGGACAACCTAAATAGGTAGGAAGGTTTTTGGATCACAATGCTTTGGTATGAGATGATTCACTGGTAAAGAAAGGTATTCCAAGCATCTATGGACATGTTCATAATCAAAGTCTGATCACAAATAAGCTAAAGTATTACCAAGGAAGAACCATGAAAAACATGCAATGCTCTAAATCAAACAAGTGAAATATCTTAAATTTGAAGAAAAGAAATCAAAGCCACTACAATTAGAGAAGTCCCTGGACAAATAACAGCATAGTCATCTAACTTCTGATCCACTAGCCCAAATGTGGCTTCACTTTGCTTGAATGTAAAATGCTAAACTTGATGCACAAAGATGCATATGAACCCTAACTGGAAACAGAAAAGATTGGATAGACATCATAGTAGAAGAGCTTAAGATACTAAAGAATACATGAATAGCGAATGGTTAAAACAGACAATAAGGTAAACCAAATTAAAAGTCCATGGATAATGAGGTCTAAACATACAATTATTCAGACCAACTATTGGCTTATCATACTTGGGACGTGTGAGCCAACTAGGCCTTGTTAATCAGCACCTTATGCTCCCAATCGATTGGCTTTTGGTGGGAGTCGTAAACACTTCATAATTAGTTTTGAGAATACTATACAGTATTTTAAGAATTCAAATACCTTCTAAAAGAGATTTTGTAGACCAAACTATATGCTGGAACTCTCAATTCTCATGCAGTAAAAATTGAGGAAAAAGGCAACATTAATTAATTTCCTTTCGTTGTGACAACAGATGGAGAAGCCTATCTGATCTCTTTCTCCATCATGACGCCAAGCCCGGGATTGCTCATTTATAGAACCTGTATGAAATTGCGAAAGGCAAGAAGAGACCCACAGACACAGGAACTTCAAGTTCAAGGGAACTGGCTGAGGAAGCTCAAAAGCTGTTATCTAAAAGGTATCAAATCTTTTTGTTTGATGTAAAATTGTGCCCTTGGTCCACAAACATAAAGTGTATTGGAAAACCCTCAATTAGTATCATCTTCAACTTCAATATCATCCATAGTCAAGTTCTTATTAAGTGTAAACAAAGGATTAAAAATTGTAAATAGGAAATATACTTTCAATTTCCCAAAGGCAAGAAAATAATAACACTCATAGATCATTAAGGTCAAAAAGTGCCAGTAAAAGATGATGTGAGAATTTGTAATAATAGATATAGATACTGTTTTAGATAAAAATCGTGTATAGGATATGCATTGTTAGGATCCCAAAGATAAGGGATTTTAAGATAAAGTCAGCTTCCTAGTTTAGTGGGATTAGGAGATTAGTTTCCTAATTTGTGTTGTACTCTTTGTATATATATATCATATTAAGTGTCAATAAAGGATAAATTAAACCCTAAATTCTGATATGGTATCAAAGCCTTGGGCTCAAATTTTTCTGAGTAAAAAATAAAGATTGCTGTTCTCTTCTTCTTTTGAGATTCTTTTCCTTTGTCCCTGAACCAGCCTTTCATCGCTGATTAATTTCCTTAAGTAGTTGACTGCACATAGAAGTGAAGGACAATGACAGAAAACAAGGAGTGGATCAATCATTGTGGCTTCATCAGATGAAGTAGTCAAGACTCAATCTTCGGTGGATTTGCAGATCATTCAAACTGCCTACAAATTGGATGTAAAAAATTATCTCAAGTAGTCACAACTTGTTTGAACTATTTTTAAAGGTAAGGGAAAGATTAGTCATTTGTTAGGAACTGGACCAAGGCCACAAGATCCAAGTTTTGAAGCATAGGATGAGGAGGGCTCATTGATCATAGCGTGGCTTTGGAATTCAATGATGCCTAAACAAAGCAATACCGTAATGTTCATGGCTACAGCCAAAGACATTTGGGATGCGATTCAGTAGACATACTCAAAAGCTAGGGATGCGGCCCAAGTGTATGAAGTGAAAGTCAGGATAGTTGCTTCTAAACAAGTGAACAAATCTGTGATGGAATATGCCAACCAGTTGAAGTTGTTATGGCAGGAACTTGATAATCCTCGAGTAATTCAGACCAAGTGTCTTGATGATGCTGCTATACTAAAAGACTTCATTGAACAGGATAGAGTCTATGACTTCCTTGTGGGATTGAATTCTGAGTTTGATCAAATAAGGATCCAAATACTCGGAAAGCAGAAAGTTACATGCTTTAATAAGGTAGCAGCTATTATTCGGAGTGAAGAAAGTAGGAGAAATTTAATGCTTAATTCTCAACCTTCTGATAGTTCGGCTATGGTAATTAGGAGTGAAAAGTAGGCTGGAAAAAGATTTGATGTAGAGACTGGAAAGGGGATTCAATCCAAGCCTCAAAACCGTGAGGACCTGTGGTGTACCTACTGCAAAAAGCTGCGTCATACGAAGGAGTAGTGCTAGAAGTTGCATGGAAAGCCTCCTAGCCATGAGTGGGGACAGAAAGGATATCAACCGAGGTGTAATGGACAAACGCAGGTTGCTACAACTACATCTCAACAGGAAGACAGGCAAGACTCAAAAGGCTTCAATCAAGATGAAGTGGAAAAGATTAGAGCATTTGTTAGCAACACAGAGAAACTTGCAGGTACACGTACCTTTGTGCATTCAGGTATGTGTTCCTTTTCATTTGGATTAAATGTCTCAGATAAGGTCTTTCAGCAATCTTGGATTATGGATTCAAGAGCCACAGACCACATGACTCATTCATCCAAACACTTTACCACCTATTCCCCTTGCCCAAGCAATAAGAAAATAGCCACAGCAGAAGGATCCTTAGCAATTGTAGCTGGCATAGGAGCTGTCAAAATAAACCTATGCATAACATTGAAAAATGTTCTCCATGTCATTAAGTTGTCCACAAATTTTATATCTGTAAAGAAACTCACACTGGATTTACTTTGTAATGTTACATTTCATTCAAGCCATTGTTTATTTCAGGAGAGGGATTCGGGGAAGACAATTGGAAGTGCTAGAGAACGAGATGGTCTCTACTACCTTGAGGAAGCAAACAGGTCAAACATATCTACGAGCAGATCACCCTATTCATTCATGTCTGAGTCGGTGTTGTCAAGTAAAGAAAAATTCTTCTTATATCATAGTACGTTAGGTCATCCATCGTTTAGAATTATTAAATCTTTGTTTCCTGGTTTGTTTACAAAGCTAGATTTTGAGAGTCTTCATTTTGAGGTGTGTGAACTTGCTAAACACAAGTGTATACCTTTTCCTATCAGCAATAAAAGAAGCATTTTTCCCTTTTATCTTATTCATACTGATATTTGGGGTCCCTTAACTGTTTCAAATGTGTCAGGGGCAAGGAGGTTTGTGACTTTTATTGGTGACTGCACTAGAGTTATCTGGGTTTTCTTGCTCAAACACAAGTCTGAAGTTAGTTATGTACTTCCTCATTTTGTCTCTATGGTTAAAAAAAAACAGTTTGGTGTAAACATCAAGAAACTTAGATCAGACAATGGTAAAGACTACTTCAACCAAACACTTACTATCTATTGTCAAACAGAAGGGATACTATATGAGTCTTCCTGTGTCAAAACACCTGAACAAAATGGTGTGGCCAAAAGGAAAAATGGACACCTTTTAGACCAAACACGAGCATTGTTATTTCAAAAAAATGTACCAAAATATTTTGGGGTACAGCCACTCATCTCATTAATAGACTACCCTCTAGAGTCCTAGGATTCAAAAGTCCAATGGATGTACTCTCTTCATTCTACCAAAATATATACACTACAAACAATCTTGTACCTCGCATTTTTGGGCATGTGTGCTTTGTTCAAATTCAAAGCCAAGATCGGGGGAAATTGGATCCTCGAGCACTGAAGTGCATCTTTGTAGGGTATTCATCAACTCAAAAAGGAAATAAGTGCTATCATCCTCCTTTTAAGAAATTTCATGTGTCCCGAGATGTAACCTTCAATGAACAAGAAGCCTATTTCATCCAACCTTATCTTTAGGGGGAGAATCTCAAGGAAGATAAGGAGTTTATTCTTGGATTGTTTGAATATGATCCCTTACTTCTATCTAAACCCAGTCAAATGCCTTCAGCTTAACCATAACCAAAATCTCCTGAATCTGAACCTGAACCCGAACCCGAACCCGAACCCATTCTTGAACCTAAATCTGCTTCTGGAGATATGTGATTTGGCAAAAATCTGGTGTACTCAAGGCAAAAAGAGGTCAATCCGAAATCTGTGCATATACAAGAATTTGATCTAGATTCCTCAAACGAGGTAACAATTTCTGATTTCCCTACTTTGCAAACTGAAACTGAAGTACAGATTAGCGAGGAAGATTAGGACCAACCTATTGCCATTAGGAAAGGAACCAGAACATGCACCAAAAGGTCGTTATACCCACTCTCACACTACATGTCCTTTCAAAACTTCTCACCAACATTTAAAGCCTTTCTTGTAAACCTCAATACCACAACCATTCCTACAACCTTATTTGAGGCATTGTCTAATAAAAAATGGAAACAAGCCATGGATATCGAGATGGAGGCTCTAAGAAAGAATAAAACCTAGAGTTTGGTGAAATTGCCAGCTGGAAAAAGGCCGGTGGACTGCAAATGGGTGTATACGATAAAATATAGGACTGATGGGTCGATTGAAAGGTACAAGGCAAGATTGGTAGCCAAAGGATACACTCAGACTTATGGGATTGATTATCTAGAGACGTTTGCTCCTGTGGTTAAGATGAATATAATTAAGAGTAATTTTATCTCTAGCTGCAAACCATGGCTGGGAACTACAACAATTTGATGTAAAGAATGCATTTCTGCATGGGGATCTAGCGGAGGAGATTTACATGGAAGTCCCACCAGGCTATAAAACAAAGGTGACCACCAATACTGTATGCAAGCTGAATAAAGCTTTGTATGGATTGAAACAATCCCCTCGGGCCTGGTTTGGCAGATTTGCAAGGGTCATGTTGTCTATAGGATATAAGCAAAGTCAAGGAGATCACACATTGTTCATTAAACATTCAGCCACAGGGAAAGTAACAGTATTACTAGTCTATGTGGATGACATCATACTAACAGGAGATGATGAGATAGAGCAACAAATCTTAAGTAATTGTTTAACTAAGGAGTTTGAGATTAAGACTTTGGGACGGTCAAAGTATTTTCCGGGAATTGAGATAGCACACTCTAGAAAAGGAATTTTTATATCCCAACAGAAGTATGTTACTGATTTACTCAAGGAGACAGGTAAAGCTGCATGCAAACCCGCAAATACACCCATAGAGCTGAACCTTAAGATGAGAAAAGCAGATGAAGATGTTCTAGTCAATAGGGAAATGTATCAACAACTTGTAGGATGACTCATCTATTTGGCTCATGCCAGACTTGATATAGCCTATGTCGTAAGCATGGTAAGTCAGTCTATGCATAGTCCTAAAGAAGTCCACTTGCAAGCAGCACATAGAATTTTGCAATACCTTAAGGGAACGCCAGGAAGAGGGATTTTGTTTAAAAGAAATGAAGGTATGACACTTGAAGCATATACTGATGCAAACTATGCAAGATCGATAATAGTTAGATAGGAGATCTACATCAGGGTACTATGTCTTTCTTGGGGGGAATCTGGTCACATGGAGAAGTAGTAAGGGGTAGTAGCACGATCTAGTGCAGAGGTAGAATTTCTTGCTATGGCACAAGGTATATTCAAATTGCTTTGGCTGAAAATCATTCTAGAAGACTTAAAGATTAAGTGGGATGGTCCTATGAGACTTTGCTATGATAATAAATCAGCAATAAGCATAGCCCACAACCCAGTTCAGCATGATAGGACGAAGCACATCGAGGTGGATAGACATTTCATCAAGGAGAAGTTAGACAGTGGTTTGATATGCACTCCATATGTGTCAACCTAGGGGCAACTTGCTGATATTCTCACTAAAGGATTGAGTAGCTCAATATTTAAGGATATTCTATCCAAGTTGGGAATGGAAAATTCCTATTCACCAACTTGAGGGGGAATGTGAGAATTTGTAATAATAGATATAGATACTGTTTTAGATAAATATCGTGTATAGGATATGCATTGTTAGGATCCCAAAGATAAGGGATTTTAAGATAAAGTCAGCTTCCTAGTTTAGCGGGATTAGGAGATTAGTTTCCTAATTTGTGTTGTACTCTTTGTATATATATATATCCCATTAAGTGTCAATAAAGGATAACTTAAACCCTAAATTCTGATAGTTATCAATCACAAATTAAACCAAGTAATATAGACATTGAATGTCTGAGTGTGTACAATTCAAAATATCTAACCAATGGCAGAGTTTTACATACATATTCTCATATAAATTCAACGCCATTGTCCAGGAGTTTTCTTTTTTAGGGTCCACATGGTGTGGTCAAATAAAGCAAGCTTTCCTTCAATTTGAGATGACTAATAGACCCAAAAAATAGAACTTTGATGTTGATCTTAAATGGGAATAACCTAGCAACAACATGATTGGAATTTCTTTCTTTTTTCCCTTTTTACCCATTCCAAGAATTAGATTCCCAATTCATTTTCAATGATTATCTACAAATAATAAAGCTACAACTCGATTAATTTACTGTGAAAGGTTCAGTTTCCCAAGTATACAGGAGCAAGATTGCATTTCCAACAATAATATAGAACTCCATTAAGGCAATTGGTTGATGAATCCAGGTACCAATCAACTAGAAGAGGCAGTTCTCTTAGCTATAGAACAATGAGAATGTTAAAACAAGACATGAACAAAACAAGCATTAACAAGTGTAATGTAAGAGCATGGCGTAGTACCTCAAGTGCACTACGCATGGAACTCAATGATGCGAATTCAACAAACCCAAAACAGTATCCATGCTGCAGATAACAATAAATTTAAATAAGTTCAAATAAATAAACAATTAGGTGAAGTGAAAAACCCAATGATATGCACATTGGACCTTACTACTTCTGACTTGGATACCGTCATGCTTAATTGGCCCAAATTGCTTAAATGTCTCATCAAGTTGTGCAGTCGTTGCATTATAAGGCAAATTGCGCACATATATGGAGTATCCTTCAGCTGTAACAAGCATAATTTGCCCAAAATGGGAATAAGAACATCATACATTCTGCTTACATTCTTTTCCATCCCTTGTCATAAAAACACCCAAAACATGATTATGTATAAGAGAATATTTCAACACCACCTAGTACCAAACCCTTGGTAGGGATTGTAGAACTAAGACATAACCTTAAAGATAACAAGGAAAAACATATTTGCATCACAAAATCAACATCATCCAAGACTGGAAGCAAGGTACAATATGTGACATTGACATGGACATTGAAAATCCAGTCGAATTTTATCAGTGTTCAATAATCTATCACTTGTCAAGAAAATGCACCTTCTTCAGGAATGTCACAACTTTCAGTTGCATTACCACTGGCTGGAGCCAAAGCCTCTGTTTCAGAAGCAGCTTTTGTGGAGTTGAGTAATTGCTGCTCAGAGTTTGCAGGTAATGGCCTGACATTATTGGTAGGAACATACACTGGATTAGATGGTCTGTTACCTTTCATCACTTTCACCTGTTCAAAAATCTGGTTAGCAATACCCATAAACAAGTAAATTGTAGGAGAAGGATATTAGCAATTGAAGGGCATTAACTTACAATTGAAGCATAGGATTTTTTTGAAGCATCCTCTGAGGCTGCTGGAACTGCATCAACGCTGCTACCAACTATATTCTGAGTTGAATCAATTGGGTTCTCAATAACCACTTCTTCAGTAACTGATCCTTCTTCCTTATCAGAAGGATCACAAACTTCAGCACCATTATTAGGATCTTCCTCCTCAAAGGAAGGAGGTTGATCTACTATAGCATGATCTGAACTCTGACTAGGCTCTGCAGAGCAACGTAAAAAACAATTAGAACATTTTTATGACCCAGTGAAATATGAAACAGGAAAAGGAGAGGTTGGGGACAAGAAAGAAGTTAATGATCTAGTTTGTAAAGAGTGATATCAACCTTGTTCCAGAGTCCAGGAACTGGAAGGAGCAGGGTTGTGGATTCCATTAACAAGTGCAGAATTGTTCTGCAATGTTTCAGTCTCCTCAATAAACCTAAATACATCATTCAACACAAAGTAGCCTCTGTGCTGTGGAGCAAGAAAGAAGCTCTGTGAGAATTTCTTTCTTACATTGTCCTTTCCAATCAAGCAACCAGTTACAAGAACAATCACCCCTTCCCCGTAAGAATCTTGAGCATCTGCAGTTTTTATCTCAGCAGTGTAGTCTTCATAATTCAACGAAATAATCTTATCATTGATTGCCTGCTCAGAGATGAACAACAGTTTAAAAAAACAATCTGTCATCCTACATTCATGTCCCACTGTAATTCAGGACTCTCAATTCAACGTTGTAATGACTAATGAAATGCCCAAACTTCAAAAACAAGCCCACAGCAGCATACCGTGCTGGCTAGGATTGCATGTTAACATGTATCAATCCTAAACACCCTTAAAATTATAGTCACAGAACAATATAAATAACGTATTAGTTTCCTACAAACATCAACTAGCAGAATCCTTCCATGCAAGCATTAAAAATTCTGCATCATTGACCATGACTCAAAGCAAGTTAGCTACATAAATCATCGATTTCATACTAACAACCATCAAAAAGCTGTTAACAGCCAGTACTGCAAAGATTCAACATGATGGGATGCTCTCCAATGTTGTGCAGATGTATGAAAAATTATGCTCATTAAGAAATGTAATGTGCAGAACAGTTTCAAATTTCTGAGCACATTACTAGTTTCAGAGGTTAAGCAACACAAAGAAGTGTTACAAAAAAGAAATATAAAAAGTTTAAATAATTGGATAGTATGTATGGAACCCCACTAGGTCCCGCAAAATTTAACTCTTCCCATCTTCTGAAAATAGTTCAGAAGCATATATTATTGACTATGCCCTTCATTTATAAGATATCGTCATAGCCAAAAATGCCTCTCGCACTTGAAAAGGAAGTGTATCATATGAAGTATTATGCTCATCAAGAAATCTGTTTCACAATTTTGAGGCATTACCAAGTAACAACAGAAAAAAGTGTTACAAATAAACAACATAAAAAGTTTAACTAAATGGATAGCATGCACAGGAACCCCACCAGACACTAAAATTTATTCTTCTCAACTTCTGAAAGTACCTCAGAAGCATAAGTTATTGACTAATGCCTTCATTTCTAAAATAAACTTCCTCAATAAATTCTAAGCTAGCCCATTGCTGTAACCAAAATCCCTCTCACACTCAAAAGGGTGATCCACGTTATATCACATAAAGATTTAACAACCCACAGAGCAATGCATCTTATACAAGATAATAGAGATATAAAATCCAACAGAAATTATAAAGATATTGACTCAAAATAATACCCTTCCACAAAAGGGATGATGGCAACAAGATAACAAATGCATGTCTAGATTTGCTACAGAACTAACTGAACAACCCTCTCATGCCATTTACTCATTGTCATCACAAAGCATTTGCATCCACATTACTGCAGGTGTTGGCAACCCATCACACCCTAAAATATTCCATCTACAACCATTGCATGATTCACACAGCAAACATGGTAAAATATTTAATGAACAAGAAAAGTTGTTATATCTCATGATATTAACATTAATTTATGTGCCTAAAATTCAAAAGATTCTGAAACTTACTTGGGTGGTAGTCACAGTTTCCATAACACCACCTGCTTCTGGTCGGCTGAGTAGACTTGAATCCTGATAGAACCTATGCACCAATCGTGGAGATTTGTGAAGAATATGGTAATACTGCTCCACAAAGGCATTTCCGACGACTTCAGCACTGGGACCAAGAGGGGCTGGAGCCGGAGCCGGAGCAGGAGCAGGAGCAGTTTCCTGCATTGCCATCTACAATTGGAACCCAATACTGAAATTAGTGAAGCAAGAATATCAACAGAAATGATTTCATATGTCAAAGAAATTATGACAAGCATTTAACAAAGTCAATAAGCAACATAATGTACTTTACAAATATAAATATGTAAATATTGATTCCACATGCACAACAAAATCACAAAAATAGAGAGATTGAGGGCTGATTAACAAAAGGAGAAAAAAAAATGTTAAACCAAGAGGACTAATCCCTAATAAGGGGGAAATGAAATAGAGTTCCCAAATCAACCTGACAACAATGTGAAGATACATCCAGACAGGAAACTAAACTAGTGAAATAATCATTGCATTTACTTGCCAAATATTGCTGCATGCATATCAACTGCTATGGTTGCAACATCATATAGGTCTAAGAGACCAAATATAGTAGAAACATGTGTTCTATTCATATTTAAACTCCACCCCTAAAGAAAAGGATTTTTAGGAAATCGACAACCCATTTAATAGTTGTATTTATTTCTAGTTCCTATTTCAGTCATCTTACTCGAATTTGATTTCAGTAGTTGAACTAGTCAGGAAAAAACCAACTTTGGCAACTTCTTTTCTAAATTCAGTTAGTCCTCCTCCTTATCCTTTTTTTAATTTCATTCCTATCATTTTTTTATTAAAGTCCATCAACTGTTAAAAGTATAATGGAAATTTTAGGTGATTAAAAAGCATTCACTGTTAGCAACGATTACACAAAAACTTTTGTGACTTTTTAGTTTCCTGAAAACTCCTTATAATTTGAATTTAGCTTTAGAAATCCTTGTAGTTGGGTAATTAATAAAATGATTTTTATTTTATTTTTTGTAGTAAAGAAAGTTTCACTTTTACCAATTTTTGTTGAAAAGAAATAGTTAGTAATATGAAAAACTTTTGAATTACATTTACTTATAAAACTACACAGTAAAAGATAGTGGCAAAAGGCCTGTGTCGCTAATACCAAAACAAAAGCCTCCAAAGCAAAATTAAAACAACAAGAAACAAAAGATACTTGAGCGTTTTATCGTGATGAACCCACAAAATTATCTGACTGACTTAATGGCAAATCCTTCCTGGAGATATTTCAAATAGTAAGAGCAATGCAATAAAACTAAGTTTCATAAAAAAAATAATTCAAGAAAAAATGTCTGTTCTGTTCAAGGCCCATTGAAACTCCATTCCTTAAGAAGAGTTTTAGGGGGAAGAAAAATACAGAGTACAGCAGAAATGGCTGTATTAATGTATTTGAAAAACACAAGGCAAGATTAGATTTAAACTTCATTCTAAAATAAAATCAACCTAGCAAAAACATGAAACACAAAAGTACAAATTCACTAGCATCCAAGCACGTGCATAAAAGAGTTAATTACAAAAAGGAATAGAACCAGAATCAAATGCAATACGAATAGTACATACGAAGAACAAGAAACAGAAAGGAGGGAAAAGAAGACATCTTGCTGAGATTCATACACGGGAAAACAACGAATCTGCAGGACATAACGGAAAAAAAAAACCTCGAGAGAAATGAACAGTAGCAGCAAAAATCTCAGAAGGAATTGAACTTAGACATCGCATACCTGCAAGGATCAATCGGATAGGACAGCGCAAACAGAAGCATAGATTAAAAGCAAAGGGCAACTAAGTGGGAAGGACACAGTAAAAGCATCACCATAATAATTGGTAAAAGCTACCTGATTTGCGTGTGAATTAAGGTGCAGAATTGAACAGAGAGATCTGCAAGAGAAGCGCGCGAGATATAAGATGAACAAAGACAGAGCAAAGATCCTCACAGCAAGCACCAGAAAGGAATATAAATGTTGTGATGCTCAAGTTAAATGCTTAAAATATAAAAATTACTAAAAAAATAATAAAGTATGACTTATTGACTTATTGACTTCGGCCCTTTTTAGTCTTTTCGAACGAAAAATAAAAGAAAGGCTCGGAAGATAGTGGTAAACTAGTGATGCACATCAAACGTTCAATTCTAACGACTTTTAAAACGTAAAAGATCCTTTGGAGGAAGCCTGTGCCTGTGCCTGTATCTTTAACAGTGAATAATGTAAGTAAAATAAAATCAAACAATATTATAAGTAAATTTTAATAAATTGAGTTTGCCTACATCTCTAAGAATGATGATAACAAGAATTTAAGAAAACTGTAGGAGAAGGGAAGAAGACAGGAGAAAAGAGTTCCGATAATGCCCGATGCCTTTATTCATGCTCTAACAGCCTTTAAATACAAAATTCTATCCTAAATATGTGAAACTCCCACAACTAAAAACAAGAAATAACGTTGGTGGATTTCCCACCTACAACTGGAAATCAAAAGCAATAGAAAATCAAGCCATTACTTCTTACAAGCTGCTACACATTGAGGAGCATGACATTCCGCATATTATTAGGAACAAGGAAAAATTGGGCTGCTCCATAAACCAAGTTAGAGAGATCGTGTGAGAGAGGGTTGCCGAGATAAAGTTCAAAGACCAAGTCAGAGAGATCGTGTGAGACAGAGCTGCAGGTTGCTAGTACGAGGAGATTTCTGCTATCAAATGACTAATTTAATAAATAATTATATTGATTATTATACTAAATTAGATTTATATGTAATTCTGACTAGCAATAGTTCAACTTAATTTAACAATAATTTCTAAAGTATTTAATTTCTAGAATTATATTAATCAAGGTAAAAAAAACTACAAATTTAAATAAGACTTAAAAATGCTTGCCTAAAGCATAGGTTATTAAAAGCAAATACAACAGAACAAAATATCCTACAACTAATCCAAAGTCGAGCCAACTTAAACACCTTCGTTGCTTAGAGGTTCCATCTTCCTGTCATCTGTGGGCATAGTTCTCTTGCATTACTAGCTCTCTTATTCTCTTAAGGTTGCATTGCAATGTTGCAGAAGTATCTTGAAGATTCTAGAGTTTCTCTCCTGATTCTGGAGTTTCTCTCCCACTATATAGTATGTATATTTAGTACAATCAAAGGCTATTTTGAATAAGTTAAAATCACCCTAAGCTGACGAGGATTACCCACTCTAACCATTTTACTCCATTTATTTACTTGGAGAAAATGATCTCCACAATACAATGGAGTAGGAGCACTCAAAAAATAGATGACTAGTAGTCTTTGTGGCTTCCAAGCATATTTTGCAGCTAGGATTTTGGGATATGTAATGGGTAGCCTTTCACCCTGTCTATTGTGTTTAGTTTGTTCATAACTATAAGCTAAAGTATGAAAGGTATCTTTAGAATTCATGCTAAAAAAGTAAGTCAATTTAAGTTACCAAATAGGAGTAGAAAAGGAGCAGTAAAGGAGGAAACATAGATGAGCTAGAGAGCTAAACATTAAGACGAGAAACTAGGGAGAATCTAAAGGAATAGAAAGTAGTATAGAGAAAAGAAAGAAGAAGATAATAATAATTGAGAACCAACACTAAGATAAAAAGAAAGGAATAGTAGATGGAAAGGTTGAGACCAATCAAACAAAATAAAAGGAAAAAAAAGGCAAAAAAAAAGGAAAATCAAGGAACAAAAACAAAAGGAAGAAGGAACAAAGTAGTAATAAGGTCATCAAAGAGAGAGATGGAAGCTTTCCACTCTAGTTATAACTTCTTGATTTATTTTTATTTTAATCCTTTTAAAGTTTTAAATATACCAAAATTCCTTTTTAGATAAAGGTGATTATCATGACCACAACTAGAGGCACGACCATACCCTAAGATGTGGATCTTATATATTTTTCTAGACCATGATACAGGCTCTGGTACATCTATGTCTCAAACTATGAATCCTCCTACTTCTTTGTATATTTAGACATGACTGTGTCTTAAGTCATAGATCTTACTACCTTTTCTATGCACAAGATGCAATTTATGACCTAATGGTGTCCTCGAACATATCTTCCTTTAAAAACACCTACACCAAATTAACATGTTCATGCCTTTAGTTTGTGTCTTCATCTTTAATGTGTAGAATGATGATGCCTTAAGGCATTTGTGTCCTAGTCCTTGTTCACTTAACGGCTTCGAAGAAATGCACATTTCCGTCCTGAAACTCCAAAATTGCATGTTCATATATGCAAGTCATAGACAACAATCTCCACTTTAACGAATATACTCTTCATAGGTTGGACTAGATGTATTTCTAACACCTAGACATTAAACAAGTTTAAGCAATGCTTAAACTTCTCCAAGGCAGCTGATTTTGTCAACATGTTAGTTATATTCTCCAAAGTTTGAACCTTTTATAACAAATTTTTTTCAGTTGTAACTAACTCCCTAATCCTTGAGACCTTACATCTATATACTTAATCCTTGTAAGATACACTAAACCTTTTCTAAATAAATTACACTTTGACTATTGTAATGTATTTGATCTCCATCTGGATCAATGACTATCCTTCACTAGTCTTGTAAGTTATAATGCTTCCTTAGTAACCTCAACCATTGTCATGCACTTTTTTTTAGTTGTTGATAATGCAATCATAGATTGTAACTTTGATTTATAATAAATAGGCTCCTTTCAAGAGTAAATACATATTTAAAAGTATTTTTGGGGTGTATTAAAAGATAATTCTTTTGTTGAAGGAAGTGAAGTATGTAATTTCTTTTCAAAACAATTTATATGTTTCTATGTTGATATCAAGTCCCTCCTTCCTTTAAAGAAATTTAATTGAGTCATTGACTTTGTCCCTTATTAGAGAGCCTTATAATAGGTCTCGTGTTATCCAAATCTCCTGTATAATTTGAATCTATATATCCCATAATCTAATGATCACCTTGCTAACTGTTAAACACAACCCCATGGTTTGATGTACTCCTTAAGTATTTGATATTTATTTGGTCACTCTATACTATTGACTTCTAGGTTTTAGTATGTACTTACTAACCTCACCAATAATATAATCATAATTTGGCCTTATACAAATTATTACATATATATTAAACATCCAATAGCGCTAGCATATAGGACCTTGTAAATATCATATATCTTTTTTATCTATTTTTTCATTACAAGAAAAAAGGGGTTTAGCGATAGAATTTACCGACGAAATGTGAACGTTTTCCGTCGATAATGTAACACTCCACTCCCGCAGAACCCGAACCCAACATCGACGGTGATATTCGAATCCGTGCCCCGCGAGGGTGACATGTTAGAGCACTGAAACAATCAAAAACCAGTATAGTTTGTTTTTTTTGACAAAGCAATGCACACATACGCGGAAATCAATTGTAAGAATTGGCCCTTCTATATTTCATACTGTCTACATTAACAACATTTCAATTGTCATTACGCGA
>JAOSBP010000006.1:24104301-24130223 GCA_027563825.1 Erythroxylum mucronatum | reverse complement strand
GCGCTAAAGGGGATTGCCTTTAGGGCACAATTTAACAGTACCGTCCTTGCATAAGTCGAGTTACCCAATGTACAAGTCGACTTATCGGTACTAGATATGTGTAAGTCGAGTTACCGAAGTGTACAAGTCGACTTACACTTACAGTACTGGATGTGGAGAATTGGGAATAACACGTGTTCACAAATGAACCTAAGCCGAAGATCCTTCTATGACGGTCCTACCACCCACTACATGAAGATAGGTTTGACTCTCATCAACATCTTCAGACTGCTGAAACTATCGTTGAATGTTTTCTTATATTTGGTCCTATCAGAAGGCAATGTTTATGTTAATAAGTGATAATTATTAAGCATAAATTTCACATACATTTAGTTCGCTACGTCAGGTATTGACGAAGATCACATCATCATGCTTCTTAGTGTGAGTGTGCAAAAAGAGTTGACGGGGTGTAGGCTTCCTACCCATAGACTTTTCCTGCATTAAAATAAAATGTTATAAGTGAACTACAATTAACAAAAGTTTTGACAGAATTTTCTCTATTTTTATGATATTTACCTCATGTCGAACAAAGAAAGTAATTCAACAACACAGTCATATATGGCACTAGTCATTTATAGCACTATCATTCTCTGTAATACACATAGTTTCATTCCAAAATTCACACATCAAATTAAATTGAAATATATTAAAGTAAAAAATCATAATATAAGTGTAAAGTGTAGATACTTACAAGTCTCTCTGCATGCTCCTAGTGGGTAATGGATCCTTCAGTGCATATGAGAAGACTCTCTCCTCCAGGTCCTTCACGTCTGTTAGTAGAATTATGCTCTGAAATAGACATTGTCTCAGGTGATATTTAATAATGCTACCAACGACTCCATATTTCTTCAAAAATATAAAGAGGTCATACACCAGTCTTGTGTATCGCACCAACAAAGTCTCTATAATGTGTACAAGCTCGTCTCTCCCATACTTTATAAATAACCACGTCAAATTTAGAATCCTAAAAATATTCTTTTTGAAAAAAAGAAAAAAACATACGATAAGTACTTATAATCTACAATATTTATCCAATTAATGTATAAAAATTAATTACAAAAAATATATTTTATTTTTTGTACCTCAAACTCCTGATAATAAAAATCCTTTATCGCCTGAGAGATATTCTTCCATATATAACCCTCAAGATCAATCTTCTCCTTAAATTTGAATGTTATGTTTCTTGAGCACGGTCTAGATAGAATCAACCTAATATACTTCCACCGTCTTTCCAAATAAAGGTTTATTAGTTTGTAAATGGGTTGCATGCTACAATATAATAAGGACATGTTGTATCAAATTAATAAAACTAAGTAAATCCACCAATATCCTTTTTCGTATCAATCTGCCAATATAAAGAGGAATAATAAAACTCCATGGCTCTTCGATTAACTCTAACATTATACTATTTGGAAATTGTGAGACCTCCATACTTAAATCTACTGTCAATAATTGCTTGATAACCTTCTTATTTGGGTCGCCCTCTTTATTTTCCTTCTCTTTTTTAATATCAGCCTCCTCTACATCCTTTCATTGTGTTTGGAAGTTATAATAATGAATACCTAAACCCTAAAAATAAGCCACAAACACAAATCAATAAAGAGAGATACAAAATAAATAAATAAATATAAAAAGAAAAGAAAAACTATTTAAAAATGACTATATTAATAAAAATAAGGTTTTTGTAATATTATAGTCCCTGACAACGACACCAAAAACTTAGTGTTGTGAATTGAATTATGTTTTACCACAAGCACATAGTATGGGTGTAAGTAGCACTAGCAAGTACAAGTCGACCTTATGAGAACTAAAATTACTATTACTAGTTGTCTCTCTATCATCTAGTCTAATAAATTATGGTGATGATGATTAATCAAATTCAAAATTAAAATTATAAACTAAAATAATTCAATACAATTGATTAACTTGAACGAAGATGAAACTTAGCAACAATATAAAAAGATATTGGTATTTGGAATTCAAATCTTCCTTTGGACTTCTCATGCAATTATGACTTTACACATAAATTCAATTTAAAGTTTATAGAACCATAGAAATTCCTCAATTATGCTAATATCTTTCTTAAGACTATTAACACCTAATCATAGGTTGATTAATTAATTTTTTTAATTAAAACACTTAGATTTTCATTAATCAATTTATGAATTTCACTATTAGGTTTGTCCTTAATCCAAAAGATTTACATTTATCTGTGTCTAGGTTTTCTTGCATCTCCATTTAATTATGCTAGATCTATTCATAAAAAAGATTTATCAATATCAATTAAATAAAATCACACATGAATTAACATACCGACATTATTAATTTAAGAATAAATAAGAACACACAACTAAATCTCAATAAAAATAAAGAATAAATTAAATTAAATTAAAGTCACTACACTATCCATCCTAAGGTTTATCTTATCCAAGTACCTAAAAAATTATAGTTCCTAATCATAAAATGCATACCATCAAAAGTAAAGGAAAAACAGAAAACTAAAAGAAACATGCTGACCTTTAATCTCCATGTAATTCACTTTAGATTGTTAAAAATCTACCCTGAATATGTCTCGTTACTTAATCGTCATTCTTTCTATCATCCAATATCATCAAATTGTATTTCTCGAGCCTCTTCTTCACTTTTCCTTTTAATTTTGTCTTTTACAATTTGATGTTTAGGTTTCTAGGTGGTACACGAACATCAGTACTAGTGTGTTAGTGGTCATATACTTTAAACTTATGAAACCCTCAAATCCAGAGCAAACATGAGCTCAAAATATAAACATAAACATCAACACAAGTATGTTGGTCTCTAACATAGGCATTTTGATGGTCGTGTAACTCTCTAAAACTTTTTAACTACTTATTTTGCATGAAAATGACAATATTGAAGTACACGGGCAACAGTATGGGCGTGTTTATGCCCATGAATTTTTCCAACATCTTTAAAACTTGGTTAAAATAAGTCCAAATCACCACAAACTTGTCTCAATTTGGTCCCCTTGCTTTAAATAAGTGAATTGCAACCTAAAAACATAATATGAATGAATTAAGTACCCAAAACAATAAAACAATCAAATAAACAGGTGAAATATACCAAATATAAACTTAAAAATATGAACAATTAAGCACTTATCCGTGACATATACTCGAGAAAATATACAATGAAAAGGCATATACCTTGAATTATTTAATTATCATTGAAAATTTTAACAAAGTTTTACTTTTCGGCTCAAACATCTACTTTCTTCAAATCCTAAGGCCATGAGCCTTAGGTCCAAGAGGGGCCTTTAGCTCCTAGGTTTAAAGAACAAACCATAAACCTTAGTTCTAAGAGGGTCCTTTAGCTCCGTTGATTGAAGAACAAATTCTAAGATAATGAGCCTTAGGTCTATAAGGGTCCTTTAACATCTAGGTTTGATGATCAAATCCTGAGGACATAAGTTTAGGAGGCTCATTTAGATCCCTGATTCAAAGAACAAATCCCTAATATCACGAGCCTTAGGTCTAAGAAGGTCCTTTAAATCCTTGATTTGAAGACTAACTCCTAAAAGAAGAGTCCTTTACTTATATATATATATATATGTTCTTGAGAGTCCTTAAGCTCCTTAATCAAATAAGGTAACTATGAGGGTAAGAGCTATGCATTTAGAAATGTTTATTGATTCAAGCTTCTTATAACCTCTTTATATAAAGAAAATAAAAGACTATAGGTTTAACACCATGGACACACTAATTGTGATTTTTTAAAATATGAAAATGACCAATTTCATAAATTGTTAAAATATGTTAGTAGTACAAGATGCTATAATAATATATTATATGCTAATGATTATTAACATATCTATAATGATTATTAAGGGAATTTAGGATTGAAAAATATAGTTAGTCTAAAATCTTTGGTTACCATGTTTGACCGACTGTATAGATAATGGTTGAAAACTTCATATTCAAAATCCTTAGGTTTAGTGTATTCAAATTGGTGGGACAAAGTTATATAAGCCTTAGTATTTGAAACTTCCACTAGCAACAAGTTGTCAATAAGAGCTGGGGGAACAATGACATACACTAAATATTTCACCTATAATGAGTTTTGAAAGTAAAAAAACCCTTCATCTCTAAAAGCAATATGTTCAATTATATAAGCAGAGCATTCAATCCAAAGAAAATCTTTAGGTTAATAGTTTTAAAATATTAAATCCCACAATATGTAAGCATAACAAATGCAAGCTTAGCATAGGCTGACATAACAAATGCGAGCTTAGCATATGCATGCTTAATAGAGTAGGCTTAAGATATGGAAACTTAACACATGCAAACTAAGGACATGTAAGCACAACACATGCAAATTGAGGACATATAAGGTCAACAATTGCAAGCTCAACATATGCATGCTTATTATATACAAATTTAGTATATGTAGGCTTAACATATGTAAGCTCAGCATATACTGGCTCAATATGTACATACTTGGCATATGCAAGCTTAACACATGAAGTATTAGCATATGCAGGCTCATTATATACAGACTCAATATATGTAGCCTTAATATATGCATGCTTAGCACATGCTATTTCACTATATGTAGGTTTATAATGCACATGCCTAACATATGTAGATTCAATATATATAGGGAAAACATATATTAAAGGAGATGAAGAAGATCCTAATATAAATGAGACCAGTAGGGATGCACCTAACAAAAATGAACCTTACAGAAAGAACATTTGTTTAAAGAGTCCAAATCTAGTAAAAATACTGCAGTTCTTTATGGATACAAATGTGATCCCTTTAACTTTATCTAATTGACTAGGTGGATTACATTATGATTCAAATGTTAGAGCTTAAAGTTGCATTAAGACTAATCCTTTTTAGAAATTCATTATAAAAAGGTGTTAATTATTAATGTAACATTCATCCACTCCTTTTTTTTTGTTACCATTCTTTACTTTCGGTTAAATAACCCTCTATATTTACTAAATATCATTGTCGGAATTATTTTGACACCTTTATCTTTCTTCTTTCTTATAGTAGACTTGTTAGGGCCAAAAAAATTTCATCCTAACAAAATTTTTACTTACATTATCCGGTACACTCATTTAGCATAGATCACCTATTTATCATGATAACTTGAAATATTGAATAGTATTATAAGTATTGTATTTATAACATCAGAATCAATAGTAAGATTTTTTTTTTTGCCTTTTGAGTTTTTAACTTTTTAATGAATATTGTAATTTTGTAGTTAGAAACTTTTTGATTAATATTGTAATTATGTAATTAGAGGTCACTATGTGGTGTAAGATAGATATATTTTAAATAGATAATTACATGAAACTTTCCAAAACTTACTTAGACAAGAAATGTGAAGCTTGTTAACGCGATACTTTAGTTGAATAATAGTGGAATGGAAAAATGGGCCCAAGTCCGAAATTGAACTACTCGGCCCACCTCTGGTTCTCTTCTCATTGACTTCTTCTCCATTCATTGCCTACGCAAACAAATCCAAAACTCATTCTGACGACAGCCAAAGTTGCTTCCCTCTACCTCTCTGCCTCCGCTTGTACATCACCAAGAGCTTTATAGCTGTACTGAGCGTGGTCATGTTCGTAAAGCACACTCTTCTATTGTCAGTTATCCGTCAACGGCGTTATCTCCACTCTATATCCACCCTCTCTTATGTCCATCTCTCCGCTCTCGACAAAACCAATAACGGCCCTAAACCCTCCTTCCCTTCACTCCCTCCGATACTCTCATCCTACTTTCCCAACACCACAACTTACTCCATCTCCAAACCCTTCCCTTTTTCGCTTTCTCGATCCTTGTCGACAAGTTCAAACCACGATGACTCCGATGAGATGCTGTATGACCCGTCTGCTTTGTTATCCAATGAGCTAGAGGCTGCCCATGTTGGACCTGATACAGTTGATGATAGTTTGGGAGTTGTTACTGGCATTGGTGTTGGTGGGAGTGAAGATTTGATCCTCCCAATTCACGCCGTCATGTCGTTGCTTAATGATTATCATGAATTTTCTGGCTTTCCTTGGTGAGTAGGAAGTGGTACTTGATTTTTTGTGTTAACGATTCCATTTTTATGGAGAATTGATTGGTTCTTCTTCTCATATTATCACGGTTTATGCTCTCTTCTGTTTTTTTACGATTCGGAATTATCAAATGGGTTGATATTCAGGTGGATAGTTATTGCTTCCTCGACACTGGCCATGAGAGTGTCGTTGTTGCCGTTACTTGTTTTGCAACTCAGGAAGTTGAAGAGGGTCTCTGAGTTATTTCCAAAATGTGAGTTTTTCTTTTAATTTCAACAATGGCTATTCGTGCTTTTTCTTTAACTAAAAGATATTTAAGCAAAAGTAATTTTCTACTTCACGATATG
The DNA here is from genome assembly GCA_027563825.1 of Erythroxylum mucronatum. Lineage (NCBI taxonomy): Eukaryota > Viridiplantae > Streptophyta > Magnoliopsida > Malpighiales > Erythroxylaceae > Erythroxylum > Erythroxylum mucronatum. The sequence continues at coordinate 24,123,791 of JAOSBP010000006.1, read as the reverse complement.
CATTTCTCATAGTGCCTACTCCATTCCGACCACCGCTATCAGGAAGGAGCTTGATTGATCAACTTTTACTTTTTCGGAAGGAAAGACGAGCAATTGGCTGTCCCACGTTTTTATGGCTTTTTGCATATGTCTCTGTTCAGGTGATGCAATCTTTTCTTCTTTTATTTTGAACACTGCTTTCATGATCTATTGTGAAAAATTATGTTTTATTGTTTTAGTTGGACAGTCGTTCTCACCATATCAGTGATTTAACGTCATATGAGAAGTCAATATGATTATCTTGATTGATGATATTAGGTTGTTTAAGTATGACAGTAAGTTTCTAATTAGTCATTTTCTCTTTAAATATATCTGCGCAGGTACCCTGTTTTCTCTTATGGATGGCCAGCATACGAAGAATGTCCCTGGACCAACATCCGGGGTTTGATTCTGTAAGAAACCTTAACTGTCTGAAACTTGAATATTCAATTAAAATTACATGCATTGAATTTATTTTGTAAACTCGTTTTCATAACAAAGTTATCAAATCTGTACTTGGCATCCATTTGTGTAAGGAGCAAATAGCCCATCAGTTGAATTATAACATCAAATGTTGGTCACTAAGTTTATAGATAAAGAAAATTTTCATGCAAGTTTATTTTTTATATATAAGGTGTTTAAATAGATGGAGCGAGATAGAAGTGAGAGCTCATGATTACATCTGTATAGGTGACCAAAAACACAGTTATAATTTATGAGTTTAGGTAATTAGCATTTAGGTTAAAGATGTACATTTTCTGAGTGGCCTCAGCTGGGATATTGCTTCATTTTAGGCATTAGAAGGAAAACAGAACTCTTTTATCCTTGTCTTGTCAAAAATGCCCTGTTAGACATTTTTTGACATGCCTTGAGTTTTTTTTTTTGGCTCTCTTTATATTTTAGTTAGACCTATAATTCTTCAAGGACACTCAGCAGGCTTTTGTGGTCCCCAATATCTTGTATTGTGCACAAGCATTCTCATTCTGTATTACTTGTCAACAAATGATAAGGAATTACTTTACGTATTTTCTTTTATGGTCATTATTATCATCATATGTCACTAGTGTTTGCATATGCCAAGAATTAATTGATAAACCAAATAATTTGTCATCAAATTGACTCTAGTTCTTTGACAAGCAAACTAATATTGTTAGTTGTATATGCTTGTATGAATCTCGTTCTATCTGTATTGTTTGTTTGCCTTTTGTTTTTCATTGAGTAATATCATACAAGAATACAATATTTACCATCTTTTAATGTTGAAAGACTTGCATTACTTATGATTCTCTATTTAGATTATGCAGTTTCATTGAGGCATTCGTCTCTCTAGGGAGCTGAAGCTTATGTTGTAATTGAATGACAGGGTGGCACTCTGTGGTTTCAGAATTTGACTGAATGCCCACATGGTGTTTTAAGTCCAATATTTCCATTATTGATTGCTGGTTTGCACTACTTAAACATTCAGGTGGGTTTATACTTCTGTCTCGATTTAATAGTTAAGTTCGTATTCTGTCTCTCTATTATCCCAACCAGGAAGAGGCCGGCCTATACCACATTAAAATCATTTTGTATTTTTTCCCCCAGTGAAGGAAATACATAAATAAGAACTGAAAAAAAATCTTGACAATTGAAAGTGCCATTATATACACTGTGAAACTTGATTTTGTTTGCATGATTTGGTGAGGTTTTCATGAAATTAAATGACAATGCTATTCATCCATTTCACTTATTGACATTTTTGTTACGGATTCTTTTGTCAGCTTTCTTTTAGAAAAACTTCTTTTACAGAATCAGATAGCATTTTCGGCTTATTAGCAAAGGTGAGTATATCAGAATCTTAACCATGAATGTTGTGTTCTGGAGCTGTAATTCTTATTACATTATGTTTCGCTCATGATGAATGTCTGTTGTTGTAGTACTACAAGTATTACTTGGATTTTCTTACGCTGCCAATATTTGCCATAGGGTTTTACCTTCCACAGGTAACAACATTCAATTTCCTTTTCCTTCATGATTTAATAATACCATCTTGACTAGTTTGCTTTTATTGATCTTACCAGTATTTGCTAATATCAGCTTGCAATGTTTATCTAATACTTTATTCAACTTAGTCTTAGTTGTGTTGACATCAATTTCTTTGAAACTTAGTTTACCTTCTTTCCATTATCATCTATGTATCAATTATCATAGTTACATTCTCAATCAAGCTCACCTTACCCAACTTGATGAAGCTTGCAAATCAAACAATTTTATTCCGAAATTTCCTGACAGCCCAAAACTATATCACATCTTTACACCTATTTAGGGAAAAAATCATGATAGTCTTTTTCCTCAAAACCTATTAAAGTCCTCCCTTTTGCATGTCAATCAGATGTTCCTAAGGAAATAGCTTTCTATGTACCTGGTGTTTATTGCAATTGATGAGCATTGTCGAACTGTCTTGCTTGGAAGAGTGAGTGGAAATTGATGGGGCTGGATAAAATTACCACAACTTCCATCATCTCAAACAGAGTGTTTTACTGATAGAAGAATTATGGTTGATGAAAGTGGGTAAATTCTCCCATCCCCTTGTAATGCTATCCTTTTTGGAAATAGATATATTAAACATTTTTGAGAAACTTCATATAATTTTTCATCACCTTATCCTTGTAATAAAAGTTATTTTTAAAAGGATATTTTTAATAGATAGGTAACAATCCTTTCTTTTCTGGAGCTTGCCTCGATTTGATAGGCAATAGATTGACCTTTAGTTTAAGTTCTTGAATGCCGCTATCAGAAGTTATGGTAAAAATAACATGCTTATTTTTTTGTGATTTTGTGCTTCTTGATTTCTTTGGTAATTGCTTCTTGAATTTATATTTTGATCAATTCCTTTGTACATGGTGTAAATAATTTCCCTCATCTCTCTTGGTATACACTTTATTGAATTAAATTTAAAGAAGTATATAGAATAAGAAAAGAGGAATAAAGTCAAGTAAGGACATATATAGTAATGGAGACTTTTAATGAGGATATCATTGTCCAGACTATATAAAAGATCTCGAATGGCTTCCATAGAGTCCAAATGAGAGTTCATACAATTTCAGTTGATGGACTAGCTTAGCTAATCGTATAGCTTCCAAAAGTTTTAAAATTTTGTAACTAAGTGCTCATATCCTGAGCTTAGGACCCATTGTAATTGAAATGGTTGCCGAAGCAGTATCCACTGTTGTCAATCTTGCTGTATATGGAGCTATCCTCGATGCATATTTTCTATTGATGTCATGATATCCTAAGCATGTTAGATATACACTTCCCACAGACCTTTCCATAACACAGTGGAGAACTTATGGTATGAAAAGGATTATGTTGAGAATACAATGCCTTTTGTCTTATTCTATTGAATGAGGGCTATCTGTTGAAGGGCCCTTAGTCCTAATTTCTTGCTGGAAAGCTAATTCTTCTTCTTTTCCTTATCGTTTCGTATTTCTTTTCTTTTCCCTTCAACAATCTTGTCCTCTTGTTGTTACAGTAAGTATGATTACCACCTTGGAGTTTATCACCCATCACTTTGTTTCTCCTGCATTTGTCTATCTTACTTCACTCTGTTGGTCCTACCTGTTCTTTTCCACATGCTGAATTATTTATTATTACAACTCTAATGCCTTGTTCTCATATGATAAGGCATTAATTCTTCATCAAATTCATCAGTAAACAGATGCAGCTGAGACGCAATTTAGTAAAATTGTTATTATTTAAGATATCTACTTATTGTTTTTGTTCGTCTGCTTGTGCCTTCAATGCTTTATAATTCAATTTCTTCTTAATCTTTTGTATTTTCAGAATAACAATTTTCACTATGCTTTATTGTGCAGGGAAGTCTGCTATACTGGGTGACCAATAGTTCACTAAGTGTTCTACAGGTTAGTTATGCACTTCGTGTTCGCAACAAAAATTTGGTTTATGCCTTCTAGATGTTATTTAATTGTAAGAAAAGTACTTTTAAATGTGTTTTGATGGTCAAAGGACAGGAACTCCTTTGAGTTCAAAAGTAAATTTGCTAGGAAATCTATCCTTTGGATGATGGGGACATTCTTGATATCTTATTTACTTGGGAGATAGTATTGATGCCAAAGTGCTTTTTTAATACACTTTAGCCGCTCTAATGTGTCACATTTTGGGTGTCTTGATTGTACAGAGAGCTATCATCTTCATTTAACCCGCTAGCATGTAGATCATATTTAATTGATGACATTTAATTACAACATAGTGAATGTACATGAGAACTCAGGATGATGTCTAATATGGTTACTCTCTGAAATCTTTCTATTGCAAGCCTGTGTCCTCTAAAGATACTGCTTGAACCATGCTAACCTTAACCATGACACCTTAGCTTTTGCTGACATGTTTTTCAATGACTAGGATATGTACCATTTGTCTTCCATCTTACAATGAGGAATATGTTGGTTGGTGACTTTAGATTACTTCATGATAAATATCCTGCTGGCATATTTCTACTTTCTTACTTGACAATGTCAACTATGCAGCTATTATTGTTCAATCATCCTGGTTTTCGTGGAACATTAGGGTTACCAGACAAAGGTTCTCCTAGCACAGCAGCAGAAGCAGCTGCTGCAAATCCTGAAGAAATTGATGCACCAAGGACAACGTTCTTGGATTCGTCTACTAAGATGCGAAAAGTTTCTGTTGAAAATTTATCCCCTAAAGAGCTACTTGTTGTGAGTGACTGCCAATACATATAGAAAACAGTGAATTCTGTAGAGAATAGAACATTTTCTCATATATATATATTTTTTTGCTGGTACTGCTGACAGCTTTCAGTCCAACTTTTGTCTAAGGGCCAACAATCTAGGGCAATTCCTTTGCTACGGTAACTGCTTTTGCCTTTTTTCTTCTCTGCTGTTTGATGACTAATTTTACATGGATATCACATTGCATATCATCTTTGGTACAGATTAGCTCTGCAGAAGGACCCCAACTATGTTAGAGCTCTCACTGTTTTGGGCCAGACTTTACTGCAACAAGAACAACTTGCCGAGGCTGCTGAATATTTGGAGTCTGCTATATCCAAGGTTTGGATGATCTTTTTCTTAAACCTTATTCAATATCTCTTTTATCTATTTTTTCTCCCAAAACTAGTAAAATGCTATTGGACCTGAATTGCACATGAAGGGGGTTGCCTACCCTCTTCTCTTTCATCCCCACTATTGATCTCCTCCTCAAGTTTCCCCCACCTCCACAAACCTCCTTCCTCTGGCATTTCCCCTTTTGTATCATGGTTCAGCTTTCTATGCACAATCACTATGGACACTGAGTGGTAACTCTTTCATGCCTGGCAAGCCAGCGCCTACTAGCATTTACTATTAAATCGTTAGTTCTTGTAAATGACTTTCTTACAGTACTGCATACTTTGATCTGCGAGTCTAAAGTTGAGCTGTAACTTCTTTCTGGTACTTTAATGATAGTGCAACTATTGAACTTACCATTAATCAGAAGCTTTCTGATGCATCAGCTCCTTATTACTGGAAATCAGTCAGATGCTGAGTATATTGATCTTCTAATGCTGGCATCTCAATGGGCTGGTGTTGCCTGCATAAGGCAGGTAATGTTAAATAAAACTTGGATTACGCTGTGCAATTATAATAAGATATAGGGTGTCAATTTTTTGACATGACAGTCAACAAAAAGTTTTTGCTATCTGCTCTCCTTGTACAATCTAGCTTGAGGATTTCTAATGGCCTTTGAATGATTAATCCACGTAAATGGCATTTCTTTTTGTATGGTAGGGGAAGAATGCAGAAGGAATTGTACATCTGGAAAGAGTTGCAAGTTTGAAAGAGCCAGAGGACCCAAAGAGTAAGGCCCATTATTTTGACGGATTGGTATTGCTTGCAAGGTATGTAATGAATGCATAGTAGAAAATTGATAGTTTTGAGCATTTTAAAACTTCATCATTTCAGATGATTTTGAATGAATAATGCAACTCTGCAGTGCTTTATATAACGAGGGTCGCAAAGCTGAAGCCGCAAAATATCTGCGCCTAGCAGCTGCCTATAATTCTGCTTATAATGAATTGTTGGAACAGTGTGAAAATGAAGAGGACAACTTTGTGAACGACCTTACCAGCAGCAGAAGACGAGATTACTAACATAAGTTTCTCTTTATTTGTTTGCATATTGATTCTTTTCATCATTAGCTTACTCAAAGAATAATTTCAATCTCCACTCAATGTTGTATTAGTTTCATGCAAAAATTTTGTTAGATCTCTGTACGTTAGGTGGAAGCAATCTGGCATTGGAAGCTCAAAGGCGCGACCTGAGTTCTTCAATTGTCTATCTGATTTTTAGTAGACTGGAGATGAATAAGGTGATTATTTAATGGCCACAAAGCCCAATTTTTTTAAAATTGCTTATATTGCGGTGTTAACCCTATTTATTCAAGATGATAAAAAATACCATGCCCCAAAAATAAAAATTTCTATAAATTCAAAACCAAAGACCTACAATCACATAGTGATGCCAAAACATTTCAGCATGAATTGCACATCGTTAAGGAGAAAGACAAAATTATTGTGTTACTTGGTCAACACCAAATTACTTGTGAATTCAGTAGTTCCATTTTCACACGAAGTCTCTTGTTAATGTATTTTTGGAGTGCCAATTAGAACTAAGTTTCCCTAACATATTTTTGGACAATTGTGCACAATCATATGCTTTTGTCAGCTGGTTGGTAAGAATAGACACAAAGAGTACCAAATCGTAAATCTTGATATTACCAACATACACATAGCCATGAAAGTAAACATTCATCCCCTTACTTCTCTGTGTTGTCAACATTCCTGCCTAAAAATAACCCCTAACATATGATGAAGCCCACCTTATATGGTCATCATAAAGAGACTAAACCCATAAATTATCTCTCTAGTCAAGCTCTGTAACCTTTTCATTCCATTTTTTTGCTTAGTTCATTTTTTTTTTTTTTGCATCATACACAACATCAATAAAAGTATCTTTCAACTTCTTATAAATGTTATTGGCACCATATTTCTTAGGTATTTTTAATGTATGTGCTACAAACATAGTCTATGCATAATAGGAAATACCATCTTAATAGTGTTAACTATGCTTTTGGTAATCATCTGTAATTATAATACCATACACCTTAACCATATATGGAACAACCAACAAAAATTATCAATGGTCTCACTCCCTTATAGTGCACAACTAAGAAAAATAGATTGCCCCTGATGGTTTACATTGATAAATGGGGCAAACAAAATTTAGTACTTATTGACTAAATAAGTGGCAGCAACTGTCACCATATCACCAAATTCAATATATACTACACAACTCCTTGGATCAACTTAGAAAATATTCCTCAACATTCTAATAAACATCTTACTGACCACTTTCACATCTTCTTCCAATCTCAGTCTCCTCAACTTGTTTGTATAATTTAGACAATCCTTATGTAAACATGTCATATTCTTATAACCATCAACAATTGCAACAATAGTCCACATATTTGTGTATGACCTAATTTTGTAATTGTCATTAATTATCAATCTACATTTGATATGGTTTCCAACAAATCAATGTTGTCTTATAAAGCTCACATTACATTAAATAAGTTCATTGTTATTTACATCTTTAAACTTGCTTATCCTCTAAATACTTTTATCCAACCAACAACATACCTGAGCATTGCATCCAATTCTTCCATTACTTCTAAGTTTCATTATATTCAAAACTTGAGTTTTATAAAATCAACCTCTATGAGATATTATGTTCTATTATTAAAGTCTCTATTCTCATCTTTCTTTTTTACCTTCATAACAATTGTAGACCCAAGACATCTGACATACTTTTGGTATAAATTAGAAATTATTTTTGAACTTTCAAACTTCATTCTCACTTTAAGTACCACCTTTATCTCAATGTCCTTTGTCCTATTACGTAAGGTCATCACATCTAAATAACTTGTCTTGTTATCCACTTCTTTAATCATTTATACCATATCACCGTATTATACAACAAATATCACAACATTATTCCAAAAATATCACAATATTATTTAAAAATACCACTAAATTACACAAAAAATACCATTGTGTGATACAATAGATACTGACATATGTTATATGTTCATAAGTATATACACCAATATATAACACACATTAAATAGAAGTGTTCCAAAATTATTCAGTGCTTAAACATGGACAATCTTCTTTCTTATTCTTCTTTTCAATTAAACCCTTTAAACCTTTGAGGACCATATTAGTAAAAAGGATATATTAAATTCCTTTCTTGCTATTTCGAGACTTTCTTCCTCTTGTTTCTAGATAACAAGTTCTTTATTCACCTTTACACCTAAATCCTAGTTTTGGTTTCTGGTTCTTTTTGCGTACAGCTCCATCCTTTACATAACCTAGTTCATTTTAGTCTTATGGCTACGGAATCTGAAGAGGATAAACTGGTGCATGAGATATATCACCGCCAAAACGTAGAAGAGGATGAAGGTATACTTGAATTCACTGATGACACAGCCAATGAAGAACAGGGGACAACAGGGACTGAATGGCAACACTGTGTCGTAGGTCGATTGGTAACAGAGAAGATGATAAACTTCCCTATATTTAAAAAGATTATGGCAAGCGTATGGCGTCCTGTCAAAGGGATACTGATCAAAGAACTTGGGAACAACGTCTTCATTTTCCAGTTCTTTCATCACCTCGACGTGGAAAGAGTGATGCGGGATGGTCTTCATTTTAAGTATGAAAGATTGAATACATTCTGCTGTTTATGTGGCATAGATGGGAATACTATTGTTTTTGTCAAATTCCCAAAGAAAGATTTGCGTATGGCCCATGGTTAAAAGCGGAATCTAGGAAAACAACCCAAGTCAGAGCTAGATGGCTAAGGTCGGAAAATGATATTACGGCAGATTTAAAAGACAGTCCTCCAGATGCTCCGGCGACACATGGACATAATCTGGTGATATCTACTGACATAGCAACGTCCACAAATATAGCCGAGATTCATGGGATTCAAATTCCATATTCCACTCCGTTAAGTAGTGGATCCCGGAGTAACAATGAACAGTATCAATCTGAGAGCTTGATAGTTGCAAATCCCGCAAAAGCTGCATCCTTGCTATATATAGCAACAGACACAATCACGGTAATTGATTCCAAACGCAAACGTCTCCAAAAAGAAGCGGCCTCTGAAAATGTTAACATGGAGGAATAATTTATCCCGAGTACCCTCAAGATTGGGTCAAAAAACTTGAATTTGGTGGGTTTTGGTTCCGAAGCCCACCGTGACCCATGAGTACATTGAGCTGGAACTGTCGGGGGCTTGGGAACTCCTGAACAGTCTGATCTTTAAAGGAGATGGTGTCCGAAAAGAGACCCAATTTTATTTTCCTTATGGAAACTAAAATTACCAGAGACAGAATTTTATGACTTAAAAACAAAGTTAGGCTTTACAGGTATGTTTGTTGTTGATCCAATTAGAACTAGAGGAGGCTTGGTTCTGTTGTGGAAAGAAAAGGAAATGGCCCAATTAATAAGTTACTCCCAAAATCATATTGACGTGATGGTCTGTCTTGAAGGCATCAAACGCTGGCATTTAACAGGCTTTTACGGGTTTCTAGAACGACACAACCGGAGACAAGGCTGGGATTTGCTTCGACAACTTCAAACTAGGTCGGATTTACCATGGTGTGTCATAGGCGATTCCGATGATATTATGTTTCTCTCTGAGAAATAGGGCAATCATACACATCCTAGAGTACTGATGGAGGGCTTTCGACAAGTGCTACTGGACTGTCAATTATATGATTTGGGGGCTGAGGGTTCACTGTTCATATGGGAAAATCGGAGAAATGATTTTGCAATTGTAAGGGAGAGGCTGGATAGGGCTATGGGAACGGCTTCTTGGTCTTTATCGTTCTCGATGGCACGAGTTTGTGTTCTCCAGACAGAATCTTCTGATCACCTACCCATCTTTTTATCGTTGGGTGTTTAATGGAAGAAATATGTTCAAAGACGTTTTCGATTTGAGAATGCATGGACTATAGAGAAAGAATGTAGATAGATGATAAGTAGGCGATGGTCGATAGGCTTACTTCATTCTCTTCAAGACCGTTTACGCTCTTGTTCTTAAGACTTGAAAATTTGGGCACAATCTCATCATCAAGAGTTCCACAATCGAATTAAAAGGGTTAAACAGTAGATGGCACTTTTGCGATGACAATCGATGATTAACATGGAGGTCTTAAGAGACTTAGAATAGCGGTACCGTGAGCTTCTTCTACAGATTGAAGTGTATTGGAAACAAAGGGCAAAACAGCACTGGCTAGCAGAAGGTGATTCTAATTCAAAATTCTTCCATTTGATGGCTTCTCACAAGTATCGAAAAAATTTCATTTCTAAGCTCAAAAATAGTAATAGGGAATGGATTGATTGGGAATCAGGACTACCAAATATGCTACTGGATTATTATCAACAACTAGTCACATCTTCACATGGAGACACAAGCCTAATATTGAGTAATGTGGACTGTAAGGTAACTCCCCTCCAAAATGACTTATTAGTGGCCCCATATACTGAGGAGGAAGTGCGACAAAGCTTTGTTCTCCTTGCATCCAAATAAGTTGCTGGGACCAGATGGTTTCAACCCAGGATTTTTTTCAGACTTACTGGGATATAGTTGGAAAGGATGTTACTCAAGAATGTCTTAAAAGCTTGAACGGAGATGCTCCCATGCTTGGTATGAACAGAACAAATATTATACTTATCCCTAAGAAGAAAGCACCAAAAATAATAGCTAATTTACGACCTATATCATTGAGTAATGTCACTGATCGCATTGTCTGCAAAGTACTCGCCAACAGATTAAAGCAGGTTTTACCTCTAATTATTTCAGATACGCAGAGTGCTTTTATCCCCAATCATTTAATTACCGGTAACATTATTGTGGCATATGAGCTGTTCCATGCTCTTAAAAGGAAAACTCAAGGAAAGGTGGGTTCTCTCGCTCTCAAAACTGATATGAGTAAGGCCTATGATAGAATAGAATTGAAGTATTTGCGGCTGATTATGTTGAAGTTGGGATTTCATGAAGCATGGGTCTCTAAGGTTATGAAGATAGTAACATTGGTCTCCTATTATTTTGTTCGAGGTAATGAAGAATATGGGCCTTTGATTCCCAGTAGAGGATTAAGACAAGGAGACCCGTTGTCTCCCTACCTGTTCATCATTTGTGCAGAAGGTTTATCTGCCAGCTTACAAAAATTTCAGGCACAAGAGCACATTCATAGGACTTTAGTCGTAAGAGGGGCCATTACAGTGTCTCATCTGTTTTTTGCAGATGACGCTATATTTTTTGCTAGAGCTACAGTGGAGGAGGCGATAAAATTAAAGACTATCCTACAACTATATGAGCATGCGTTTGGACAACAAATTAATCTTCTCAAATTAGGTATCTCATTTACTCCTAATACTATACCTACAATGAAGAATTTGATATGTCAAACATTAGGGGTTGCAGAGATTGCTAGCTATACTAATTACTTGGGCATGCCGTCTGTCATTGGAAGAGGTAAACATCATGTCTTTCATTATATGGTAGAGAAACTTACAAAAAGATTACAAGGGTGGAGAGCTAAAGTGATGCCCAAAGCCGGAAAAGATATATTGTTGAGGACTGTTACACAAGCTATTTAGAATTACCTTATGTCACTCTTTTTATTACCACTGGAAACTTGTAAGGACTTGTAGAACTTGATGAATGGTTTCTTTTGGCATAACAGAGGATGAGAAAACAATGGTATAAGATGGATACAATGGAAGCAGATGGCTATACCAAAAATATATGGAGGATTGGGATATCGAGACTTAAGGCAATTTAATCTTGCTCTTTTAGCAAAGCAAGGATGGAGGTTACTCAAATACCCGAACTTGATCGCGATAAAAATTCTCAAAGCCAGATACTTCCCCAAGACAGACTTTTTTTCAACATATTTGGGTAACAACCCAAGCCAAATCTGGAGAAGTATACTTCAGGCAAAATCAATTCTGATTCAGGGATGTAGAAGAACAGTTGGCGACGGGCAAGACATTCATATATGGCGAGATCCCTAGTTAATGGATGATGGGGATCCATATATCCAGACAGACTACAAGGAGCATTTCGAGTACGTAGCTAAGCTCATTACGGATCATCGCTAGAATGAAGAACTGATCAGACGTTTCTTCAATCAACGATATGCAGAACTAATTTTACAGATCCCCGCATAGCTTCTCAAGGCCTAAGGATGATTGGATGTGGACTCTCAACAACCAGGGAGAATACAGAGTTAAAGAAGGTTATAGGATGGGTATGGAGTGCGTAGATATAGAATTTAGAGAAATGGGTTTTCCATGGGAAAAGATTTGGCAGATTCATGTTCCAGGTAAAGTCAAACAACTTATCTGGCGTCTTTTGAGAAATGCACTTCCATGTAGAACAAATCTAAAGAGGAGACACATTGACATAGTTGACACTTGCCCTTTATGCGGTAGAGCACCAGAGGATGAACAACATATATTTTTTCATTGTGAGTTTGCTACTTCTGTTTGGCGTTTATCTTCTATGACTTGGAAAGTGTCTCCTACTATAACACTGCATCATTGGCTTACATCGGTTATGTCCTGCTTCACAAAGGCACAGAAGGATGAGGTATGTATGATTATATGGAGCTTGTGGACTCACCGCAATGAAGTTGTATGGCAACAGAAAACTCATGACACATCATTTATCTTTCGTAGAGCCATAACAACATTAATAGAATGGCGGGATGCTCAAATTAGGAATAACAATCCATCCACAAAGCAACAACATCCTCCATCCAAATGCCAAGCTCGACAACCGAACTAGTTTAAGTGTAATGTAGATGTGGCACTTATATCTTCTGGCTTTTATGGATTAGGAATGGTGATACGAGATCGTAAAGGGCTAAATTATGTGGGCAAGTTAATGATTTTACCGAGGTGGAGGGATCCTTAAATCGGCGAAGCATTATGTTTTCAAGAAGCCCTAAGCTGGATCAAAAGCCTTTCCTTTTTTCCCATCTGTGTGGAAATGGATTGTCAAATAATTACTCAATTTTTGACATCCACACGTAATTTTCCTTCTTACTTTTCAATGATTATTCAGGATTATAAAGTTTTTCTTAACGAGCATCAATTTATTTCTATTGCTTTTATTAGGAGGCCAGCGAATCAGGTTGCTCATAAGATAGAGGCAGCTAATTCTATGTCTAGTTTTGAATGGGGGTTATGCCCTCCAAGTTTTCTGTACGGCGTTTTAACTTTGGATATTAATAATATGCGCTGAGCGCACCTAACAACGTTTCAAAAAAAAACCTTTAAACCTTTTCTTCTCTTTTCTCACTACAACATCGCCATTTTAAACTCTTAAGAATTTAATTTTAGCTCTAAAGAAACTTGACAATACACGTTACTTTAATCATAATATTCTAGGTTAGAAATGATTTCTTAATACCACAAATGGAAAAGGAAAAGGTTTATGCAACTATGTAAATTAGTTGCATTATACCAAAATTATTACTTGATACCGCAGTTTTGTGCTTACTTAATAAACATCATTAAAATAATAGTTAATTACAAAGGACACTGGACAGAACTTTAAAAAGTCTTGCAAACTTGTGTTGTAAATTGAAATTGGATGTTTAATTTCAAGCTTTAATAAAGCTTTAACACAATGACGAGTGTGTGTCAATACAAGGGAACAAACAAATGTTTTCTTTTCCATACCATTAAAATAGTTTTTTTTACGTTAATTGACATGTTTGTCCTTATTTTAATTAGAATTTTTCCCATCACCTACTTCTAAACAATATAACTACTATGACATAACCTGATCTTCACTACCCGCTAAATCACTTATCAATCATACTCTGTATTTAAACTGTCTCACCTCTCAAGATTAAGTCAAGCATATGAAAGGTTCCATATCTATGTTAGTGTGTGAATGTATTACTTTTGTTTAATAAGGTTCTGAGATCCCTATCTTTGTAAATACAATAGCATATGTGCAGTTGATTTTGAATTGGATTTAAGACATTAGAGAATTAATATGATCAACATAGATTTCTTTTTCTTGTATAATCAACATATTAATATTTTGAACCTTTGAATCTAACCATCATCCTCCAAGTCCATGTGATTGTTGAAAATACAAAGATAATAAACAGGGTCCTTAACATACCTGTGAGTGTGCCCAAATCCTATATGATGTTTTGTACTTGTCAATGGCATGACTTATAAATAAGTATAAACTACTTTATATAAGGTTCAATTGCATCATATTTATGGTGTAATTTACGTCAGTTAAGAACTTTTATGGTATTTATATTATAAAATTAAGTTTGGTATATATGAAAAATTAGGAATATTTGGATTGGTTAAAAATAGGGGATATGAGAAAATTTTGAAAGCATTTCACACTCCTTAAAATAACTGTTAATACACTAATGTAATTAGGAGTATATTTTAGGTATCACATCCTTCTATTTGATTTAATGTTATTAGTTGAAGGATTATAATTGATATTAGTTGAAGGATTATAATTGACTATGTACTACTTTAATATTTTAAAAAATGTTTATAATACATTTCATTATTGATTTATACCTACCTTTATTGACTAAGATTCTTGGAATGAACATAGTTTGTAATATTGGAAAATGAATGTGTTCTTGTACGAATATTTATAATTGTTAATGGTAATTATTATAAAATCAAAGGTAAGGACTTTTTGTTACTATATATAACAATTTCAATAAACTTTCGATTCCTTATAGAAGGAAATTGGAGACTTTTTCCTTTTTAGATCGTATAGGTATATTATATAGTGCGAAACACGGGCGTGCCTCTACACTTATCCTACTATGAGCAGAAAAGAATATATATGAGTGTCAAGTTCCTTCAATCTTATTCTTTACAATTGATTACTGCAAACTTCAACTTGTCTATGATATTACTTACTAAGTCAATCTAATGATCCTATACATTTATGGAACTATAGGTTGATAAACTCATGCTAAACATGCATGAGTTATTTCCTATGTTGGTTTGAACATCGTGACATAGTAATAGATACAAAGGTTTTTATTCCTGTGTTTAGTTTTGGATTAGGTTCAGATGATTACATTGTCTTAAATACAGTTATATATATAGGCATGTATTTTCCCATATGAATATATATAAAAAGTTTAAGTTAATTATTCAGTACTGTCAAGATGACCGTCAGTTGATTATGAATGTTGTTAAGGTTTTGGTGTTTCTTACCATGCCAATCTTGCCTTCTTCAAAGGATATTCCTCAACAGATGGAGTATCTTTGGGCTTTGAAGTCTGCAATTACATGTAGCCACACAATTACAGTCGTTGTTTCGCTTCTTGAAGGTCCGCTTGAAAATCTGGAAGCGTAAGATCTAAGCGACCATATGATTTTCAATTGTTCTTTATTGATAATTTGGTTTATTACCTTCGGATTGCAGAATATAAATTACTGCTTCTGCTTTTCAGTTCCCTATGCACTTAGTTCTCCTATCGTGACAATTTTGCCGTTGTCCACACGAAACCGTCAGTCTTTCTCCTGCTGCGACCTGTTGGTACCCCACTTTTTACCCTGGCGTTTTAAACATTGACAAGTCCAATATTTTTCTTCCCTAATCGGGTACTTCAACCTTCTACAACAGTCTTCTCCTTTAAAATCACAACTCCCTTATTTGCCTCAATATTAGATTATCTTTGGGCGTTTAAGTTTTGACAAGCATGGTTAAAATTACACTTCAGCTTCCATCAGGACCACGTCTTGTATTGTGCGAGTATCAACAATTTTTACATGCACAAATCAGACACGTCTTTGTATTCATGCTGGTATTATTTGTGCACTTACGATCTCTTCAGTTGGCTTTTTTTAAAGCCTTATCTTCATTATTATTAATATAATTAGTTTTATTATTATTTACCAGTTCCTTTTCAACCAAGTACTTTTGAGCGAGTCAGATTTTGTTGTCACTTTGCATGCTTCACTAGTAGAGGCGTCCTTCGCGATTATTATTATTATTATTATATTTTTATTTTTAATTTAGTATTTTCTTTATTCATTATTATACTCATTATATACCATTCCAACTGTATTAATTCTGTGGTGAGGTCTGTTATGGTCACCACTAGGTATAAATTTATATATACTGCCAGTTTGTACATATTTACACTTTTAACTTGCATCACTATTATCCTGTCACATATGCATGTGGGTCTACTGGAAACAGCCTCTCTATATTGTAAGAGTAAGGCTGCGTACTATCAAGCCCTCCCAAACTCCGTTTGACTGCAGGACTTCGAGGTATGATGATGATGACTTTAAGTATATAATAGTTGCAAATTTTTAAGTAATCTTTCATCTATTAGTGTTTTTTTTGTAAAATAAAGGAAAGTTTCAATCAGTGTTTTGATGATAAAAAAATAAGTACTATTAATGAGTTTTGTTTTCGATGAAAGCAATATGACAGTATATTATGCTATGTATAAATTAAGAGAAATTCCATGAAGTTGCTAATAAAAAGTTGAAGTTTGCATCATTCAAAGTGAAGGAAAAGGAAGATGAAGGCATATCAAGGTTTTATATAATTTGTAATGTTTATTGTACTTTCACTTAGTCACTTCAATATTCTTAAAGGTTCACCATGTATAAACACATCATTTTAATTAATTTCATAAATATTTTTATTCATCAAGAGGGATTAAAGTTTTAAGTTCAAAGAAAACCTAAGATAATGAAGTTTGAGCATTTGAAGTTGTTAAAATCATGATTTTATGGGGATTGATCAACCTATATAAGGTAATGGTTGAACAATATTGGTTAAACTTATTAAGGATCGATATATTAAGAATGTATAGTAACATTGGTTGATATATTAGTTGATTAATATTGCCTAGTAATTGACCAATATGTAATAAATAGTGAATTTTGTGAATTTAATGAGCATCAGCCAACCAATGTGTTGGAACTAGCCATTGTAATGCTAGTGTTTGGCTCCAATTACAAATGTGAGTTCTAAAATCTTATAAATACATATTTTCTCATTAATTCTTGCATCGAAAAGCATTTAGGTGTTTCTATACATATATTTCTAAGGTTTTTCAAGTAATTGAACATCCATTATCACAATTTTAGTGAGCACATTTATCATTATCAAAGTGATCAAATGACACTTTTTAAGTTGTAAATACTTTTATGAGTGGGTTAACTCTTCACCTTAGAGAAAGATTGTAAGAAGAGTTTTCTTTACATATGGAAAACAAGATTGTTATAAGAAGGTTCCTCTTCACCTTGTTGAAAGAAGAGATATGCTGAAGATTTTAAGAAGTATTTTAGACAGTGGATGTAGGCAAGGGTTGTTTGCTGAACCACAATAAATTAGTTTGCATTTCTTCTTCTCTAGTCTCTTTAAATTATTGCTTGATTGTGCTATTGATTTACGTTAAATGTTTTTATCATATATTGATTCTTGTCAAATTGTATCCATTAATTAGAAAAACAATTTTTATTTCTATAAGCGCCCAATTCACCCCCTCTTTTAGATGCTATTAGCAACCAATATTTTTTAAGATAGGATAAGTGATAAGAAAGTAACAACTCTAAGAAGGGATTTAACAAGAAATGGAGAACAAATTTTCATTTAATGCATTCTAATTTTCTTGCTTTTATATATTGATAATCTTTTATGGATTACCTTATACCTCCAGCTTATCATGGTGCTCAATAATAGTGGTCTCTTATTTTATACAATTCTTATGCTTCCACTTTTACGTTCTAGCAACGACTCTTCGACTTTTCACTATATAGCCTAATGAATGAAATATGCCCACCCCTTTATAATTGAAATGCCAAACTTATTGCAAATGTGGGAAGTGTTTTTTTAATTACATTCCTTATAAAATATTTTTCATTATAAGTAATTTACCTAAAATGTAACATACCATTACCATAGAGTATACACCCTACATACCAGAGTATATCCGAGCTCATACCTTATGGGAATGGCATGTTAGAGACATTGCCTACTTATTTAAGGCATCACACACAACACACAATTTTAAAATGGTCAACCTTGCCCATTTCATTCATAAACAAAAAACATTCATTGTGTCATCACAACTCGTAACTCATGTAACATGTGCAAGTTTACAATCTTATACAAAAAATCCAACATGAAATGGGACGCTAGATCAAAATGTCCTAACTAGACTCTTCAATGTCAATTGACTAGACCTTTCAGCCATATTGTCCTTAAAACGTAGGTACTATATCTTTACTTTATCACCTTAGAAGCTATAACTCCCTTGAACCTGAAAAGAAGTAACGTTGCTGACTTTACGAACTCAGTGAGTGAACCATCATTGACGTGCTCACTCATATTAGAATATAACAACAAGCATATGGTTCAATTTACTAAGTACATCATACAATAAGCAATTCAATCACATCATATTCTACATCGATTCAAATAATTCAGTATTTTACCTATGTTTAATAAGTCACGTTAGAAAAATTATTTATTGCATATAAAGATGCATATACAAATGAACATGTGACTCCGCTTCATTTTTATTTTGTTTTGACCGAGTGCCTATATTATCTTGTATCCGTCGCAGATACCAAGCTCATTGTATTTGAGTCTGAGGGTCTTTATCACATTTCTGAGCTTAAAGCTCTCTTTTACACTTTGGCTACTTCGGTCACAACGCCTTTATCTGATCATACATTTTGATGTATGAGATGCAACAATTCACATTTCATGCTTTCAAAGCCTTTCACTCAATGTATTCATATCAATTATCAAGATCTTCGGATCCAAGTCCAGAATTCAACATTCAATTGATCACACATTCCATATTCACATACAATCAGAGAGCACTTCCAATACATTCTCGAATATCAAACTCCTCAAATTATCAATGTCTGGAATTATCACAGATAACCACGATTCAATAACTGAAATTTAAACAAAACAAATCAATTAGAATGAGAGAACAACTAGGTTGGATCATATAATTCAAACATAAAAACATATATAATTGAGATTGCACATCTAGGTCAACTCACAATACGTTCCAATAAGCTATTGCCTTGATGATCTAGCAATGCCTGGATGTTGACGATCAACTTGAGTATCTATAGTCATGCAATACACGTATGGTATATGTTAGGCACCGTTCCCGGAACCCAACCTCTTACTCCGATAATCAAATTTTGCATACTTTAAATCGTTGGAAAGATAGAAATCGACTTAGTCAAATTCCTCATGGATCAATACTGAATTTATCCCAACTTCACTTCCTTTATTACAACATCATTCAAAGCAATTCAACTTCCAATTGGAATTCATCCCACA
>JAOSBP010000006.1:24060756-24071026 GCA_027563825.1 Erythroxylum mucronatum | reverse complement strand
ATTTTAATTAATTAATATATTGTAATTGATTAATTACAATATAAGTAATTAAAATATGATTAATTAATTAATTAAAAAATAATAAATTTTTATTTACAACATTTTTTACAAATTAACTATTATTACTGGTAATAGTAATCATTCCTCCCTCTTAACTAACCATTATAATAATAATAATAATATTCATTCTCATTTTTCACTATATTCATTCTCATTCCAAAATTCATTTTTATTATTACTGAGTTTGTTCCAAACAGTGTAAATTGAATTCAATTCAATCTCATTAATGTAATTGAATCCAAATCGTTAATGAATTCAATTCAAAAGTTTCCAAACAGTCCATTAATTCTTATTGAATCAAAAGAGAAATAAGTAACTATAGGCTCAAAAAGCCTACTTGAGTTAATAATAAGAGAGTTTTCCATAAAAGCTGGTGAGTCATTACAGCATCAAATGAGGTAATTATTAATCAGCCGATTGTATTAGTTATTAGTTAATTTAATTGTTTATTAAAACTATTTAATAAAATTGCCTGTTTATGTATAAAATAATTTATGAGAACATAAATTTAAAAAACTTATAAAAACATAAATACTATATATACTTAAATATTTTACCCTATTAAAACATTCCTACATAAAAATATTCCATTATAATTAATAATAGAATATTTTTGAATTTTATTCAATTAACTTTAAAGTATGCTATTTCATGAAATTATTGTTTTTAAATACCTTATTTTGATTAACTAGGAATAATTCTTAATTTGAATAATGTGTTATTTCCTTTCGAGTCTTTCGAAGCGTCTTTATATTTGGTACACAGTTCAAATATGACACAAATGTCCTTTTAAAAGCAAGAAGAGGAAAACAAATGGCCCAGTCATGAAACAGTCAAAAGTAACAGGACACAATTGTCATTATCAAAAAGCTAAAGGCAAAACGCTAGTGATACGGAGCTTGTTGCTAGTTAGGTTGACTAAACCAACCCACCAGCTGATAACTAAATAAACATATCTACTGTTTGACTATGTCAAACAAATAATATCCTCAAAGTCATCATCCAAACGGGCTTTAATGTCTGTAAAAAATAATTAAAAAAAAAACAAATACAAGGCATTTAGCAACAATAGTTTGGGCAGCTCATGCTATTGCATCAGAAGCAGTAACTACTGACTAAACAACAAATGTTCAATCAAATGAAACATCAGATGGGTTAGAGACTAGATTTTGTGCATCATGAGTCAAAAGCATCTAATATGAGCCACCACCAAGTCACAAATGTACAGAGGCAGGCGGTTTGGTTCGTAGGAAATCAATTGATTGGCCTGGATCATTGTGCACTTCAGTCGCCTTCCTTCCATCTGTCAATTTAACACAAGTTTGTAATTCTATTAATCATGAATTCACCCAAAGATGATCATGCCGTGTAAATAGCAATTAAAACCTTCCTGCAATCCTACCTTGATTTAGAGATAATGCAATAGAATCATGAGCTGTAGAAAGACTCTGCAACTCTGCATCAGAGTTTGGTGCATCACTTATCACTGCATTTAGATTCAGAGGAGTCACTGATGATTCTTGGTTTTCAGTTACCTGTATGTAGCAGATAAAATGTTAATTAGTAATTTGCACTGGACTACCCCCAACATCCAGGACAAGACAGTATATTTATAGCAATAAAATACAAAAGGAAAAAGGGCTTCAACCTCGAGAGAATTAGAAACATTGGACGCTAGACTTCCTGAACCAGGACCAGTATCAGCCTCCGTCTTGGGCTCATGTAATGTAGAGTCTGTCACACGGAGGCTATGGCTATCTTGTTGCACATGACCACCGGCATCTTCCTCAATTCTTCTAGGAAACTTTGATTTGTTATTGTTGTCACCATTCAGCAAAATACCAACTTCTTCACCAGTCCTTTTTCTGATATGTTCATATCATGATAAGGACATCCACCAATACTGAAATAAAGCAAAAGGGAAAGTACACCAGAAATTGATGATTGCCAAGGAACAACAAGAACTACCATATCCACACCTTGTGCTTCCAAGATCAGTTGTATGCAGGGAGCTTGGCCTGTTAACAAATAATATTCCACGTAGTGACCTCCCATCAATGGTTGTTTCAATACTATATCCATGAGGGAAGCTTTCAGTAACTTTGGCTTGAAATGTCATCTTCCCTTGATAAAGCACTTGATTCAATCCGAAATGTTCACCACCTGCAAAGAAAGCACTACCCTTCTTAGGAACATTGCTCAAATCCAAATGTAATAATCACTCTTCCTTCTTGGATTATCAACTCTTAATTTAACCAAGTGCCTTCTTAATCTAAGTAAACAGTTCATTTCCTTTTCTTATTTTACCATGTAGCCGTAGTTTCCACGTTATCTTTCATACACAATCCATTCACATGTGAAGCTCTTCAAAACTAAAAACCACGTGTACTTGTTAACTCTTCTGCTGGACTGGTGAAATTAAAATTTTCTAACTGCAGTCTAATATTTTCTTATCTGATGCCGTGATACCCATCTCATCTCAGAGAAATAGCTCCTTTGCAATGTCATGTATATGGTGTATATGGGCATACATACAGCAAAAATACGTGTATAGCATTACTTACAATTCTGTTACAGGAAATAAGTAGTCAGTCAGCAACCCATATATCAGATGTAATTGTAAGTAGGGATGACAATAGGCCAACCCATGAGCCTAGATTCAGGTGGTTTCAATGGGTCAGTTCATGGGCCCAGGCTCAAGCCTAACCTGACCTGAGGCCTAATTATTTTAAGCAAAATAAGAAGAATTGGCCATCGGGTAGGCCTGAGCCTGAACAGCCCAGGCTTTGACCCAATTAAAAAAAATATTTTACGCTTTTAATTTTTAAAAAATTATTTTAAAAAAATTGGTGGAGCTGACCTATGAGCCGACCCATTGCTATCCTTAATTGTAACATAATACATCATAATATAATACAATAAATTCTCTGTCCTCTCTCTTTCTCTTCGCCCTCTCTTTCTCTCTTCTCTCTCTCTCTCCCCTTCTCTTCCCACGTCAATTCGTTGGCCCCTTCTCGCCATCCCTATCTCTTTCTTCTTCTTCTTCTCAATCAACTATGATATACATCCAAATTCCAATTATCTAATTGGGACATAACATGCAACCATAGGGTAGGATATTGTTTTTATACTTTCTCTAGCACATTATAAATTCAACTAAAATTTATGAAAGGAATTTATCACACAAGGACCCAAAACGCCTGCACACCAAGCAAAGGAATTTATCAAATCTCCTAGCATCTAGGATTGCCTACACATGTACCCAAACTAAAAGTACTCCTCTAAATCCGTAAACAATAACTCTTCTAACATACACATCATTAGGGTTGGCAATGGCTCGAACCTAACCCTAAAGTTTTAAAATGGGTCTGAGTCAAATCAAACTTCGGGTTGAACCAAAAAGTCCAAAGCCCAATCAGACTTCAAGCTTTTTCCGAGCCTCCTAGCTTAAAGCCCAAATTGTAAAATTTTGGCCCAAGCCCATCCCAAGTCCCAATCAACTTGGGCTTTTCCCATTGTCTTTGGGCCCGGGCCACACCGTCAACCCTCAATTTACAACCTCGTATTTCTAACTTTTTCAAGCATTTTCTCCACATTCAAGTCTAGTAAAATCATGTTTGACTCAACATAATTGACACGAACGAAAGCAATACCAAGGTCCATCCCATAGGTGAAAATGACCATAGAGCAACCCAACAGGTGAATACTATGTCAAATGAGGATCAATAACTAAAAGCATTTTGACATATTAAATAAAGACTTCCAGAATTCTGAATATAAAATAGGCTACAAATACATATTGCAATAGCTAATTACAGCTTCTGCACAACACCAGTGACTATAGAGTTTATTTTTATCACACAATGGCATGAGAATGTGCAAATGGTAAGTTAAGATTTATAAAAATCACCAGCTAAATTTGACTGCAGAAGAATATGGAGTACATAGTATTATAACCATTCTCACCTGGTTGGGCATAATTTGGCATCGTATCAATTGTAACCAGAGCTTTATCATGTATATTAGTGTAAAGATTTTGTTCCTGGCATTTCAGTTTCAACTGCTTCCTCAAGGATAACTTTTCAATCTGCCGTTCATCACATAAACTATTCATTCCTGTAAGAGGGGATGCACTATACCATCAAAACAATACAAATATCAAGTTTCATTGCAAATGTCTAAACAAACAAGTAATTCATAACTCAGAAGCAAGCAGGAAACCATGTTCAAAAGTGTTGAACCTGTTTGAAGGTAGTAAATATCATCCAGTGCCTCAAGACTCTTATTGCAACCACCGATGAACATAAGTATGCCCGCTTTTAAAGGATCCAAAGAGTCTCCAGCCATAGAAAACCTGGCAGAAGGCCCATCTCCAGTAGTCATCACCTTGGTCCACACGCCACTCTCTGCAATTGATGAAATTTTAGAAAAGCCGGTTAAAATGAAATTTAGTAATTTAAAATTGTGATCAACGAATGATGTAGAAATCACAGACAAAAGCAGCTTAACATATTCCCAATGAAAATATATATAGCATGTCTGACAAGTCTCACAAAAATATTTTCTCACCATAGAAAAATTTGCATCCAACTGTTTATGGATTTGTAGCCTAAAAAAAACATATGTAAAACAGAAACATTTCACATGGATTCTAGTGTAGAAATGGAATGAAATTAATTGAATTGAACTATGTTCATTATTTGTTAGTTATTCTTTAAGTTTGGTATATTTCATAGGGTGAAAGCATCGAATTGAACTCTTTTAATTGGTATAAATCTTTTAATATGACAGTGTTAAATTGATTCTAATAACAATTTATTAAACTATCCATGTCTTTAGTTACTAGAAACTACAAATTATTTTTTACTTGTAAAAAATATGTTCTCTACTATTAATTAATTCTTCACTTTTGAGGATACTACGTACTACCAAACTTGTATCTTTGTTCTTCACCTTGTAAGCTATTAATTTTTTACTTAGCATAATAAATATTAATAGCTAGTTTTCAAGAAACCGGAAACAGCCTCTCTACTATGTAGAGGTAAGGCTGCGTACTATCAGACCTCCTCAGACCCTGCTTTATTGCGGGACTTCGAACTGGATGTAATGATGAGCTAGTTTTCAAGTCCTTGAAGATTAGTTATGTGTAGATCCTGCCTTTGGAGGCACTAAAACACGCTGACCCTACAGCAATGAACCAGTTGGAGCATTTTAAAGGAATCCATCCAAAGGATAGTTATGGTGTATACCATTAAAATGAAAAAGACATGCAATGCTAAGAGATACTTTAGGAAAGATAAAACGAAAATTGGAGCCTATGGCATCAACTAAAGGAATTAAGTTCACTAAACTATAATTTTTTGGAAAGAACCGATAAGCTTATCGAGTATGATATAATTTAGTGGGTGATAAGCCAAATAATGAATTGACAAAAAATAGTAGGAGAGCATTTCACATATTTTAACAATACCAAAAAAGCTGTTAAAGATTCTAATACGGCATATATTAGTCAATGAGGCTTACAATCTATGAAATGAAATCTTTTCTGATTTTTGAATGAGAAGAAAGAACTATGTGAACAAATGAATTGACAAAATATAGTCCTATTGGACAGCATTTCAGATATTTTAACAATACCTACAAGCTGCCAAAGATTCTAATACGGCATATATTTAGTTAATGAGGCTTACAGTCTATGAAATGAAATAATTTCTGTTTTTTGAACGAGAAGAAAGAACTCCGTGAACTTTTTGGATTGCCTTTAAAATAATTTTGCAGTCTACAGATACATACCTACATCAAGCATAAATAGATCGTCATACAAATTTTGTGCATCTGAAAATCCCCCAAAAACAAATAAATTCTTTCCAAAAGGAATAGTAGCATGGCCAGCTCGCGGTGTCATGTTTTGACCAGATGTGCTCAGCTCCTTCCAAACAAGAGTTTCTAATAACGATCAAGGAAAAAGAGTTTAAATAGAAGAAACTTCAATACAAAATTGGTAAATGTGATAGCATAGGGAGACATAAATCCTTCTTGTGAACAAACAAACTCTTTTACTTGCATTGAACCATTCAGTATGGTTGCATGCAAATGACAGGAAGTGGATGTGTAAAGTGCAGTGTATGGTTTGTGCATGTGAGTATATCTGAAGCAACATCGTGTTCATACTGTTGCTATAAGATTGAACAAACCTGCATCTAAAATGTGCACATCAGACATATAATAGTCATTTTCATTTTCACCACCGATCACAATGACTTTATTCTTCCAAGATGAGCAACTATGGCTATCACGTGCAGAAGGTGGAGTGCCTGATGTTGTTGCATGTTTCCATACAAAGGTCTCTACAGAAGAAAAAAAAAACAGTGGAAAAAAGAAATGCAGTTTAAATGTTTATTTTGTTCCAAAATCCAACAGCTAGTGCAACAGACAAATTAAAAACCATAAAAAGCAACCATGGAGTGACATCCCTTACAACAAATTTCAGTAAAGTAAGGAAGGTTTGGATGTGGAGGGCTCTGTGCACCGGTTTGGGACCCTATATACTAATGTGAGACCAGAATGGTCACAACTGATTATGGCCAGAAAGTTTAGCAACCATCAAATATGCAGACAAAGTTTTGAGGTGCTTACCGCAAGGTACTACAAAGTAACAATAACTGCAGCCAGTTATGGCTAGAAATTAAGCAAGTATCAAATAGGCAGGTGAAGTTTTGAAACATAGGCACTGCACTGTATGATAATGCAAGGTCAGAACAATCACAGTCACTTATGCACAGAAAGTTAAGCAATGAGGCATATAGTTGAAGTTTTGAATGTCATAGATGAAGTTACCAGTATTCAATATGTAAAGGTCATTGTAATACACTTCAACGTTATTGTCTGATGATTTCCCACAGCCTCCAAATATGAAGAGACGTTTACCAACAAGGGCTGCACTATGACCCTCCCGTGCCTCTGGTCCATCACCTCTTACAGTTGGGTATATCCATGTATGCGATGCTAAAATAACATAAGACAAATGAAGATGTAAACAAGCTAATTCTCATAACTCCCTGGAGTTGCTGGCATCAATAAGAGATATTAGGATTCTACAATATTAAAACGTTCATAAAGTCAATGTCAAAGGAGAAATTATGAAGATGGTTCCTCACAGGTGTCCAATA
This sequence comes from Erythroxylum mucronatum, assembly GCA_027563825.1. Classification (NCBI taxonomy): domain Eukaryota; kingdom Viridiplantae; phylum Streptophyta; class Magnoliopsida; order Malpighiales; family Erythroxylaceae; genus Erythroxylum; species Erythroxylum mucronatum. Next base: position 24,063,797 of record JAOSBP010000006.1, on the reverse strand, counting down.
TATGCAGATCCTTGAGAGGGTTTCTCCCATCAGTACCCCCAAACACAAACAGATTGTCTCCAATAGTTGTACAACTGTGACTGTCCCTTGGAGTGGGCGGCGTACCATTAATGAGTGGCTGGCTCCAAACCTGCTTAGCTGCAAATCAACCCAGCATACGAACATAAACAAAAACTTCATATGAAGATTCTGGGCAATCAATTCCACATGGAGAATTTCTCGCTAGGATAACTCTGAACCCCTCCAGTAAGAGATGAAAAATGTCATAAGCAGCTAATGCTACGAAGTTTAATAAGAGCAATATACTAAAATTTATAGGCGGAATTGAAAAACCAAAAAAGCAGTGTACACATATATTCATTACCCTGGAAAAGGAAATTGTCAACCAAATTTCAAACCATCCGGGTAGGGCAACAGGCACAGAGCAGAGTGAACAAAAAAGGCTCAGTTCAGGAAAGTGAGAAATAAAGGGAAAAAAAACAACCTCATGCAAATACTTTTAGCTCCACAGTGTACCATAAATGCTATAATTGAATAATGAACAAGAAGCCAAATGAAGCATCAATGCCGAAACTTAATAGTCAACCAAATTACTAATGGTGAATCCCATAGAACGAATCTGTCAAGAAACAAGCTGTGAAGGATACATACAGGGCAGAAACATATAGCCAAAGCAAAAACGAAGAGAAGGGGCAGACATCTGAGTTTTACTTCAGAACCAAATCTAATCAACAGAAAAAAATATCTCGTAGTATGACACACAATAAAATCCACAAGAACCCTAGGAATGTATATCAATACCACTTTACTCATTACAACATTAAAACAGAGCATTCCAGAGAAAAGAAATAAAAACTTTATCCAAGAAGAGACATTACCCATAATGCATATACAGAGTAACTAAAGAGTGACAAAAGCGAAGACCCACCAGTGTCAAAAACATGAACTTGGTTGGTCTGGCAGTTATCTTGGCCATAGCCACCAAAAACATATAGAAATCTCCCTCCTTTAATGGAATTGCAAGTATGTCCCCACCTTTTTCCCGGCCCATTTATGTCCTGATAAGGATGGAACCTTTCCCATCTCATTTTCTGGAATAGTTTTTAGTGGGTGAGAAAGTGAAGTTTTGTCTGGGAAAGGCAATGGAATCAAAAGAATGGGATTTCTGGGGAGTTTAAGTTTTGGTTCCAGATTTTTTTTTATCATATAAGCTCCATGCAAAAAGAGAAGGAAAGAGCCTAAACAAACGTGTACTGACTTATTGTTAATTAGAGAGAGAGAGCTTATGAAGAGATTAGGAGAAGTGACGCGTCGATGAGACAGAACACTCACATTCTGATGCATCTGATGGGTTGAAGTAGAATGAACGAGGGACCGGGTGAACTCGTGGCACGACTATGGTCTTGTCTGATGTCTACGTCAGATCAAGTATTAAAAAATAATATTTATTACCAAATATATATATATATATAAATCTAAAACAAGACTAAGTAAATAACTCAAGTCTTTCCAGACCTTTCATTTTGCCACGGAGACAGTGCAAACAGTAGCAGTAGGTAATACTAGGTATCAAAGTGATTAACAGATATGACAGTCTGCTTGAATTGTGTTGGCTTTACATGGAAACTAAAGCCATGGAATTAAGCCGCACCAGTAGGCCACATGCCCCACTGCAAACCAATTTTGGAGATTGTTTTAAAGTTTCTGCCCAACAGGTTCTTCATTAAAAGTTTCGCTGACCCAATAAGGTCCCTATGCTCTAGATGGAAGGAATAAATACTTCTGTTTGCAATGGACATGGCCAATCTTTTAGGAAAGTGACTCTTCAATGCGATCTGATCACTTGATGTTTTCCAAGCACTTGGAGATGGAGATAGAGACAGCTGCTATGTCTCTATTAATGAAGGCATCTGAAAATAAGCTAAAATTTAATTGGTTGAATCGTATCTCTGACAAGATTCCATGCCTTTCTCTCAAGTAATTCCTGGTTACTGGCTAGTAGTAATTACAGATGAAGCTGCTTTTCTTTGCGACTTTTGAGCAAAACATAGCAGACTAATAACAGATTTGGTACGTTAGGCAAGAAGACGAGGAAAAACAAATTTGATGCAACACCCGAAATTAAAACCAAGGTTGTAATATCAAATATGGCAGAACAGAATAGCTGTCTCCCAGGTCATTCCAACGCTAACACAAGCTTCAAAAAGTGCTCGCTTTACAAAAAATTATTAGAGAACGGGAAAAAAATCATTGCTTTCTTGCACAAATTCGAGTCTTAAGAACTCTCCATTACCTCCCACCAATGCATGTATACTAACGGTTATGAAGTACAGGACAGACGACCTGATTAAGAACAATGAAAGTAACATTCAATACACCATAACTACTAATCAACGGTCAACCTATAGTTTTACCACAAGCCTAATTGGTTGAACATCCTCTGCCTCAATGAATCTCATTTCAAGAGAAGTTCATGTCAATAATAATCAATAAGGTTAACCAGTTCAGTTGAGAACTCAGAAACATTCCTTCCTGATTCGTTTCCATGCTATGGCAACAACTGCAGCACCCCCCAAATGCGCCATGAAGGCATGGTGCACCAAATAGAACACTGAACCACCAATTGCTCCCGCTAGATACAATTTAAGTAAATATTCAGGTCCAAAATTTCTTGCAATCTGCAGAAACACCACATGAAATCAGCCACTGGAAACCATAAGACCAATGAACAGTAGATAATTCATAGGCACACATCACATATATAAGAATATAGGTGAAACTATATCAACTTCATGTCTCTTAGGAAGTGTATGTAATTCACAGAAAAATTTGGAAAAGACAAGTATCAAGCAGCAGGATCTAGTGAAACAGAAATAGAAGTATCAAGCAGCAGGATCAATAGAAAATTCTCCTATCTTAGCTTTACTGTCATTTTATCTTTAGGAATGAACAATAAACCACATTTAATGGCTGGTTAATTCAAGGAAAACTTGCAAACGAAAATGGAAATCATAATGAAAGCAATGAATAACAGTTGGAAG
>JAOSBP010000006.1:24028410-24048507 GCA_027563825.1 Erythroxylum mucronatum | reverse complement strand
GTCCTACGGACAAGAATTTCTGTACCATAGTTTTGAGATGGACAAAAATTTCTGTCTTCGTCCTCTGAGGACGGAACGAAAATTTCTGTCTTTGGTAAACAAACACTTCTTAAGACAAAAATTTCTATCCTCGTCACCCGTCCTCGCGTCCTCAGACAGTAACCAAACAGTTACAGTTGCAAATTTGATACAATAACAACAACACTTGCAATTTTTGTTGATACGAGAAATCTGGGAAGGGCCGGCGACGTGTCCTAACAGGAAAACACGATTCGTTAGTCTGAACTTACGTACCCCTTGCCTATCTTGATGTCTCTGCGTTTCAATGGCTTCAACCGTTGTTGTTCCAACTAGAGCTCCCATGAATCAGTTCAAGTCCATCTTTAAACAACTCCCATTAACACTTTCTGATTCAAGATCCCTTTTCTTTTCCACCGCTTCCATATCTAGAAAGCAGGAATCCCTTGCCAATCTCCTCCAAAGGTACGGTTTCGCTCCCTCTCAACTCAACACGTTCCTTACTAGAAATCACTTTCTACTAAGTTCCAATCTGGATGACATTAAGAAGTCTCTGGGTATTCTCACATCCTTCAAAATTCCAAGCGTATCGATCGTTTCTTTGATCAGTGACTGTCCTGGGGTTTTGGAACTTGAGTTTTTAAAGAAATGGGAAGGAACATTCTTAAAGTTCGCGGATTTGGCTGTTTGCCCACTGGTGATCAGGAGTGTCTTGGAACATTCCAGAAAATTGGAGATTAACCCAGATGAGCTCGGTAAAAGTTTGAAAATTTTTAAGGGCTTAGGGTTTAGTGAAGATACAATGAGGAGGGTTTTAAAGAGTTTTCCCGAGTTGCTCGTGATAAAGGAGAGTGATATACATAGGAAAATTGATTTCTTCGTGAGAATGGGAATTGCCTTGGATGAGGTTCACTGGATTTTCAATTCGTTTCCAGAGGTTTTGAGCTTTGGAATTGAGGATAAGCTAATACCGTTGCTTCATGAGTTTGAGGATTTGGGTTTTAGCAAAAACTTGGTTAGGAGAGAGATCATAAGTGAGCCACAAATCCTACGTATGGAAATAGGAGAGCTTTCTAGGTGTTTGGAGTTGCTTAAGACCTTGAAATGTCGACAATCTATCAAATCAGAGATTTTCTACAGGGGGCCATTTAGAGCTGGGTTTGAAACGAAGTTGAGAGTTGATTGCTTATGCAAACATGGGTTAATTCGTCGAGAAGCATTTAAGGTTCTATGGAAAGAGCCAAGGGTAATTATATACAATATAGAGGATATTGAGAAAAAGATCGCATTTTTAGAGAACAAGATGGGTTTGAAAGTTGGTTGCTTGGTTGAGGTTCCTGAGTATTTGGGGGTGAGTTTTGAGAAGCAGATTATTCCTCGTTATACTGTGATTGAACATCTGCGTGCAAAGGGGGCACTTGGCGATGAGGTAGGATTGAAGGGTATGATAAATTTAAGTAGGCTTAGATTTTATAATTTATATGTCAAGCCATATCCAGAGTGTGAGAAAATATATGGAAGGTTTACAGGAGATGCCCAAGTTAAGATCCAGCATCCAAAAGGACTTTGGAAAGTTTTTCGAGCAGAAAGGCATCCCGAGACAAAGGAAGATATGGAGAATATTAAGTCTTTCATGGAAGGCCTTCTTTAGGGCTAGGCTAATCCTCAACCAGTCTTCGTTGCTGGACGTGAATTCCAAATTTACTGGACTTGTTCTCGGAAGGAAACTGTGTTTAATATGAATATATTTATCTGAGGTTTACTAAAGGAACTTTGCCTTTTAGGGAGGAGGATGTACTTAAAAGCATTACCTTGATAAGTTGTTTGACAATGGTAGTTTCAGAATGCTGGGAGAATTGCTATGCATATCTTGTTGCATTAGCTGTAATGACAACTCGTTGGTTATCCAAGTGCCAAAAATGTGCTGAGTCATTTGCAAAGCTGCATCATGAATTGCAGTGGAGATTCAATTTAAGCCCCTTTTATAACACTAGATTTTGTTCCTGATCAGCCCAGGCATTCCTACATATGAATGCATACAGCATTTGCAATAATCTGTAATCCAGGTATGTCAATTGAACCTGAGAAGCAGACATGTTACTTTACTGTGGGCCAACTACCCTTTCCAGCCAGATAAAAAAGTACAGCAGGTCGGTCAAGAAGGAACATAGAAAAATACAGTGACCACTCGGTGGTGTAATCAAGCCATCTAGGTATTTCTTCTTCCGTTGCTACTACATGAGATTGATAAGGACCTCAACTGTTCAGTCTCTAGGAATTCCCAATCAAACAATATTGTCAACTATAAACACTCGTGTGAGTGCTGTCCTTGAATATTTCATGGGTGTGCAACAAAATAAAATTGGTAGAAGCCAATGGTGCAAAATTTAGGTGCTGCTTTGCAGCTTGCAAGTTGGAATTCTTGGTTCTGGCTGGTTGATATGACTAGTGCCTGCTTTCATACTCGAGACAGCAGACTGCTGGATACGGTGCCTGAAGAACTGATGTCTCTGCTTAAAATTTAATCAGTGGAAATCCCTGATTCAGGTTCTGCACAGTTTTGTTCTCTTGGCTATATATTAATAATTCAATATAATTGGACAGATAGTTTTGTCTCTGTATGGCTGAATTTTTTAGATAATGGCTTTTTGGAGAGCATGTCCTTCTCCAGTGGTGGAATCAGTTGATTAATTTGAAGTTTGTATAGCTAATTTTGATGGGAATGATTCTATTAAGTCTGGTGTTTCGGATCATAGACGTTTTCTGTAGTACAGCTGGTAAATGGATTGATCATTGATGTATACTTTGGTATGGATAGGTTTGGAATTCAAAGAATTCTATAATATTCACACTGGTGATGCCATGCACTCGTTGTCACTTTCAGTTGGATCATCAAGTAACTTGTTTTTGTAACAATGATGGTGGCCCCAAATATAGCAATTCTTAATGATGACTGATTCTTCTTCAAAATAACCATTAGAAACTGTTCTAGTTAAGGATGGTTTAATGAAGAGGACATGAACTTCACTATTCAAATAATATTACACCAAACTCACAAGTAAGCATAACTAAATGATTGGCCTTTGTGTTGAACGAAATGAATTCCACGAATAATCTTTTGCATTCTGAATTGTTAAGCTGTTAATATCTTATTCTTATGATGCTGAGATTATAAATATACTTAATTAGAATTATGGAAGTTCTATATCAAAGTTCAAGATATCCTTTTCATAATGCATTGATTTTGGAAAATGTATGATCCCTTGAAGGAAGGATTGTTACTGTGTGACAAAATTTTGAAAAGTTCATCTCTCAAACATGAAACAAACACTATAACCATTTCTAAACCTTGAGTTGTTATTAGAATCACTACTCGTAAAAACTCTTTATCTTTCTCCGTAACCTTAATAAACAATATGTTGGACAATGCTGGTTAGGTTGTCGAAACTCTCAAAATTAATTCTGATTCTCCAAACTTTTTGTAGTAGTCGTGATACTAATTCGAATCCCAAGAGGACTAAATACTAATTTCTTAATTTCAATTGATAAAATAAAGTGGGGTATTTTCGATTAATTAACTAATTAACTATGAATCTAAATAAATCAACGTAATATAAAAGGGAGAAATTCAAGAATACTTAACTTTGATTCAAGAGAAAGATCTCATCTAATTGTAATGTTGATCATTGGTTTAAAAAGAATAATTGTCACAATTCAAGTAGTTAATCCAAAACATATTAGGATAGCCATAATAATTATCAAAGTTTTCTAAATTAATTGATTCAAACTCAGCATCCAAACCAAAACTTACCATCAATTGACTGGGTATGATAGCATTCCATATCAGTTAAATTACAACAATAAGCTTAGTAAAAAGACTAAATCCTAAATTAAATAATCGAGATAATTGCAACTATTCAACTTAATTTTCTTGTTTATCATAAGTTAAACATGCAAATTCACAAATAACCTATTTACCGCTTGTACCAATTCTTCATGACAATTATGAATCCCCTTCAAGACCCCATGAGTTAAAAGATGAATATACAAAACCTCACAAGGTTACAACTAAAATTTTAAATCCCCCTCAATCATAATAATTGAGTTTAACCACACATGACTTTTGTTCCAACACCAAAGATAAAAGAAAGATGGAAAATTGAGAGAAAACTAAGAAGAAAATGGAAAGGAGAAAGTTAGAGAGGTGAAAGACATCCCTTTAAATTGTTTTTCTACTCTAAACTTAATCTAATCCTATCTTGCAAACATGCCTATCTAAAACAAATTCAAATCCCTGCATAATAGAGAAGGAACAAAGTTTCCCACTTAAACTCTAGCTCTTCAAATGAATCTAACATTAAGTGTGATCTTGCCTTATCCACTACAATAATTTGTTAACTTTTTTCAAAATTCGTGATTTTCAACAATTATGTTTCAATTTGATGCAATCTCCACTTTTCATCTCCTAAATCAAAACAAACATTAATTTTATTTTTTAAACACCAAATAAATCAAAAACAAAAGAGATAATTCTAATTAATATATCAAAATAACATCTTATCAAATTCCCCCCACACCAGACTCATACTTGTCCTCAAGCATACATCAATTCAATACATCAATGATCCTCATATTAACCTTTCATATTCTTTCTTGTTATCCATAAATATCCAAAAGCTAATTCACATTCAAGGTTTAGGATAAAATAATAATAAAGAGAATAAGCACTCATAGGATACATTGTTAGAATTAAAACATAGCTTCTCATCAATTCCATCAAAATCAAATGAGACAAGGCTTAACACCCTCTCATGGATTTCTCTCTATACATTCAAAGTTTTTAGGGTTCATTAAGCTCTCAAGTCAAAGCATAGCCAGTTATTTTCATAAGCTTGCTCAAGAATCATATCTCCACCACTTAATAAAAATGAACTTAATGCATCAATTAAAGGGACTTGATAAAGGGTTATAACGGGGCTTAAGTAAGGTATGACACAAAAAACTTTTTAGGTTAAATAAATTGAAAGAAATCATACAAAACTTATCCACCTAAATTTCAACTTAAATGAATCCAAAATCCATTTGATTCAAATAACATCCTGTTCAATCACCTCTCTTTTTTTCTTTTTCTTTTTCTTTTTTCTTTTTTCTTCTCTCTTTTTTTAAAACAAGAACATCAAAGATGAGATTTCTCTTCTTCTTTTTTATACTTCTTCCCCATTCTATATATAAAAAATAAAAATTCAAATAATGGAACTTTAATCAACTAATGTACTTTTCATGAAAATAGTCAAAATTAGTAAGTACATCAACAAAAAGAAGGGTAAATTTGGCTTATAACAAGGTTATTATGTCAGAAAAGAAAGAATAAGGCTCAAATTGGTTTTCTAGGGATAAAAAGTATGGTAGGCTTGTTTAGGTTAAAAATGGTTATCCTAAGTGCCTTTACCATCCTTATACACAAATTCATAAAAAATGTGGTCTCGACATGTATTTAAATGCAAGTTTTAGCATAAACAAGCTATGTTTGATGACACACAACAAAAAGAAATGTATGAGCATAAATGTGATGAATGCTCTTAGGCTCAAAGCTAACGTAGGTGTAAAAAATGTATCAAGTCTTGCACACTTTCATTCAACAAAACCAATGAAATACTTAAAATAATTTAATGAAAACACTAATCATTTTTGTCTTTCTCACGCATTATTTGTTAAATCAAAATTATAACCTAACTTAAAAATTATTTATAAACAACAATAAGAAAATTATGAGATTATCATAAGGACTAATCAATATATGAATCATAGTATCATGAGTCTAAGAAAAGTCACAAAGTTCGTCATAATACAAACACTTGCACCCCAACACCTAGATCATACATTATCCCTAATCTATGCATAAGATACTCACATCTCACAAAAATGATCAACACAAATAAAGCACAGAGTATAAGACTCCCTTGAGCTGTGAGCATCTGAAAGAAGATGTAATATAGTGTTAGTGGACATGGAGGTATGATCCCCATAATTTGGAGCATTGCATCCAATTCATCTCAATTTTAGAAATTTTGTGTTATAATCTTTCCAACTAAAAATGATGATAATGTCGTATTGGTAGAGTCGGAAGATAAAATGGTGGTAAAACGTCAAGATCCTCTTATTATATTGATGATGAACCTATTGGGAGTGATCATGTAGTACAAAATGAATTCTCTCCTTTGTTGCTTGAGTACTCCCATCCTACCTAAACAAGCCCTATCTAAAGGTTCCATTTCATAGGCTATAAACATATATCAGTGTTAGTCATATCAAATAAATTCAAATTAATGACCATATGAGTGATAAGAGAACCAAGGCATAAATTCTTGTTAAAAGAGAGAACAATATTAAATTGCATCGTCAACCAAGCAGTTAAATTGACTCGTACTTGTTTACCATACACCATATAAAGAACAATTTTGCTTTAGTGTAAGTACACGTTGTAGCTTGCCGCCCTGAATAATTAAAAGCCAAGAAATGTTACATATAAATCCACTCCATCTTATTAAGATAACTACCCTTAGATTTGCTTGGATGATAAACAAACGGGTCAGAAGACATTGATTTCCATGCTTGAAAAGAATCAAATTCACCATAGTCCACAACAAATTCTTTATACTGAGTCAAATTAGCATATTCTTCATCTATTAACCCTAGGGCTAAATTAAAATTAGTGATGCTCTATTTGAATTCGACACCCATTAATTTATCCTATATCACATTAGGACTATGTAAAATAAAATTGTTCGGTTTGTCAAATTTAAAGGAAGTATAAAACTCCCTAGTTAATTCAAAAAATATTGGGCAACGAATCAACATAAAATAGTTCCAACTCATGTTGATAAGTATATAATCAAATTCGTTTTTAATTTGCAATTCCTCTAAGGATGAGTAGTGTACAAACTTACCTGCATTAATATGTTGCGATTTGATAACAACTTACCATTGTTTTTGTTCTTTAGTGTTGACAGTGAGATAACAACACAAGTTTGACTCAGTTGTTGACAAAACAAAGGTGCTTTTCCCTATCCTAACTTGCTTCCTTTTGGTACTAGTGTTAGGTCCTGCAGCAGATTGATGGTGTACAGTTATAGTCACTGGTGATTTTCCTTTTGTTGTAGTCATGATCGTACCTTTAGGACGTCCCATAACAAAGACCAGTATAAATAGTAAACTACTCCGAAAAATAATAAAAACAACATAATAATGACTAAAATTAAAATGAAAGGAAAAAACAATGAAAAATAACTAACAAAAATGAAGTGAAAATACGAGTGGGTGGTGATGGATCTTGTGTTGCGCCTGTTGTTGGAATGCTGAGTGGCTTATGCTAGTTGACTTTCCTATTTTTGGTGCTTTAACGGTGCTACATGGTCACAATTTGTGAGGGCTAAGTGATGCACATTTGTTAGTTGGTGAGGAGTGCGACATGGCTGCATGATGGGGCATGGACCATTATTGCTAAAATGTGCTAAGTGAGCATGGGGTTATGCGCTTGTGTGGCGTTGTGTCTGTTGTGGAGTGGAGTGTCTATGGTGGTGCGCGTGTATTAGCTGGTGAGGAGGGTGGCGTGGCTGCATGATGGGGCATGTCTATTAGCTAGTACTTGTCTGTTGTGGTGGGGCTTTCTACTGGGAACGTTTAATATTGCCTGCTAAAAGAGAGACATAGGTTAGGGTTTTTTATTATTTATTTTTTAAAATAAACAAAATATTTAAATTTTATTTTAATAGTTTTGAACGTGTCTATTTTATTTTAATTTTATTTTAATTATTTTTAAAAAAATATTTTTTTAATTTTTAAATAATTTAATTTAGAAAATAATTTTAAAATGATAAGAAAACTTAGAGTTTCATTCTAAAAATCTAAACCAGATAAGTCGTGATCTAGGGTTATGAAATTTAGTATTCTGGAATTTTAAAGGTGTCATTCTAGAAAGCTAAATTATATAAGATGAGATTTGCCTTACGAGATTTAGTATTATGAAATTTTAAGGTCTTTACTGCTAACAACTGAATTACATAAGACATGATCATGCCTTGTGAAATTCAATATTTTAGAATTGCAAGACCCTTTTCTCCTCTAAACCAATAAACTAATTTCTCAAAAACAAATAAATGAGAAATATATATAACTAAATAAAAACTAATAAAAACTATTGTAATTTGGGTTGCTTTCCAAAAAGTGCAATTATTTAATGTCGTTATGCTCGACGAGTCTTTTTCTTCTCAAACTTAATTGTAGTTTTTTACTCTTTAAGCAGTACGACTAGCCCTTGCTCTTACCTTATAGTAAACCTTTTTTAGATGATCGTAGGTAATGACTCTTCTTCACCCAAATAGACATGATTAGGTAAGGCTTTCAATTCTATCTCCGAAGCCTGCAAAACAAAAGGTAACATTTTCTTATGTGTTAAAGTAAGTTCAGCATTTAAAGTTCTATATTACCTTATAATACAAACTAATAAATTGTTTTTACATATCTCATATGCATCACGGTCCCCTTTTTTTGGTAGCATTTCCTTCCTGAGGAATATCTATTGTTGTATTTAATGGTTCTAAAGTCTCTTGCTCTTCTAGTATACATTGAATTTCATATTCCAAATTTATTAATTGTCACCATTCAACTTCTATCCTTGTTAAGCTTAAAAACAATGTTCTTTAACATGGTAGTTATATTTGAAACACTAAGCTTTAATATTAAGAAAGAAAATAGTGAATATGCATGTTAAAGTTAAATCATGCACAGATAGATTGAATCATTAGTTTTCAATTGCTTATGAAATCAAAATATCACAAAAATTTTCAATCATCGTTCATACAACAATTTAATATTAATTATAACACGCAATTTTAATTTACATGCATATCATATATAACATCATAATGCGACAATTAATCATCAAGTTTATATATGTATACATGAACACAATTCACATAATTCACCGGAACATGCTTAGCTTGAAACAAATGATCACCCTATATATATATAAACTAAAAATAAAGAACCCTAGTAGAGTAAAGTTAACTAATTCATGTGATAAGGCTCTCAAATCATGATATGTAATAACTTTAACTATTTCAATAGGGAAGCCTATAGGACGTAAGATCTGTTTTCACTAATATAATAGTAAATTCATGCTTATAAAAATTAATATCAAATTTCAAATAATAACTTTATTGTTAGAGTAATCAAAGTAATACTAGTAATAAGTTTATTTTAATTTAAAACTCATTTCTAATTATTAATCTTAATGTAATTAAGAAAAGTAATTAATATAATTCTAAAATTGGTTTACAATTTAAATCTATTTAAAATTGTAATTTAGACAAGGGTATTTAAATTAAAATGAGTGAATTCTAATTTTACAAGCTTACTCTAAATTGGATCGTTCATTTAGAATTATCAAAACCAAACACATCTTATTCTATTTTTTGAATAATATAGCCATCATCCCATCTTTAGGTTATTTTAATTTTGTTTTCGTACATAACTTATTCTAAGTTTAGATTAATTTAACCTTATAACTAGACAAAACTTATTTGAAAATTAGGATAAGATGGTGGCCAAACAAGGCTTAATCTAGACTTAGACTAACTTGTTTTTGTAATCAAACATCACTAATTCTAGGATTATGTTGACTTATCCTTGTTATCATGCACCAATCTTCTTCACCATCATATGTTGTTGGTAAACGAGTCTTTTTTAAGTCCACTTGTTCTTAAGAAGGCCGTCAAAATTTTGTTGAAAAGTTTAAGGAATTCAAAAAATAATTTCCAAACAATTAACTCTTGATGTTGTATTGTATTTTTCTATTTTGTTCCTGTGATTTTTTAATGGAATTTCATAACACAAAAAATTGTTTGCAAATTTTAAAAAACACATAAAAGAAAATATAAATTGAACATTAGTTAATGGTTAGTCATTAAAACTCGATTATTTTTGTGACTTTTAAATTATTTTCCACGAAACAAACAAAAAGAATATAAAATAATTCGAACAAATTTTTAAAAATAAAAAATTATCTTTTAAACATTTGTAGTTGTACCCATCAAAATGTGTTTCAGAAAATTCTTATAATTTTCATGTCATCAAATAAAGATTATTAATTTATGTTAAAAAGCAAGTGAAGAAGATTTTGATAATATTAAGTTTTCATATGTAGATAAAAAACACTGCATCACTGACAAGTACTAAAATTATTTATTTTCTTTAACATGTCCAATAACTTGTAGAGATATTTTTCTTTGACTAATCACAGGGAAAGGTTAGTTGGCTTTAAGAACTTAAAAAAGTACATAAAAAACTAAAATATAATTTTCAATACATAAACTTAAGTGATTAGATTTGTGTCTTTAAAATAACAACACAAAAATTAGTCTTTGACATTAACTTAAATAAGTCTAAGTTTACATAAATATATGAGAATTTACACCTTTATCTCTCATTCTTACACCTTTATCTCTCATTCCTCTTGTGATGACCATAAAAAGGAATAAACAAAGAAGAAATAAAATTTAGAACTTGTTATTCCACTTTTGAATATGAATATGGATAAGTACATAATATCATTATTAAGTTAAAAAGAATGATATTATGCAAAATATCCATTAGCATCATTGTACTTCACATTTCATTCATTTAACAAATGTAAAAGCAGAAGCTGTAAGGAAATTTAATCTCTAACTATGTGTTACCTTGACATTCTATTGGTTAATTCTTATAAGACAGTATAAAAATGGTAAAAGGTTCACTTTTAATCTTAAGTTTTACACTCGACAATTTTAACCATAATGTTTTAGAATGAACAATTATAACCATAATATTTAGAAAACGTTAAATTTTGATCTCATCTTAATGGAAAATTTAAACTTCTCTATTAAGTATCAATCAATGCTAACTTGATATTTTTAAAATATTTTTTTGTGAGCCTCTTATGTCATATCATTGCTGAGATGGCTAGGTGGAGCTCACTTTTTATTTAATTTATTTATAATTCTCTCTCTGTTTCCTTCTCCTCCTCCTTCTCCTTTGTTAGTTATCTAGTGTATTTGCCTCAGGTGAGTGGGAAAGTTTAGTTTGGTTTCAAAATGTAATGCGGAAGAACCAAGTGAAAAAAAACCTAGGCTGTAGTTGGGCTGACTGTTGAAAAACACATTCTTCTTGTAAAGTAATCACAGGGTTACAAATTGTGATGAGAAATTTATCTATCTTGAGGTTCTTCCAAATGTATAGGGAAATGATTTATAGACTGCCTTGTCAACGATGGTTGGCAGGCAATAACATGCATGCGCAAACTTGCCCTGAGACAGTAACATAAGGACTTAATCGTTGAAAGATGGGAACTGACCAATATTTACAGCTCTAATACACAAAATCTTTAGTCTTTGAGCTGAGAACTGAAGCCAGAATTTGTTTAGTAATGTAATATACAAGAAATCGAATTTGAAACTTGGAAATTGGTAATATTGGTGAAACTCTAGAGAAATGCTGGAACACGCCCTAGTGTAACTATGAGAAATATATATAGTTGATATAAACCAAGTCTACATGACATGCACCTAGAGTGTACTTGGAATTTGACAAGCCATAGTTGTATGTTGTGTTGACATGTTTTACTTTTATCAAGTTTCATCCAGAATATGAGAAGTAGCATTATTTTTATGGGGTAGCCATTTTGCTGCTTTTGTTTACTGGGCAGTTTCAGGTATGTGAATAAGGGAATTGATACAAAGAATGAAGAAAAGGTAATAGAGAATAATTCTATATCTTTTCAAGAGATTACAGCCTACATATTTATACTAATTGTTATACAACAAGATCCTATTTTATAGCCTAAACATAAGACAATTAATTACAAATAAGTAAACAAATCATTTACACAATCTGTCAAAGTTGACAATAGATTTTCCTCCCTTCGATTGCTCACGCCAACACTCCCCCTCAAGTTAGTAAATATATGTCAATCATTCCCAACTTATTAAGTGAGCTTTGAAAATCTTTTCTGGATACCGCCTTTGTTAGAACATCTGCTAGTTAATCTTTTGATGTGACAAACAAAAGACTAATTGTACCTTTGTCAAGATGGTCTTTGATGAAGCATTGATTAACTTCCACATGTTTGGTTCTGTCATGTTGAATAGGATTATTTGCAATTGCTATGGCTGCCTTGTTATCACATAACAACTTCATAGGTTTTTGCAGACATATACCAAGATCATGTAAAATACGTTTTATCCATAGCAATTCACAGATACCTTGTGTCATTCCACGAAATTCTGCCTCTGCACTTGATCTTGCTATAAGCTTTTGCTTTTTACTTCGCCATGTAACCAATTTACTTCCAACAAACATAAAATACCCTGATGTAGATTTTCGATCAGTTTGACTTCCAACCCAATCCGCATCTATATATCCCTTGATCTCTTGATCTCCATTTTTAGAAAAAAATAATCCTTTTCTTAGAAAAGATTTTAGGTATCGCAGAATCTGATAAACAGCCTCCATATGATCTTTACTTGGTGCATGCATGAATTGGCTTACAATACATACCGCATATGCAATGTCAGGACGTGTATACGATAAGTATATTAGCCTCCCAACTAATCTTTGATACCTCTCCTTGTTGGTTGGAATCTGGTCTTGTTGAATGGCTAACTTGTGATTCATCTCAATGGGAGTTTCAACGGGTTTACAGTTAAGCATCCTAATTTTTGCTAGTAAATCTAGCACATACTTTTGTTGGCAAAGAGATATTCTGTTGCTTGATCTTGTAACTTTAATGCCTAAGAAATGTTTCAAGTGTCCAAGATCTTTAAGTTCAAACTCAGTCGCAAGGCTTTCTTAGAGGGTAGCTATCTCATTTGAGTCATTTCTTGTAACAACCATATCGTCAACATACACAATAAGAGCAGTCACCTTTTTTAACTCTTGTTTGACGAAGAGAGTATGATCAGCATCACTTTGTTTATACCCAATCTTCTTCATGAAAGTTGAGAGCCTTCCAAACCATGCTTGAGGGGATTGCTTCAATCCGTATAAGGCCCTTTTTAGTTTGCATACTTTGCCATCACAGTTTATGCCTGGAGGAGGATCCATGTATACTTCTTCTTCCAAAGTTCCATTAAGAAATGCATTTTTAACATCAAATTGTCGTAGCGGCCAATCTTAATGTGCTGCTTTAGAAATAAGAACTCGTATGGTATTTTTTTTTGCTATAGGAGCAAATGTATCCCCATAATCAATTCCATACTTCTGTGTGTATCCTTTAGCAACAAGTCTTCCCTTGTAGTGATCTATGGTTCCATTTGGATTGAGTTTGACTGTAAAAATCGATTTGCACCCTACTGTTTTCTTCCTTAAGGGCAGCGATACAAGTTCCCATGTGTGATTCTTCTGTAATGCTTCCATTTCACCATTCATAGCTTTCTTCCATTTTGAATTCATTAATGCTTCCTGCACATTACTTGGAATAGATATAGGAGATAATTGATTTACAATAAGTGCATGAGACTTTGACAAATGATGAGAGGTGGTATAATTGTTAATGGGGTATTTAGTCTTAGTTTTAAAATCAGGATCATATTGAATTTTTGGAATTCCTTTGTTTATCCTAATTGGATATCTTGTTTCAACTTTAAGAGGAGTTGAATCATGTATTAAAGGGGATGAAGGTAATGATGTTACTTGAGGAGACACATTCGGAATTTCTATAATCAATGGTGTGAGTTAGGAAATTGTACTATCTTGATTCTCATGAGTGCTATCAACATTCTCTGGATGTACAAAGTCAGGATCTGTATCAATATTTGAAAGTTCAACATCTGGTTGTATATCAATTTTTGCTTGTTCCTGGAAAAATTCATGAGTGTTGTCTTCACCTATGTGTTGTCTCCTCTTGAAGAGAGCACTCACGAGCACTAAAAAAAGGAATATCTTCATGGAATATAACATCTTGGGTCACATACATTTTGTTTTCATTAGGATTATAGCACCGATATCCTTTTTTGAAATCTGCGTATCCAACAAATATGCAACGGACAGCTCGTGGATCTAGTTTACCTGTAACCCAGTGTACATATGCAGTATAAACAAACACACGTGGTTCAAGATTTGGACCAATTAGTGTGGAGACAAGTTCATGGAGTTTTTGATGTGGTGTTTTGAAATCAATGACTCGCGATGGCATCCGATTAATAAGATATGCAGTAGAGCAAACAGCTTCACCCCAATAATCCCGAGGCACTTTCATTCCAAATAAGGAGGCTCAAACATCCTAAAAAATTTGGCGATTCTTTCGTTCTGCCAAACCGTTTTGTTGCGGTGTACCAGTACATGAAGTTTGGTGCCGAATACCATTTTATTAACAAAAAATCTCCATGTTAGAATTT
The DNA here is from genome assembly GCA_027563825.1 of Erythroxylum mucronatum. Lineage (NCBI taxonomy): Eukaryota > Viridiplantae > Streptophyta > Magnoliopsida > Malpighiales > Erythroxylaceae > Erythroxylum > Erythroxylum mucronatum. The sequence continues at coordinate 24,034,060 of JAOSBP010000006.1, read as the reverse complement.
ACATACTCCCCACCATTGTTAGATTGAAGAGCTTGAATTCGGCATTAATACTGAGAAGTCACCATTCGATATAGATCCTGAAAAACAGAACAAACATCGCCCTTGTTTCGTAGAAGAGAGATCCAAATCATACGAGTACACTCATCAATAAATGTCACAAATAACGAGCACCAGATAATGTAGGGATTTGAGTAGGTCCCAAACATCAGAGTGAATAGTCATAAAAGGTGTAGTACTCTTATTATAACTAGGTAGATAGGAAATTCTATGGCTCTTGGCCATCTCACAGATGTCACAATTAAACTTAGAATTTGTATGTAAAAACAAACTTGGTTTCAATTTGCAAAGATAATTAAATCATAGATGACCAAGGCGACAATGCCATAACCACACCATATCCTTGTTTCCTTCACTCCCGCCAGTATTATTTGTTTGACCATGTATTTGATTGTTTGAAGTGGCCAAGTCAAGACAGTACAAGTTTCCATGTCTAATCCCATAGCTAAGAGTCCCTTGTGTTGCAATATCCTGAAAAACACATTTATCAGGCCAAAAAATTGTAATACAATTAATTCAAAGCTTTTGTGATTTTGCTAACAGACAACAGATTGGAAGAAAGAGAAGGAACTACAAGCACAGTATCAAGATTAATGGAATTTGACATAAGTATTAATCCTTCGCCAATAACAGGTGCAACTCCTCCATTAGCAGTGAGTATGTGAGGTTGAGTTGAAGAACGAATAGATGAAAGATGGGTAGAATTGTTTGTCATATGGTCAATAACACCTGTATCAATAATCCATGCATCATTCATAGCAAGATAAGTATTGGACAAACCTGGGTTATCAACCTTGGTAACATGTGCTGCAACTGTTTTTGACGTAGATGCAATCATTTCCTCATCTGTTGTGGTAGTAACAGCAGCTTGTCCAATTTTCTTTCGGGGTTTCTTTGTAAAATCCCACCATTCTGGATACCCAATAATTTCATAGCAATGTTGTTTGGAATGTCCCTCCTTACCACAATAAGTGCAATTATAGTTATTTCCTTTAATGCTATATTTTTTTCCTTTAGTTATTTATTGGGAATTTGTAGGGCGTATGCGGGCAGTCAAGTGAACTATACCATCCGACTGAACCTTAGGTTCCTCTATAGTTTGCCTCTGATTGTGATCTTTGTGAACATATGCATAACATGACTCAAGATCAAGAGGTAGATCTTTTCTTAAAATTCACTTCAAGCTTGATTGAATTATGGGTCAAAGCCAGTAAGAAAAATATGTATTCGAAGTCGGGTTATATACTTATGCAACATTATGAATACAGTAGCATTATCTTCTTGTGTCTGGACACGAGCATCAATTTCATGAAATATGCCAATCAGTTCGTTGTAATATAAAGATAAAGGTCTACCATTTTGGTGAGTGGTAAACGATCTCCGATTCAGTTCAAAAAGTTGTGTTTCATCTGAGCCATCATAAAATGTCTTTGCAACAACTTCCCATATTTTTTTGGCTGTTTGAAGACGGATGAATCGTTGCATCAAAAGTGGACTCATAGAATCAATAAGCCAACTCTTAACTCGGTTATTATCAATCAGCCATGTTTCTAATTGCTTGTCATCTGCAAGTGGTTTTGGTGTTGTACCTATAAGGAATCCCGATTTGTTTCGAGCTCCAATACGCATCTCCATAAGTTGCGACCATAACGGATAATTTGTATCATCTAAGATGATTCCAGATGGAAAAGGGGTATTGTCTTGAAAAATGATTCTAGATTCATGAGGGCTGATAGAAGAAGAGGGGTCTTGTCCAGTCATGATTGCAAATAACTTCAATTTCTACATTAGGTATTGCTCTGATACCATGAAGAAAAGGTAATAGAGAATAATTCTCTATCTTTTCAAGAGATTACAACCTACATATTTATACTAATTGTTAATTTGTTATATAACAAGATCCTACTTTATAGCGTAAACATAAGACAATTGATTATAAATAAGTAAACAAATCATTTACACAATCTGTCAAAGTTGACAACATATTTTCCTCCCTTAGTTTGCTTACGCCAACAAAGAAGACAAATTTGTTGATAACATCTTAAGCAACAAGCTTGATAAAATCAAACATCAACACCTTGATTAGGATTGGAAGGACTTGCAAAGTTCTTTACTAATATGACGCCTATATTTCCATGCCTCCTTGTGACATTGATCATTTAACAGATAATCCAGATTGCAACTTCTCAAGTATGGCATTCTTTTGTGATAAAGGAAACCGGGAGAGAGACAAATTATGAAATTATGCTATAAATTATGTGCCTGGCATTTTAAGGAGAGTTGCATGATTATGCATACCCTCCTGAAAAAAGAAATGGATTACCATGTTATTTCTTAAATGGTTTCATAACTGCTCGAGATCCTGAGAGGAAAGGTCGAAATATATGTCTGAAGAACATGGAAAATGATGTTCAGGTAAAAGTTATTGACAATGATGGATGAACTGTATCAATTTTGGTTTTCACTTGTACCTGTATGCATGTATTTGCTTTCCACACTTATTAGCCTTCAGAGATGGGATTCTTAGAGAAACTGTAGCCAAGTAGATTATTGAGATAGATCTTGATAACTCTGGTGCTTAAGTATAGCCATCTAGCAAGTAAAGTTAGTAGCGTTAAGCTAGTAGGGTTTTATATTGATGAAGATGGAGTATAAATGACCAAACTATCCTTATCTATTAGGAAATGATTTAGAAAGCGGGGATATTTTGAAAATTTAAATACAAGATGGACTTTAATCTGGAGGTGGCTAATTATAATTATAATTATTAACTCTGAAATATTATGATTATAATTATTAATTGGTGTAAAATTTAATGTAAAAAGTGACCCTTTTGCTTACAAAAATTGGTACAAGCCATATTATCAGATATTCCGATTGTGTTCTAAGCCCATGCATTCCCATTTTTCACCTTAGTCCAGTCAATGCTCACCTCATAATCACAATAACTTATATGATCTTGGGCGTTTATCATACATTTTCAGGCCCACATTTCGGGAACGCCTAGTTTTCACTCTTACTTCTCATATTGTTCAGGGTTTTAGACTTCACTTCGGTCTGTTTGTCTCTCAAACTGTATTTTCTAAGAAATGCCTCCTCTAGTCTCCCTGCAACTCCGGCGACTACTCCACCGCGCTCTTCCCTCTTCTCCAGCGTCAAACCAGATCTTCTCTTCTCAGTTAGCCCTTACCCATCTTTCCAAATTCCAACTTCTACAACTCTCTCTCATCAATTGCTTCTCTTCCTCCGCCAAAACCCCAAATCATGACATTTCTGACACAGATCCTCTAGCACAGTCCATTTCTGCGGAGCTCCTCAAAGCCCCTGATACAGATTCGCTTTCCATCTCAGAAAGACTTAATCTTAACTTTTCTCACGTCGCTAGCAAAGTAACCCCTTCACTTATCTTGCAAACGCTCAATCTGTCTTTTGAAGCTGGCCGTACAATTATGGGGTTCAACCAGTGGCTAGTCTCGGCGGTAAATTTCAAGCATACTGATGAGACTATGTCGTTTTTCATTGATTACTTTGGTCGGAGGAAGGATTTCAAAGCAACCCATGAACTGCTTCTCGAGGGTAAGCCTGTTATTGGGATTAAAAGCTATGAATCAACGATCGATAGGCTTGTCAGAGCTGGTAGGCCAACTCAGGTTGTTGGGTTTTTCGAGAGGATGGAAAGTGATTATGGGTTTAAGAGAGATAGGGAGTCTCTTCGACTGGTAGTGCAAAAGTTGTGTGACAAAGAGAAAAAGGTAAAGAATTTGGAAAATGAGATATTTCCTAACGAGAGCATTTGTGATCTGCTGATAAAAGGCTGATGTTTTGATGGGAAACTTGAGGAAGCTAAGAGATTGGCTGGTGAAATGTATAGGGGTGGGGGTTTGAGATTGGTACAATGGCTTATAATGCTATTATTGATTGTGTTTGTAAGCTATGTAGAGAGAAAGATCCCTTCAGGATTGATTCTAAGGTTGAAAACGAGTTGGTTGAGATGGACATTCATGGGGTTCCACGAAATGTGGATACTTTCAATGTGCTAATTAGTAACCTGTACAAGGTAAGAAGAAATTAGGATGCTATGACTTTGTTTGACAGGATGGGTGAATGGGGGTGTTACCCTGATGAAACTACATTTGTCGTTCTAATCAAGAGTTTGTATTAGGCAAGTAGAGCAGGCGAAGGTGATAAGATGATTGATAGAATCAAGAATGCAAAATTTGGAGATAAGCTAGACAAGAAGGTATACTATGGATTCTTAAAGATTTTGTGTGAAGTGTTACTGCTGAAATATGATATGTTGAAATCTGTGTGATCCTTCTTAATTGCTCTGTTGTTTCCTTATTCCTTCGTGGTCTTACATATACAAGTTTGTTGCTTTTATTGCTTTATGCTAATATCTTTGGCAATAAGATAGTCGATGCTAGAAATCACATATATTTGTTTACATTAAACCATGTCTGTGGTTATGATGTAGGTGAATGACTCCAAGTCTTACATCTACAAGTTTGTTGCTTTTATTGCTATATGCTAATATCTTTGGCAATAAGATAGTCGATATTAGAAATAATATATATTTGTTTACATTAAACGATGTCTGTGGTTATGATGTAGTTGAACGACTCCAAGAATCTAATAAGATCATCAAGAAATACCCAGATTGAGTTCCTGTAAGTTCTTCATTTATTCACTTATGTTTCTTAGATCCTAAAGCTTCTATTTTATGCACAATATAAATGTCTCTGCATAAAGAAACATAATTTTTTTATATCATATGATTGAACATGGAAGGAAAAGGATAGGACAACTCAATGTGGTATCTTTTAATTTTAAGTTGTGTTTTGTCTTTGGGCTGATGTTGTTTTACTGCTAATATTGTTGTTTCACTCTTATTTATTATAAAAATTTCCCATTTTATAGATGCAATCCATCCCTTCTTAGTTGTTTCCTTATTGAATATAGTATTACTATACTATCAAATATGGTGTTCTACCTTCGAGTGGGTAGCATATATAGCCAATATACTAAAATATTCACTCACTTAATCAAAAACTTCCTTTTGCAATCTTCACTTTTTTTAATTTAGTAAGCACTTTATCCCCTAGTCCTCAACAGTGCAATCTAAATATATCTGCTATAGTCATACATAAATAACACGAAGAATCTACTCTCATTTAGTGAAACCTCACTCATAGGTTAACATACAACAGAGTGAAGTAGTTTCAACCTTTACTTTGCACTCTAATAAGTTTATAAAAGAAAATCTTGCTTACTTACTGAGCTGATGTGATTGAAAAAATTTCTTTAGTTTTAATCACTTAGGAAAGATCTTGCACAACATCATTGTCACTCAAAATTTTAAATACATCAAAACAAACATGTCCCATTATCTTATGTCATATTACTAATTTGTTACTACACATAGACAACTTAGCAACATATATAAAAGTATTCTCTTTACAAGACTTTTCTTAACATTCTAATCAATAAAAAAAGTTTTTTCTTCGTGCAAATTCTCATCAATTTGAGCTCCTTTAATATCAATTATCACTCATTCACCACTAGCAAAGTTCATTCATATCCTTTATTAATCAAT
>JAOSBP010000006.1:24004729-24016775 GCA_027563825.1 Erythroxylum mucronatum | reverse complement strand
TAATAACAGAACATACACACATATACCCACTCATCATCAACTTACTACATTCACTACCTAAATCTTGTATATCATTTGAAATTCAAGAATTCTCCTTTTACTTTACTCATAACTAATCACTAACAACTTCTCATTTAATAGTTCTAACTTCTAGAAAAAGTTCAGGGTCCAACAAAGTGCGTATGAGATAATGAGAGATTTATACTCTCTAAAAAATAATGATACATGCTATATTGATTTTTCTGGGATATACCTTATATTGAACTTTTTGCATGGTTCTCTTCCTTAAACTATTCAAGATTGGTATGATTTTGGACTATATACTTAACTAACCCAAAGTTTCCTGAGATATCATTACTTCCCAAATGGATTAAAAAGGGGTTAAGGATTTTTATCTAAATAATCCTACAATAACTCCTAAAGATACCTTGGTATTAAAGATATTTTCTGTTGCTCTGCATTTTCATAAAGATGAACGATATGATAGGCTTAAAGTTGTGGACTTTATTTCTAAGCTGTTAAAGTTATATTGTGACAACTCAGCTGCAGTTTTTATGACTAAAAACAACAAGAGTGGAAGTCGAAGTAAACATATCGACATTAAATATTTAGCCATAAAAGAACATGTTAAGGAAAAGAAAGTGGTGATTGAGAACATTGGCACTGAGTTGATGATTGCGGATCCTTTGACTAAAGGCATGCCATTTAAGTAGTTTAAGGATTATGTAGTACAAATGGGACTAGGTTTTGTAAAATAATGTCATTGAATGTACATTATTTTTAATAAAACTCTTATTCAATGTGATGTTTCTCATATGGTTTATGCACTTATAGATATTCATTTTGTTATATTGAGAATCTTCATTAAGTTTGGACCTAGAATAAACATATGGTTTATTCATTAAGTTGAAGGCTTGTGTGTAAAGACGTAATATAATGTAATACATGAAAGATATTACTCGTTATAAGAGGACTTATCGCCATGATTCATATATTTTGTTTTTCCATAAAGTCAATGTTGAATTATATGAACCAAGTGGAAGAATGTTGGAATATTCTCGTGGTCCATATGATTCACAACCATCACAACATTTCTAAAACAATGTGATGGTCTGTTCCTTGTAATGGGTAGAGCAATATATGAATAGTTATGGGTTGTTTTTGGATCCCTAACCTTCAACTTACATTTTTAAGCATCATTAACTTGAGAATTTTGAAGAGGTTAGAAATTTTTCATTTTTGGCAATGAGATTTAACAAGTGGATAAAGCTTTTTTAGGTAGCAACGACGGAGGTATGGTTGTTTCAGTTATGCTTCTGCTTATATATATATATATATATTTACATACGTGTTGTTGATATATACGTGAAGAATTTGTATGTGACACATGAAATGCATGCAAATGATTTAAATTAATATTTGGTATCAGAGCATGTTGTATACCTCTGCCGTGCGACTATTAAACTTGTCCTCTGTGGTGCTCTGTTTTGATTTCTGGGTCAGTTGATTTTTTGCCAATGTATCTTTGTTTGATTGCCGACATGATGGCGTTGGATGGACATTGGGTTGGGTTGGGTTGGGTCCCATCCTCAGTTCTGGTTATAATAATAAAACATATGATAATACTATTTAAATAAATGAGGATTCACTTTATTAATAACAAATTTTATAATATGACTAAAACTCTTAAAAAATTGATCCAATTTATTTATTTTTTCTTCATCTTTTGAACCGTAAGAAATAACAAGACTTGCTTTATTGGCTCCACCGACAGCAGAGGAATATGTCATTTTATGTGTTTAGTCAGCAATCTAGAAACTTTTATTTTCTTTAATTTATTGCAACTTTTCTTCAACATTGGTCGCAATTACCACTATAACCTTGTATACATTTTCTCACCGGACTTGCGTGTAATAAACAAAATTTGGACCTGTTTGCTTGTTGTAAGGACTTACCAATCATTGCCTTTCAAGAAGGATATAGTGGTAATTGACCATTGACATGTTTCGCACTCTCTCCCTCCTGCGCACACCCTCACAAGACACAACTTGAAGTTACAACTGTCTCAAAAACGGTTGATGACAACTTTTAATTATAATCTGCGCTTCTAGTTGCGTGTAATAAACAAAATTTGGACCTGTTTGCTTGTTGCAAGGACTTACCAATCATTGCCTTTCAAGAAGGATATAGTGGTAATTGACCATTGACATGTTTCGCACTCTGTCCCTCCTGCGCCCACCCTCACAACTCACAAGTCACAAGACACAAGTTGAAGTTACTACTGTCTCAAAAACGGTTGATGACAACTTTTAATTATAATCTGCGCTTCTAGTTGAACAAGAGGCCAGTACTTCTCCTACCTTACTCTATCTCTCTCCCTCATCCTGATCTGGAGACAGACCAGGGCAGCAGAATACTTCACATTCACTACTTAAGTCTGCATCAAGAAAATTAATGGAGTCTGTCTCATCTTCAGCTATTGGATTCATTATCAAGCTTGGTTCTTTAACCATTTTGCTAGTCTTCTTCCTTTCATGCTTCACATTGACATCTACAGGTTAGTCTTGCTTTGTCTCACATTAGGCGTAAAGATGTAATCTAGAGCTTTGAGTGTTCTTTTCTTTCGGTTCTTTGAACTGGGGTCTGCTAGCTCAGTTTGTTAACTGCTTGAGGCAGGATAGTCTTCCATGGCATGTGATTTATAGTATCTAAGAGACACTAGAGGGCAGTTATACTTCCCCTTTCACTGAGATGGAAAACTGGGTTTCTATCAGCATGCGGTTTTAAGTTAGGATCTTCAAGTTTTGGATTGGTCTATCAGATGTTGCTGTTCGCTATATCTGTAAGGAAGTATATGACTCACCATCCCTCTAAAAAACACTTAGAAAGTGAAAATTGGGAATCAGGAACTTGGTTGGCATGCTACTTGCGTTCTGAACTTCCATCACTTTTGCCATCTTTCGGTCTGGGTGTTTCCACTGCTACATGGAGTAAGAATTATATGAATTTTGGAACTGAAATTCTCATTACGGTGTTGGTTTATTTGCAGAAGCCTATGATGCTCTCGATCCAATTGGAAATATTACAATCAAATGGGACATAATCAGCTGGACACCAGATGGTTATGTTGTAAGTATAATGAAATTTTAGAGCTTATGTTTGCTTCTAGTTCTAGCCTTACCATGACTGGTATTTCTGGTCAAGATCGTTAGGGTGGGATATGACCCCGGCCTGGTTACCTTTTTAGAGTTTCTGCAGACTTCCAGTTATATATAATTGATTTAATGACTTCTATCCATCTTTTTGAGCTCATCATCTGCAAATAAAATAAATGAGTAACGATTTTGCTCTCATCATTTGAATTAACAGGTTTTCTAGTTGAAAAGATTTATAGAACTCAATCTAGCCTTCATAGATCATTGATAAAAATTTACTGTTTCTTCTCCTTTTTGTTTGTCCTTTACAGGCGGTTGTTACAATGTATAACTTCCAGCAATATCGCCACATTCAAGCACCAGGCTGGACATTGGGTTGGACATGGGCGAAAAAGGAAGTAATCTGGAGTATGATGGGAGGCCAAACCACTGAACAAGGGGATTGTTCTAAATTCAAGGGAAACATCCCACATTGCTGTAAGAAAAATCCGACTGTTGTGGATCTATTGCCAGGAACTCCTTACAACCAGCAGATTGCAAATTGCTGCAAAGGAGGAGTGATTAATGCATGGGGTCAGGACCCCTCTACTGCTTTGGCCTCTTTCCAAGTTAGTGTGGGTGCTGCTGGAACCACAAACAAAACTGTCAGGGTTCCCAAGAACTTCACTTTGAAAGCACCAGGACCTGGATATACTTGTGGTCCTGCAAAGATTGGGAAACCGACTAAATTCGTATCAGCAGATAAAAGGAGAATTACTCAAGCTTTAAGTAAGTCATCTACTTACAGTTTCAGAAAGAGTTTTATGTAAGTGGAAATGTAATGTAACCAGCTCACCATGCTCTGATCACATTTCCTTGCTATTGTGGCAGTGACCTGGAACGTTACTTGCACATATTCGCAATTTCTGGCTCAGAAGACACCTACCTGCTGCGTTTCTCTCTCCTCCTTTTACAATGACACAATAGTGGGATGCCCAAGTTGTGCTTGTGGATGTAACAATAAAACAGCATCTGGGAGCTGTGTAGAGTAAGTTTTGTGTATGTATTTAATTTTGTCAACCGTTTCGTGGAACTATCTCATTCATCATGTTCTTGGTCCTTTTCCCTTGATGCATGTCACAGCCCTGACACTCCACACTTGGCCTCGATTGTCTCAAGTCCAAGCAAATCAGACAATGCACCTCTACTCCAGTGTACCAGCCATATGTGCCCAATACGAGTCCATTGGCATGTCAAGATAAATTATAAGGAGTACTGGCGTGTGAAGGTCTCAATTACGAACTTCAACTACCGCATGAACTATACACAGTGGAATCTAGTTGTTCAACACCCCAACTTTGATAACCTTACCCAGATTTTCAGCTTTAATTACAAGTCATTAACTCCTTATGATCGTCTAAGTAAGTTAAATCCTGCCAAATTTACATCTTTACTTCTCTCTGAGTAAATGTGCAATGTAACTTAAAAAAGTTGATTGGTTTACAGATGATACAGCCTTGTTATGGGGAGTTAAGTTCTACAATGATTTTCTATCACAAGCGGGCCCTCTTGGCAATGTACAGTCAGAGCTACTTTTCCGGAAGGATACATCAACTTTCACATTTGAAAAGGGATGGGCATTCCCGAGAAGGATTTATTTTAATGGTGACAACTGTGTAATGCCCCCTCCAGATGCCTACCCATGGTTACCGAATGGCGTTCCTCGACAATTTGTGTCCCTCCTTTCTCCTCTCATCACATTAATGGTGTACATGATTGTCTTTTTGGCTTAAATGTAATTAGCCAAAATCATATAAGGGTATTCGTTCTTCCAACATGGATATCCCATCTGCTTTGGTACTAGACTTGGAAGTCTGGGTTGGAACGAGCAACAAGTAGGTTGGCACTGTATAATGTTACCCGATAAGTCAGCTCTACGTTTCTTATTGATACTGCAATTAATATTCTGTTCTTCTTATCAATCTTGTTTCATAAATATTTTACACTTATTCATCCCTAGACGTTTATGTGAAAGAAGTTCTCAATTTGACATGTTGCTTTCTTGCTAGTAATGTTCTTATGACTTATAGATTTAACTTTCCTTGCAAACAGGGGTAAATAGACATGCCATCAAAAAGCAAACAATCAAATTTGCATTTGCAGCCATGTATTATAAAATTTCCTAATAAACTAAAGATTTAGTTGATTGGTCACACACACAACACAGGTGAAGCTGGACGCGGAATGAATTAACCATGCAGATTTCTGGCTTTATGTATAAAATTGATTTTATCTGATTGACAGCAATATCAAGACGAGTGAAACTGACACTGTAAAAAATGCAACTGGAATCGTGTTGGCAGAATTTGGCAGATGTGGATAGGCATCTGGTGCGGGTAGCATGCATTCATCACCGTTGAAATAAACTTTCCTAGGAAATGCCCATCCCTGTTTCAGTGTAAAGGTATTCCTGTCTTTCTGAAGAAGCACCTCAGACTGGACATTTCCCAAAGGCCCAGCTTCCATCAGAAGGTCATTGTAAAACTTCATTCCATAGAACATCCCAGTATCATCTGCAGATCAATGATATATCTGTTGGTAGTGTTCTTAAGAAACGAAGAAACATTTTGAGCTTTAAGGAGGGACTTACTGACGGATGCATATGCTATAAGAGGCTTGTAATCAAAACTGAAGATCTGGGTGACATTATTGAGATTGGGATGTTGAACAACAAGTGTCCACTGAGTGTAGTTCATCCTGTAGTTAAAATTAGTGACAGCAATCTTAGCACGCCAATAATCTTTGTAGTTGACCTTCACATGCCAGTGAACTCGGACAGGACACATATGATGAGTGCACTGGAGCAGTGGTGTGTTGTCCTTCTTGGGCGTGTTTATTCCTTTCTTGCGAGCTTCTTTTGAGTCACTTCTGCATTTTCATTAACCAAAAAATCCAGGCTAACAGTTAAAATCGGAAGTGATTGTGGTTGGGTTACTATATAATAAAAATGAATTCGCTTACCTAATGCAGCTATTCTTGTGCTTGCAACCGCATGCACAAGTTGGACAAGGAGTAATCGTCTCGTTGTAGAAAGATGAGAATGAAACACAACAACTAGGATGTTTGGAGACAAGGAACTGTGAGTAAGTGCAGGTCACATTCCATGTCACTGCATAAAAAAGGAGTTTACATTATATTTTGTCCTACTTGACCAATCTGACAGATGAAAGGCTTGGACCAATGGAGCTTTTTTATGATTAGAGGAGGTTAAAATCATGAATAACAAAAACCAATGTTTAGGGAAACTTGGAGCAATCGAAGACTTACTAAGTGCTTGTGTTTTTCGCCTATGATCGGGTGTGAAGAATACTGTAGATGGCACGATCTTTGCAGGGCCACAGGTGTAGCCTGGTCCTGGTCCAAGCAAAGTAAAGTTCTTGGGAAGTTTTACCGTTTTGTTTGAGGTGCCAGCAACTCCAACACTCACCTGAAATGCTGAGATAGCACCTGTAGGATCCTGGCCCCAAGCTGCCATTACACCTCCTTTGCAGCAATTGCTGAATTGCTGGTTATAAGGAACTCCAGGAAGCAAGTCCAGAACTGTGGGGGTCTTCTTGCAGCAATGTGGTACGTTTCCCTTGAACTTGGAACAGTCACCTTGTTCTGTTGTTTGAGCCCCCACCATCGACCATATCACTTCTTTCTTTGCCCATGACCACCCTAGAGTCCACCCAGGACTTATGATTTGCCGGTACATTTGGAAGTTGCTCATTGTTACCGTAGCCTAGAAGAATTAGATATTGATTGTTATTATCTTCACATCTTGTTTGTTACGGACTTGCTTCTCTTGTAAACTCATATTTTTAACCAGGTCTGGATCTATGGGAAACCGATGAAGAGAAGGAACAATTCTAACAAATGGTCCACAAACTCTTTTTCTTGTAGTCTTCTGATATGGATTGAAACGTAGGTACAAGCAACAATCTGAAAGCTAAACAGAGTGGTCTGGAATGGCTTTACATCTTATTGTTTTTCTTTCCTCTTTGTAGCTCCATCTTTTATTTGTACAGAGTTTTTGATATTATGTTACGTACCTATCCGTACCCGTGTACCAGCAAGGGATAAATTGGGTATTGTGAGAAAGGCCCCATTGAATTTGTGATACAAAAGAAGAATGACAGATAAGGATGGCAAGTAGTACTGCATACATTTAGTTGAAGATAAACGTACTTGCAAATCTCCTATTAAAGAGTTCTTGTGCTTCAAATGAAACAGCAAGAAGACCAACCAAATGAAAACGATACTCACCACGTAGCCGTCTGGCGTCCAGGACATTACGTCCCATTTGATAGTTATATTCCCATTAGGATCGAGCGGATCATATGCAGCTACAATCATGAAAAAGAAACAACAATGAATGAAGAGACGGGAGTACATATTCGTGAATAAGATGTACATCGTGATTTCCACGTTTGTAAGCTAAGAAAGAAGTTTACCAGCATATGGAAGCATTATGAGAGATAGACCAATCAAGAAGATGACCTTCATTTCAGTGAACAGAAAGAACTACTGGCTTTCTGCTTCCAAGGAGATTTTCTGAAGTCCCGCTTGTTGCGAACTCCCTAGCAAGGACTTGTGGCTGCAGCACCCACACCTTTGAAGTAGACCAAAAATGAAAGTGATTTCCTGCAGATGTCTCACCTACTGGTAGCTAGATGACTCGTGAGATATTTTCATCTCTTATCATCTTCTCTCTTACTGCATTTTGAAGCAGAAACCTTTGTGAGAAGTGATGGGGAAGCAGAGGATTGAAAGCAACAGCTTAACAGTCCATCACTGTCAGATTGGTGCTATATCCTCATTTGTACAGGACTGACAAGCCTTAGACTTCTTTGTTATCAAGTCTCCTTCTAGGGTCTCCTGAGACCACAAAGTTTACAGTCCCATTCGTCTAGTTTCGTATGTTGACATTTTATCTCTTTTGGGTTGGACGAGTAGAACATACTCTTTCACACTCGTCATCTTTGGCAAACTTGTCTCCTTCTTGGTCAAATGATAATTTATCTCTGATGAATCTAGAACTGCACAATAGCTGCAAATATGTGAAGCAATGGTGGACAAAAAATTGGTTCATCGGGAACTTGATTAATTGATATATTATTCAAATTTCGGGCATCCTTAAATAAATTCGATAGTAGACAAAAACTTTTTTTTTTTTGAGTACAAAGGCGGTGAAAATTAAATCATAGCTCTAGCAAACAAAGATCCTTAAGAATCGCGACAAAGCAGCTCCTGGACTCCAAAAGGCGGCTCCCGGAGGACATGAAGACCTGGGCTGAGAATGTAGGCAAAGGACGCCAAACGGTCGGCACATTAATTTCCTTCCCGAACAATATGCTGGAGGCGAACCTCCCACTGTTTCCGGAACAGGTCCCGGATACCTGTTACCAAAAAAGAAAGCTTAGTGAACCCACTGTGAAGGTCATTGATAAGAGTAATGGCCTCGGTGGAATCCACCTCGGCAAAGTAGACAAAAACATTAACATTCTAAAAAAAGCTTGAATAAGAACTCTCTCTCTCTCTCTCTCTCTTTTTTCACGGGAATCCTAAAATGTAATAATTATTTAATTCAATACAAAAATAACAACAATACTTAATAGAAATCCACGTCAGGTTTAGAGAATTCTGTGGAACGTAGTTCTATCTTATTTAGTAGAGAGACTGTTTTCAAATAACCTGCATGAATAACCTTTTGATTTATTTAGTTCAATATAATTCAAAATTCAAAGTAGATAACCTTTTGAAAATTAGAAAACTTTTAAACATTAACCATTTTCAAAACTCAAATACTTTTAAATGTTAAATTTATTCCTTAATTGATAGTAAAAATAAGCATATTTTCTCTGTTTTTTAGGACCATAATCTTAAAAAACTATGGTTGTTTCTTTTTGTATATATTTATGTTATTAACAAAAGAAAAATGAATGCAGCTTTCACTAAAATAAGCATCTGTCAATGCAAAGTGGGTGCGATCTCTCAATCCAAACCTCCTAACCTCAAGTATTTTCCTTCTAAAAAGTTTGTCGTAAGATTTCACCAAATTGAGAGCAAGCCTGTTAGGTCTACCCTAATTAAGAAGCTAACCAAAACATCGACTATTCTAAAAAGTCCTGGAGTGAAAATTTCCAACCTGAGTGATCATGTCAACAGCCTAAAACCTGATCCCCCAGCTATTAGAAGTATTATATTATTACTTTCTTTATTGATCCCTCTTCGCATCTTTCATAATAGAAGTTAACAACAAAAGAATTCTTTTAATAAATATGCAAAAAGATTCAAAACACATCATTTCTTGCCTTCCGAAATAAAGAAACTCGATGTATCCAAATTGCGTTTCCCATTACAAACTCATATAGCATCTTTGTCTAAACAAAATCTAACTCACAACAATAGGTTTAATTATGATAAAGAAGACAGCTCCAAATCTTATTGTTATGAAAAACAGTAGTTCTTGGATGAGATTGAAAAGTTAGAGCATATAACAAATTATTAGAACCTAGACAAACAAAGAGCAATAAAAAAAAAATAGTGAGGGGTGGACTTGAGAAAACAAGGCAACACACGGAGGCAAGAAAACAAGATGAGGTAAGAAAACAAGATGATAGTGATAAAGCAAACACATGCAAAAGGAGGTTAATTTTGTGTATAAAATTTTTTCAGAAGTTCTTTCAGTTCGTATAATAAACAAATCTTAGTTAAATAAAGATAATAGGAGTTTGTCAGACGATAAAGTCTTTTTAAACGATAAAAGCTTGTTAGGTATAGAAGCCTTTTGTCGGATAGGACCCTGCTTAAATGAAAGGAGCCTACTGAATGATAAATCTTGTTAAAACAATTTATGTAACATCCCATTCCCATACTAAGGGTTAGAACCTTAGATTTTTGTAATTGAGAGATAGAAATGAGAAATTAGAAAAATATATTTCATGCTCATGCATAATGTTAGCATACACACACGTGAATTTGATTATTACACATATTGCAATGATTTGTTCATGCACTCATTTGACATTTTTTAGGTATAAATGACTGTTTTAATGCGATTATAATGTGAATTATGGATTATGCAGCTTAAAAATTGAGTTGGAATGTATAAGTAGTGAATTAAAATTTTGTTGAAATATGAGAATTTTTTGAAATTTAAGGGTATTTTTGGACTAGAAAAAATACCAAGTGGCAGAACAATTGATGAATAGTAGTAGAAACAAGAGTCAAATAGCAATGGAAATTTTTATAAATGACATTGGGATTTAATGACACATGTCATTGAAAATTGGGAGACAATTGAAGTAGAAATTGAAGACAAATGGACTAGTTAAATGAATACCAAGGAGAGACTATAAGAAAGTGACATTGTCACTTGCCACACCTCATGCCATAACCCACGAAATTGTTCGAAGTGAAAAACCATCTCATTTTTAGTTGTCTTTCACTTTATTCAATTACTCTCACTTCTTGTAATTTTCTCTTCTCATCTTCTTCACTCTTCTTCATCTACGATACTCACTTCATAAGTTCTCTCTTTGCTGATGATCTAGCAATACTTTCTAAACCTTCACGATACAATTTAATTTTATTTATTGCTTGTGATTGCTCTTCAATAGAGAAAATATCTTTACATTCAATCACAGTAAACAAATCGCCCATAATATTATTAGTATATGTGTCTCTACTATATAAACAATAAGGATTGAGAAAATAAACTGCTAAGGGGATCCTTTAAGCAAGATGCTTATCCCATCATCGATCAATAATATTTATATAAGGCTTGTACAATTTCTCCTTTCCTTTAAAAAATTTATAATTATTTTGTGAGCTCTATACATACTATCATATAATTACCAAGTATGTGTATGAGATACACTAGTTTTGTAACTATTAGAAGCTCTGATTGTACTAGTAGTTAATAGGTAACACAAACCTATTTTTTCTTTTTTAGCATAGACCTTGATGTGAAGTAAGAATCAACTACTTTTTTCCTTTTATTAATACTATTACTTTCCCAAGAAAAATAATATTTTCTTCAATAACATCATAAAGATGATCTATATAGATTAATTAGGAGGCAAGAAAATGATCTGAAGGATGAATTAAGACGATACATTCTAAACTTATTATTATTTTAAATATATTAATTACTTTTTTATAGTGCAGTCAATTCTATTTATAAAATTTATTTTTGGTTAATGATTCATATAATCAACCTTAAAGTATGAGTCAGGGTAAGAATTAATTACCAACCGAGAGAAGGAGTTTGAACTTCTTTTTATTATGATAATTGGTCATATTACATTGCTATCAATACTATAATTGAAGATGTTCTATAATCAAACTACTTCAAATTTGTACACTCCTTAAATTTAAGTTATCAACTCACATATGATATTTGTGCGCATATAAGGAATAATGGATCAAATCCAAGAACAACAATAAATAAGAATCAATTTGAAAAAAGAAAAAGTCAAGCTGAATCCATCACAAGCCATACATATACACAGAAACCAACAGTAGAATTGTTGGACCCCAATCTTGAAGTGAAATTTAGAAATATTAGAAAAGAATTCGGAGTTTCGATGTATTTGATAATTGTGGAGATTTGTATGGTTTATGAAAATTTAAGTGAATGAATTGATTGAAAAGTTAGTAGAAGATCAAGAAATAAAGAGAAAAAGTGTGAGAAATTAAAGAATTAAGAAAGTTGACTTTTGAAATTAGAAAAGTTTGACTTGAGAGTTGACCTTTTGATTTAAGCCAAATTTGAGGAAATGATCTTCTTGAAACTTGTAGCTCCTGTCAAGAGCTTTTCGTAGCCATAAAGTTTGATATTTTTCGATATCGGGAGTGGAAGTTAT
>JAOSBP010000006.1:23979634-23994780 GCA_027563825.1 Erythroxylum mucronatum | reverse complement strand
CAAGAAAGAAGAATTAAGGGTATTATGGTCATTTCACAGGCAAATAGGCTATAAAATTCGCAGTCAGCGCGCGTGGAAGAACAACACACGGCTAAGGGTTTTTTTTTGCAGCAAAATTGAAAGCATAAGGTTAATAGAGTAACATTTTATATCTCAGGGTTTAATTAACTACTTTCGTATAACACAGGGGTCGCTACAACAATTTTGTCCAAAAAGAAGTATATCTTCACTATCGATGATGACTGCTTTGGAAGTCTACTCTCTCAAAGATACAAAATTTTTTCCTTTTCTTATTCAATTTCAAGCTCTTGGCTTTGATTTAATTCTCAAATTTGAATTGGGTTCCGTTTGGTTGGATGCCATTATAATGATCCCGGTCTAATCTAAGCAAAAATTTGTTATAAAATGGAAGTATATCGCTTTTTTCATATCGTTACTTGTTTCAAGATTTCTTAATGTTTGTATACTTCATGCTTTCTCCTCATATGCGTATATATCTCTTTTTTGATTCTGTTCTTCGCATTGCATGCTTTGGTCTGTGTGACTAAGCCTGTCTAGTGTGGTCAAATAGGTCCACCATTTATCAGTGGAATTGGTTTGGTAACAATCAAAATTTAGTCTCCCTATTTAGATGTGGTTGTTGAATGTGATAATGAGATTGTTGTCAAGATGTTGACCGGTGGCGTTCAAGCAAATTCAGGTTGTTTGCATCTCGTTATTAGAATTCTAGACTTACTGCAGTGATTCCATAATATGATTCTCACTCACATTTGCAAAGAAAGGAACTTTGCAGCTGATTCCCTTTCTCATTTTGCTTTTGATTTTCCTCCTGGCTTTCATGTTTTGGGACAAGTCCTTCCTAGTGTTGATAGTTGACTTGATTATGATTTAATAGGGGTCTTTTATGTTAGGTAGTTTTCTGTCTTTGTGAGCTTTGCTCACTTTTTTCTTACCCAAAAAAAAAAAGTTTGGCATTTAATTTTGTAAACGGATGGTTCTTGCTCTTTGACCACTTCAGCCATGCAAGAAATTAACATTTTCCCTCCTGTACTCAGCGTTCGTTGGTTTAAACTCTCAATCTTCCCATCTTTTTATGTATTTAGTTTTCACTGTGATCGATCCGTTATATTTTGAGACCTGGTTTTGTGATATTTTTGGCTATTAAATTGTTATTCAGTTCTTATATGTTTTGAATTTTCTTTGCAAGGTCAACTTATTTATCTGTATGTTATCTCAAGTTGACTTTCTGTAATTGTAGCTTGCTGAAGAGCCATCTGGCAAAAAGATTAATGCTCTTGAGCAGCACATTACGAACCTTATGACTCCATCGACTCCATTTTTCTTCAACACTTTGTACGACCCTTACCGACAGGGTGCAGATTTTGTTCCTGGCTATCCATTCAGTCTTCGATAAGGTGTCCCAGCAGCTGTATCTCATGACCTCTGGCTCAACATTCCAGATTATGGTGCCCCCACCCAGCTTGTCAAGCCCCTTGAGATTAATGCTATTGCTGGTAATGAGCATTCGTTTGTACTAGATGTGTTCAACATTATGCTCAATTCCAGGTAGTGGATGCAGTAATGACCATCCCAAAAGGAGCCTTGTTCCCCATGTGTGGTATGAATCTTGCTTTCAACCGTGAACTGATTGGTCCTGCAATGTACTTTGGTCTCGTGGGTGATGGTCAGCCGATTGGAAGAAAAATGAGTTTGTTTTACTGTGTTAGGTTATTTGTGACCATTTGGGTTTGGGAGTGAAGACAGGATTGCCTTACATCTGGCACAGCAAAGCAAGCAATCCATTTGTGAACCTCAAGAAGGAATACAAAGGGATCTACTGGCAAGAGGAGGCGATCCCGTTTTTCCAGTCTGTAATCCTCCCAAAAGATTGGAACACTGTGCAAAAGTGCTACATTGAACTATCCAAACAAGTCAAGTCAAAACTTGGCAAAGTTGATGGCTACTTCAATAAGTTAGCAGATGCCATGCTCACCTGGATTGAAGCATGGGATGAGTTGAACCAAAACTAGGAGTTCCAGTGTAAATGTCCAATATTGAGCAAAAGTAGTTTATCACGAGATCGGAGATGTAATATGGGCTGGTAGTCCTAGGATTATTTTTTATGAGGTCCTTCTCCTCAGCTTTGGTTTGGAGCTTTGGATTTAATTACTGATTCTGTTCATTTTAGTATTGAAGAACAATAACAGATGAATTCTGCATTAAAACAGAGTTTATTGTTAGTTACTGAGTTGAGATCTATTGGAGGCCAATTTTCTGTTTTCCTAGTCGTTGATTTTTGGATGGTTAACTTCTGACCAAAGAGTAGATTCATACTATACAACTATCCTAGAGTAAGGCTCTCAAGCTTGGATATTTTGCAGGGTCTTTCAATTTCAAAGCACCAAATTATTCTAACCA
The DNA here is from genome assembly GCA_027563825.1 of Erythroxylum mucronatum. NCBI lineage: Eukaryota > Viridiplantae > Streptophyta > Magnoliopsida > Malpighiales > Erythroxylaceae > Erythroxylum > Erythroxylum mucronatum. The sequence continues at coordinate 23,992,362 of JAOSBP010000006.1, read as the reverse complement.
CCATCTTTAGCTTTAAACGCGTGCTTGGCCAGTTCGGTTGAAAATTGACAGCAAAAACAAGCTTTTGAAATGAGTTAATGACACCAGTCCACTAGCAGGTGTCCTGTCCAAAGCAGGCTTTCATTTAATAAGTTGACTCTTACTTGTTCTTTGCAAATATCAATCATTGAGCTTTTCCCATGTCTCCGTGTGCATGTCTCAGCAAATGAGACAAGTCCAAGTGTCTTGCATTATATACTTATAAATTGGTTGAATGGTAAGGTAAACACCTATAAATTTAAGAAAATCTGTTTAAATTTAAATGCTCCAGATGTCGTCATGTAGATCGAGACAAGATCTTCTGTTCAATATTATTCTGTCTTATTCTGTCTCATGAAATTTCAGTTATTTATTTTGCATGACCCATGCGAGATTCATGCGAGACCCACATAAATAAATGGCTGAGATTTATTAAACACAATAAGACACCGTAATATTAGACAGAGGATCTGAACTCATGTAGACCCAATATGCACAAACGAGGATGAACCAATAATAGGGTAACAAGTGGTATGTGAATGTAGGACAAAATTGCATCTATCAAGAAACGCAATTTAGTTAAATTTGGAGCAGTGGTGACAAGAGGGTAGGCTGGCTCAAAATTTTATAATAGGTTCAGCTCAAAGTTTAATTGGGTTTAAGGCTCCTTGCAAAGCCTAATTAAATATATTTTAATTTTAAAAAATAAATAACAACGGCTTTTTAAAAAAAAAAGTTCAATCTTTAATCTGACCAGGTTTGAAAAGCTTGAGTCGAGTTCAGTCTGAAACTAAAACCTTACCAACCTTAATTTAGATCGTTCTATCTTGGACATTTGACAACTATAGCTTCTCCTTGGAATAGAAGAGTTAAGGCTTGACGTGTGGAAGAGGTGCATATATAGTTAAGAATTTGTCTTTGTAAAGACGAATACCTCTCCATTGTTAAATCATCATGCATCCAATAGTCTCCTATTCTTGATCCATGTGTTAGGGAACTGACGAGTGAGGAAGTTGCGATGCATGCAAGGTAACTATTTGGAGTTTTCCTCCCTACATTTCTTAGTCAAAACACATCGTCCTCTCTATGATTACATCATCTTCCATTTATACTTAGGATGACATTTAAGCCTATTTATTTCCTATTACTCCAAGAATGTTGAGTTCTTTGCTTCTATATCAGGGTTAAGTGTTCATTTTCTATCCTTTTAAATATCTTGTTGTCCCTATTTCTTGTAAGAAACTCAGATATATGGACTATATGTCCTTGTTGGAATCAATCGAAAGTATAGCTAACTTTTGGCAGAACCGACTTTTGTCTAGTGCTGGTAGGTTGTAGTTGATTATGTCTACATTGAGGAATGTTCATATACGTTGGAGCTCACACCTTGTTCTTCCGAGAAGAGTTATCAAAGAGATTAAGAAGATCATAAGGAACTACTTATAGTCAGGAAAAGCTGAGAATTTAAAAGGGGCCAAAATCAAATGGCAGGATCTATGCCTTCAAAAAGGAGAAGGTGACTGGGATTAGCTTGTTTGCAAGTCTTTAACTCAACTTTACTTGATAAAAGAATATGGAGGCTTTTTAATGACAGAGAAGCTTTTTGGTCTAAATGGATGCATGAATATTATCTATCTGGGACTAGTTTTTGGCAGCTAAGAATCATTGGACAACATTCTTAGTGCTTGAATTAGATCCTCAGACTAAGGGATCAACTATATTCTTCTTTCAAGAGTCTGATAGGGAATGGTGAGCAAATTTGGTTCTGGTTTGACAATTGGTGCAATATAGGACCTTTACATATAAGGGAGGACCTGTCTGCTCTCAATATGAGAATTCCCCACAATGCTAAAGTGAGTGACTTAATATTTGAGAGGAATTGGTGTTGTAACTTCATAGGTTCAAGTTGCACCGATGAAAACTTGCCTTCTTACAGTTAAATCTTAATGAAGAGAAAAAAGGTATTTGGGTGAGGGACCCTTCACAAGGGTTCACTAATAAGTCTTACCTTAAATTATTCAGACCAGACTCTCAAAAAGTCTTATGGTTTAATATATTAGTCTCTACCCCTAGGGCCTCTTTCACCGGCTGGCCTGTAGTGAGGTAAAGGTTGAAAACCAGTGACAGATGTTATGGCATTATGGCATCTAGGACACTATTGACACTAGATCTTTCAATGTACTTACTCACAGGCTCTTACTGTATTGTGGGAGAAGGAATGGCTAAACATTTTTAAATTGTTCGTGAAACAACAAAAGGTCTAAAACATGATGCTTGTATCTTCAGAATTGCTTTCTTATTCTGCATTTATGCAATTTGGTAAGAAAGGAACAACAGACTCCACAGGGGCTTAGCATTAGACAAGTATAACATATCAAGTAAGACTTTCTTTTGGATTATGGAAATCTTGCCTGCAAACAAAGCTCACTGAGAAGCTACCTCTCAGATGAAGCTCAACTGTAACTTAGATTGTTAGTTGTCACTTCTCGCTTGGTGACTATATAGATTATTGCGTTTAGCTAGTAGACTTCTTATTAGCCAATTTGATGTTTAACCTCAAAAGGGTATGTTCATGATTTCTCACACTGATGTACAAGCTTTAAACTTAGTTAATAAAATTCCTTCAATTTCCAAGAAAATTACTAAAAACAAATTTCATCTTAGTTTCTATTTAGTTATTATAATATAATCAAGTAAAATAGTCAAAATAAATTATGTCATATATTTACCAATTAGTCAAATAAAAAATCGTATTAAAACAATTAAGAAAATTTAGTAAAAGCTCTGGTTTAATAATCTTAATACCATACTTTTTATATAATTTAAAACAATAAAAATATTTTTAAAATATAAAATGAAAAGAGAACCCTCATTTTCTACCTTTGTTAATATTAGCATAAATCATTCCACCACTCAAATTTGTGTTATGGTGAAAGATAACAGGATGATGGATCATGATAGATATCCAGGCCCTGTCAATAAACTAAGAGTCTGGATCCTCTGTCCAATATTATGATGTTTTATTCTGTCCTATGAATCTCAGTCATTCATTTATATGGGTCTCGCGTGAATCTCGTATAAATGAACGCAGGATCCGCATAAATAAATGGTTCAAATTCATGAGACAGAATAAGACATCATAATATTAGACAGAGGATCCCGTTCCATAAACTATAAGCAAAGTGAGTAAACGAGCAATCCATGTAACTGTATTTTTAATTTAGACATTCGAAACTTGTAGAACATATAAATCTGATGTTGAAAAATTTTGGTGAAGAGATATTGATCTATTAGTAATTTTCAAAATCTTATTTAAGATTTTTTTTGTATTAATTAGCTAATGTTTTCTACTAGTAGAAAGGCATAGTTGAAGTTGACTGGTGGTTCTAATTTGCAATAAGTCCGTTACATCACCGACTGCTAAAAGTGTGAACTGATGCAGATCTTATGTTACAAAGCAGAAAAGGGGGCATCATCAACAAATTAACCTTTCGGGCAACAATTTCTGAGCCATTTTGATTATTTCCTCAGAGGAAAAGAAAATATTTTGTCATAGAACCAATATGGCCAAGCTTGAGTAAGCTTTTTGCAGCTTCTGGGTGGAAAAATGAGACCTAAACTTTATTCTAAGGTTGCTTTTGCGCACTTTCTTGCTTTCTACTACTTTGAAAGATCCCAACATGGATGCCTCCGAAGTTATCAACATACTTCAGAACCGGTTCCTGTGATCATACAAGAAATTAGTTGCAAGGTCAAAAATGCCTGTCATCTTTTATAATGTGTTTGCGTGCTTTACTGTAAATAGAATCCATAAAGCATTAAAAATTAGACCATGGCTAGATGAGGAAAAGTGAACTCATAAGAACAAGTGATTTTGAAGGCTTTTGCCAAGCAAGCAAAAGTGCATCATACGCCAATATGATACCACAAAGAACAACAATAGGAAAGCTCATAGTAACTCAAGTAATTTCAGTTGTACTTCACGCAGTATTAGGTTACTGCACAATTTGGTTGTCAGCCTACTAACTGCAGTAGTTGCCGATGGACCACAAGCTTGTTAGCCAGTGCCGTTGGCTTAAGAATTGCCATCTTAGAACAGAAAATTAGACAAGATAAGCATATACTGGTTCCAAACTAAATATGCAAGTCGTTTAAGAATAGTGTCTGCAATTTCGAAATGTAATTTTTTTTTATACCTTAACTCTTGGAGCACTTACGTGATGTGAGGCCAGCCAAAGACCTCATTTTCTTGCTTCACATTCATGGATTGCCTTTGGCGTTCCACTCGCTCTAGCTGCGATGACAGTTGAAATAAGTCCATGGTAGTGCCATTTTCACAGGAAACATGATTTCTGGAATTTATAAAATGCGAGCCTTGGTAAAGTCCATCTGTGACACCAAAGTTCATCGAAACACTACTATCAGATAGGAGAACGGGGTCCAAGGGACTTCCTTCCACAGAACTCACTGTCGATGAGGAGAAGCTATTTGAAGGAGCAATTGCTGAAATCTGTGAGCTGACTCCTACAAGCTTGTCAGATACTGGACCACCAATGTAATGAGAACTTGTACAATGTTTACTTAATGGATAGGCCATATGAGTTCCTGATGAGTTGTTTGAAGAATTATGAGATTGATATGACAGAAGAGAGAGAGCACAACCAGACTCTGTGATCCCTGAGAATCCGAGGATTGTTGGTGCTGTGTCAAAAGAAGTCAAGTTCTCATTTCCAAAGGAGGTACTCTGGACCAAAGAATGTGAATCAGAATTTTGTCCCCCAAATTCTTGGGAATAATGATTTGTGTTATCACTGAAAACACTTCCTGTTGCAGTATGACATATGTTGTCATGAAAAATGGGAAACATATTAGCTAATTTATCAGAAGGCAAAATGGGCTTTGAATGCAAATGCCCATTTGTGATGGGAATTACTGATGGTGAATTGAACTCAGTCCTATCTTCAGCTTTGATGCGTCTGCACCATTCATTTGTTCCATATTTTGGAGGATGAAATAGGCCATTGGGAAGTATATCTTGGCAAATAAAAGATGTAGTTGTCAGTGCAGTCCCATGATATTGTCCTCCAAGGAGCCCTGCACAAATGTTTAGGAAAATATATGACCGTACCAGTTGGCAACAAGACAGTAGTCAACAATTCTGAGGAAAGAAATCTTCAAATGGAAGTGCTGCACTACCCATGATGAGAAGTTAAGCTTTTAACTAGGAAGTAAAAGATGCCGCATTTGGAAGTTAAGCTTTTAACAGTCCAAGACAAATTACTAGATCAAATGCAAGAAAACTAACATAAGAGAACTGCTCATGCAATACACACATATATACACACACTGTTATTCTTCCTAATTGAATCTGACACTGGATGAGTACATCAAATTACAGCAAATACTCAAAATTTTAGCACTGTCAAATGAGGCTAATGATGATGAAGACAGATCAAGAGTTTTTAATTTTTCCACCATACGTAAAAGGGATTTTATATTCTCTCCTACCATCCAGTGAGCTGCATACTTTTAAGGACAAGATGTCGTGTAAAGATTGCATTGTATGGTTAATGCCCAAAATGGATAATGAAAATTTTCAGTATCTTGCTTGAACAAAGAATAGCAAGTCAAAGTACCCACATACACCAGTAAAGCACTAGACATTAGCCAGATAGAAAAACATGTTCAGAGGGACTTGACTATATCTTTTGAATCCTTTATCTAGATCAAGGTTTGAGTATCTTCTGTAATTCCCACTGGAACTAATACTCACTTACCTACAAAGGGGTTTTAGTACATCTCTTTTACCTAAAACATAATTCTTATATTAGCTTCCAGATAAATGGAGGAGGTCAAACAGGATAAAAATGTTGCATTTGTGCAGAAGTAACACCTTAAGTAATAAGCAATGATCTCTCATCCTAAGTTTTAGCTTGACATAAATCATGTTCAAATAACCTTAAGGAGTCTTTCAGAACAAGATTCAATTTTCCGACCAAATTAAACCTTCTTAAAAGTCGGGAAGCTCATTTAGTAGACACTTGCCATACAAGAAACCAGAGGGACTATGTTAATCCATATGTTCTACCGTTGAATGAATGAAGTGGTCTTCCAGTTCTTCCAGAGTGAATACCAACTTGAGGCTTTCTTCGGCGCTCATTGTGGCCTGCAAGGCGTTTACGACAGCTGCGCTTACCATCATCAAATTCAGCCAGCAAATGAAACCTGAGAAATTAAAAGCTAGTATATTTTATAGCGGCTTCATGACTCAAAACATTTGAACATCCAAAAGTCTATGTTCAACTTGTAGTATTAAATACACCCCCAAAATTGAACTTCAAGAAGGTTAAATTTAGGAAGTCTATAATATATTCAGATTAGAAAATAAAGAACACGTTACTCAAGCTAACTAGAGGTAATAATCAAAATAACTATGATATAACTGTTCAGATGCAGAAGGTTAAAAAAGAAAGGGCAGATGGTAGGATGAGTGACGAAGAAAGTGTTGAACCTCCAATTTGAAAGACATAGATTGGGGGAATTCAACTCATATAACTTCCTAAATTTTGGTATTGTAAGTGAAATCCAACAAACCTGCTACATTGTTGACAGAATCTCTGTTCAATTCCATTCACAATGACTTTTGAAGTCTTGGTGTGAGATTCACAAACTTTGTGCCTCTTGTGGTACTCTTTTGAGGAGGTGAGATCCTTGTTACATCCATACACTTGACAATATGCAGCCTGGGAGCTTGCTCGAAGACGCATTCCCTTAGAAGGTGTTAAAGGTGCAGATAACTCGGAGGAAGAAGCAATAGTTGCTCCGACAGTAATTCTGGAATTCTTGGAATCGTTTAGATCACCCAACCTCCCCAACTTCAAATCAATAAACGAACAATCCCTGTTGTTAGAGGTCGATGTTGAGCTAGAAAACTTGTAATTGGAGTCATCTTCTAATGAAAGTGCATTTGTTTTAGCCCCAAAAGGGTTCATCATTTTCCCGCAATCAACCTTACTCCTTAAAGCATCCTGCGGTGAATCATTACGTACTTTTTCAATACTTGATTCCTAAATTCCCCAAAACCTTTCACTTTGATGAGCGTTGACCAGAGATCAATAATTTTCCAGATTCTGCGTACAGTTTCTGAACCCCAAACGATCAACGCAATTTGTATACTTTAAGAAGAATTGAGGAATAAAATGTTTCTTTGACTAATTGAACAAAGTTACAGTTTCTGAGATTAAAGGGTGAGGACATTTCAATTCATGGAAACTCCCCCTTAACAATTTCTCTTCTCCGAAACGGAAAAACTAAGTTTAACTCGATTTTCTTCAGATTACTGTTTGAAAAATCACGTTGAGCACTATATAGACTAACCATTATTCCACCAAGAAGCTTCTTTGAAGTCTTTAGCAGGTTGTTAACCCAGTGTTTGACATATCAAAAGCTTCAAAAGAAGAAGAAAAAAGGGCATTAAAGATTATTCAACACCAATAAATAAAAGAAAAACAGCATATTAGTAAACGTCAGACAGATTAAGAACTCGTGTATCTTTAACCCAGAAAATTGCGAAGACTCTCTCATCATCAGAAAAGCTAATTCAGGCCAAGGAGATAAAGAGCAAAAGCAATGCATGAACAGTAGAGTACAGACACCGATAAAGACAGCCATTTAGTGGTCAGAAAGCAATGCTTTAAAAGCTATGCAAATGATATGAGAGAGACAGAGAGAAAGGAGCTTGCTTTAATTACCAGCTTTAGAAAGTAGTGAAATTGTAAATGAGGTGTGAGACAGACCCAACTCACTGAAAATGATTTACTTGTCTCAAACTTCATTGAAACAGAGAAGAAAATCTGTGGCTAAGAGAGACGGAGAAAATGACACTGATATTGGAGATAGACTCTCTCACCTTCTTTCGCTTTGAACAGTAATGAGGTTAGTCACCATCTGCCCCCTGCTTCACAAGCAGCCATCATCGTTAACATTAGTTTACCATACAGGATATGTAGCAAAATGCCTATGGCTTGCATGTGATTATTTAGTTAACAACTTGGAGATAAAGAAATAAAGAATGAACATACTATTCTAAGTTTCTAACTTCTTGTAGTTCCAACATAACCACCATATATACAAATTATTTCTGAAAACGTGAGTGTTGTAATAATGTCTTTTTGTAGGAAAGCAACGAGAATAATATTAACTTCTTGGGTAAGAAGCAAGAAAATCGCAAGAGAATGTTCCGCAGAACAGCTAAAACAAGATTTGTAAAGGACAAAGAAAACAACCTAAAACAAATCATTCAAATTCCAAACCTCAACGTCGTGTTTGTAACGGGAGCAATTGCGGAGTGAAGAAGAGACAATACGCAGTCAACGCTCTCAATTATTAGACACACTCGACATAATGTGAGAAGAAATTCTCACCTATTACTGCAAAAAAACAAACCACACGTGGGCACTGCAACCACCACAGGATGAGTCCAATCTTTTTTTCAGTGTCTTATTCTGTATCATGAATCTTAATTATTTATTTATGTGGACTCTGCGTGGATCTTACATAAATAAACGTAAGTCCTGTATAAATAAATGACTGAGATTTATTGAACAGAATAAGACACCATAAAACTAGACAGAAGATCTTGTCCCAAGTTAGCCAATAAATCATACTTGACATGTCAGCTCTGTCAATAAACAAACCACATCTAACGCCATTGACGTAGCTAGATGGGGCTCAGGGGTCCCTGGGCCCCCCAAAATTTTTTAAAAAATAAATATTATATATAGATATATATATATATATGAAGTTATTTGAAAGTTGAGCTCCTTAAAATTTAAAAAATTAAACATTAGGCCTTCGTACTTTACATGTCTAGATCTGTCCCTAACGCTATCATAATTATGATAATTACTGTCAAATATAGTTGAAAATCGTCGAATCATGTAGTAACAAAGCCAACTCCAAGCTTAATATCATAACCAGAGTTTTTGTACGTTTAAGTCCTCGTGGACCTTCTGTTTCTGTTTAATGTAATTTATTTTTTAATTATCTGTTCAACTCAATAAAAAAGGACATCATGGGCAATGTATAGACACGTGATTCCGACAAAACGATAAAGACCATACATACTGATTCAAATCAAAGCACACGTAAAAATAAATGGATTAGTGAAGAAGCAAGTGGACGAGTGCTACACTGCTACACATTGACGAAAGCGCCACCTCAACAACCACTCCATGCAAAATCCAAAACACCACTCCACGTCTCTCTACTTCTGTAATGGAATGGTAGACTTTGGTTCAGCTACCTAGCTAAGCATTCACGGGGCCTACTCAGCCTGCTCCCCTCCCCTCTTTATCCTCGCCTAGCTTTTCAAAATCTAATCAGTGTAGTTAGATTTCATTTTTTGGTTTGTCAGACGTTTGGGGAAAATGAAATGCACATTAGATTAAGTTGCTCCTCCACCGCTGCATCGTTCATATTACAGTTAAATTCAACGATTCATATTCTATTCTTGGTATAAATGGCAAAGAGTGAATCAGGAATCAAGTTCTAAGATTGCTCATGTCCCTCTTGTAAATACACATAAATTATAATTATTCTTCTAACAGGGAAAAAAATTACAGAAGTCAGGAAGAAAACCAGACAAGACATGAAGAAACCTTCATATGTCAAAATATTTTGTTCTTAATCATTACAAAGATGAGAAAGCTTGTAATGTTTGCTAATGAGAAGTAATATCTCTTGTTTTCTACCTTTTGCTGGACTTCATCCACATTAAAGGGAGTATTCATTTCACAGTCGAAGTTGGTCAGGTTTATTACTTCATTGTCTCCTGGTGGGTTCATTTCTCTTCCTTTGCGTAAAAACCAGCAGCAAGTTAGCCAAAGCACGAAGTACTTTATTCTTAAAATAGCTCCAGACTAGACTCGACTAGATGAGAAAGAGAGAAGCAAATTCTGTGTGGACGAAGATCCATTAACCCATTTAACAATACATAAATAATTAAGAAGGTGAGGTTGAAGAAATTGTAAAATTGTTCTTTTGTAATCACAAATTTATAAGTTTAAATTACAAAAATAGTGTTTTATAAAAATATAAAAATAGTTGAGTAATTATCATCTCTAGATAGATCTTGAAAAACGAAAAGTCTTTTACATTTAAATGTTAGATATCTTATTATTAATTTTAAATAATATTTGATAAGTGATTATAAGAAGATAGAACTCTATCTTAAAAAGACTCCTTTTTGTGAATCACATCAATTAAGATAGAAATCTATCTTATGAAGATTTCCGTGTGAATGACGTGACCAAATGGTTGTATGTGTGTTCAGCCGTCCTCTGTCCAACGCTTTTGGGTCCATTTTTGCCGTAAACGATTTGTGTGCGCAGCTGGTTTTTCAATTGAGTTTTTCTTGTGGGTTACTGTCGAAAAGAAAAGAACATCTTAAGTAGATGTGTTTTTCTCTCGATGTGTCGTTGATTGGGCAAATATCTACGACTGTTTTTATTGAAGCTTCACGTGAGTTGGTCGTGTAATTTATGAGTGTGAGAATTGTCTTCTTTATTGATTAGGAGTCCGCTGTGGCAGTTGTCTATTAGTCCTTGCATAATTTGGCTTGGCGTTTGTTTAGTTAAGTGGGTTGTTTTTCTGAGTTTATGGATAATTTCTGTAGCTTTATATTCTTTTATTTTTGAATAACCATCAATTGCTGCAGAGTTGTTCTTCGTGTGCGACTTTTGTTGGGTGTTCTTCATATCTCTTCAACAATAACAGTGGATTGCATAGAAGGTTGAAAGCATTGACTTTTACAGTTGAATTTTACTGATATGTGTGTGAATTGTCTTATTATTTATGGGGTGTTAGTTTTGTACCTGCTGATTGTGAGTTGTGATTTGAGAAAATTTCAAAAGTTGCACCTGCTATTCTTGATCGATAAGGTGATATTTGTTGAGTGAATTGAGTATTGATTGGGTACGTTTTTGGTAACTGTCGATAGTGATATTTGTATGCGAAAAATTCCAGCAGCTATCTTGAATTTTGCAGTTATGATGTTTACAACATTTTGGCAGATAAATGTTTATGTTTCTTGGTGAATAACTTTTCGATCTGTCATTTAAGGAATTTAATTAATTAGGGAAGTTTTTTTCCTTATCTCAAATGTATTCGTTTATGTTTGTTATTACTTTAATCACTTGAGTTGTTCGTTTATTATCTTTATTGTTAAAAGTTGTTCAGAAAAATCATCTGTTGAGGTTAGTACGAAGTGAACGTACTATTGGGTTTGAATTACTTTCACGGGTAGTGAAGACGTGGGATAGTGTCAAGGGTTAAATGAGTCGGCTCTATAATGACTTAAATAAAACTATTGTTGTATCACAGGTAAAAGTAATTAAGCTAAGTGAGGGCTCCATAAGCATAGATAAGGTGTATCGAACTGTATTGCCAAATCTCAAATGTTGATTTGTTTATTCTGTGTTTAATTTTTATGTTTTTAATATTGCTAAATTTAGCGAAACTATCACTTACTTTGAATTAGGAAATTCCTTACTGAAAATAAGACATCAACTTCACCTTCTGGCTCTGTAGGATTAATTTAGGTTACATCACTAACCTTAATGTGGAAGCGAATTAATCTTTAGGTTACCTTCTGCCCACGTGATCCCAATCTCACGAACACTAGTCTCACGAACACCATCTCCTTAGTGGCTACTAGAGTCACTGTAAAGATCACGCCTTAAATCTTGCACACACCGATGGCCAATCTGTGAGAGAACTTGATGTCTTGAGAGACTAGGATTTTCTTTATATGATAATCGTTATCTCGTTTGAATCTCATTTAAACAAATTAAATAGAATGTTCCCTTGCGGTTATTTTCTCAACTGCTCCCAAACGAAAGGGAAAGTATTTAGGCACAGAAAACACAACTCTTCAAGTGGATGTCGTGGCCGTTAAAGAAAATATAACACCTTTACTTAAGGCTCCTTACCACCGACACGTCCTCTACGTTGCCATCGACCAGTGACGTCTCACTTCGCCATTGGTGTCCATCGCTTTTCAATAAGCCTTGCCACTGCCGACCTTATCTCAAGGAATCGCATAACCCATCTCATAAAAAATCAAGCAAACATAGCAGACACAGATACAAACACACGCAGAATCATCTCAAAAAAAATAAAACCAACACACATTCAATTTCTTTACGATCTGGGTTTAGGAAATTCAGAAGGCTTTCGTGCATAGAAGAGTTTTAAGTTGCCAAAAAAACAATAATCGCAACAACTGTTGCTTTCCAGAAAACTCAGCACATATACAACACCAAAAGCACAGATATCATGAAGAAGTAACGTACTCCCTCCACGCAATTTGAGCTGATAGGTCCTAATTCTGAGGACGTCTTCCTCGCTACCATTCCCTAAGGAGATAGTTTGTGAACTCACCGGATATCGATGAAAGTCCACATAACCAGCTCGATCTCGAACTACGTGCTTGGTTGCTCTCGAATCTACAATCTAATTTGGAAAGGAGTTAGCAACTAATGCATGGGAACAAACGTATAGTTCGATTGAATAAGTGAAAGTAGGTACCTTCTTTGGCTCAAGACAATCTCGAGTATAGTGACGTTTGTTTCCACAGTTGTAACACTTCAGTCGTGCTACTTTATTCTCTCCATGACCCTTGGCCTTTTGCTGCTTTACCACACCACCTT
>JAOSBP010000006.1:23946074-23961674 GCA_027563825.1 Erythroxylum mucronatum | reverse complement strand
TAATTGTCATTATTATTTATTATTAAGATTTTTGAAAGCATGGTTGATGTAAATAGTAAACTAGTAAAGTATACAGTGCAACTGTATAATATACTAATATGGACTATTTTGCATTTAAAAATTTTAAGGACTATTTTATAAATTTAAAAAATTTTCCGAAACGGTACCCAGTACCAACCGGTACCGGTACATTCCTGTTCCAGAACTCAATCTGGTACCGAGCCCGGTACGGTATTCATAACATTGGGTCCAACACTTAGATCCCGCATGCTCCAACTATCTAACTCACATGTATCACACCTGCCAGACACTGAATGCGTCCCAAAAGTAGTCATGTGCTTCTTCCTACTGCAATCCACCTAGTTGCCAGAAAAAGGTAATTTTTGGTGGTTTTTTTAAAAAAATCACCCTAAGCCTGTTTTTGACATGTTTTTCCATGCAATGCTTGTTCAAAATCAATTCAAAGAACAAGTATGCAATTTATATAAGCAAAAACAGATTACTTTCTTTGATCTTCTTATGGAGAAATTGAAAAAAAAAATGTTTAAATTCATACAATCATGGACCTGCTCTTATACCATATGTTAGTCATAACACGATCTTTAACTATAGGCTCAAAATTAACCATGAACTTGAATCAATGAAGAAAATGTAGAAAATTACTTATTCAGCTACCTGTTGCTCGATGAAGAAGCTCCTTAATGTATAAATAAATTGTTGAAACTTTTGATCAACCTTTATAAAAGTTGTATAGCTTTATGTCGTGAACGTCTTTCTGCGCTTTTCTTAATATGAGGGTCTCTTAACAGATTAAAGAAACTATACATCTATGAACTTGCTTAAGCAGGTAATGGGAGACTTTAGTAACTATTTATAGTAACCTTATCGAGCCTCCCCATTACAGGACCAATAAATAATCGGCCCATACTAATTAAGACTCATTTTTCTCCCTAGATTTCAATCCATTTAATCAGATCTTTTATTGAATTTCTTTATTATCTTTAATCTAAATCAAATTTAATTTTCTTAGCTTTAATTTTATAAAACTCGTGTTAATAATATTACAATTGAAAATTTAAATTCTAACAATGAAAAGTAAGAAGAAGAGAACTACAAGTCTCTACTTTACTATCTCGGTAATTGAAGGCGACTAGACTACAAGATAACATGTGGAGATAAGGAGACTACATTCATTGAGATTGGTGGGGTTGGTGCTTGTCAAAGTCTCATTATTTGGGCACCATATCCTCTGTGGCATCTCCCTTTTATAAGGGTAAGTATTGGACAAGGCTTACAGGCATTAAACTTGGCTTCACAGGATAGGTGTGGGGGGACAGTAGGATGTCCTCCCTTTAGGGTCTTTGAGGGAGGTCTCCTAGCTTATTTAGGGTCAAAGACTTCGTAGCCTGTCAGGTACTCGCAGATCTAGACTCTATGATCAGGTATTCCTTATTACTTGTATTTTCATTTATTTATGTATTTATTGTAATTTTAGTTGCATAAAAATTTTCCGTGCTAGTTTTACCTTTTCTTTGTAACTTGCATTATTTTTATATTGTCTCATTTGCATGTGGGTCTACCGAAAACAACCTCTCTACTTTGTAGGGATAAGGCTGCGTACTATCAAACCCCCTAAACCCCGCTTCATTGCGGGATTTCAGAATGGGTGATGACGATGATGATCCTCTGTGGCATCTATTGTGTTCCAACCCTGCGCTATTCACTTTTAACCACATATTTACATGGACTTCACATAAATGCGTGGTTGAGATTTAATAAAACATAATAGGAACTGATTAACTGGAATAGAAAATCTGTTCCCATTATTTGTGGGAGATGAATGACGTGAGCATCCATAAAAAAATGTTAACATCATGTATAAAGATGTATCATTTAATTACGAAGTTATAATGTTAATTAACTCTCCTGTTAAGGGAAAATTTAATGAAAGCATGCATATAGTATACTTGGAGTAGTTAACTACTATTTATGGATAATTATTGTTTTAGCCTCAATACTTTGACTAAGGTATTATGTATTAATTATACGTCAGTATGTGACTTGATAGGTTGGACGTGTCGGCAGGGTTAGCAGTATCTTCGTATTATTGCGGTAGTTGGAATCTTCAGGTTTGTAAAGCAGAATGTCAGAGGGTCTTCTAACATTATAACTATATTTAAATCAGTCTCGAGGCTTATATAAAGTTTGTGGTGTATTAAATGACCCTTTACCTTTATGATGAACCACCTTTTATACGAGGCGCAACATGTGTGGAATTGTAGTGAACTGAACATGTGGAAACGTGGGCAGGTTAAGAAGAATGTGAACTTAAGGCCATGGCTCCTTCACGGTTTGTGAAGGCGATGTCTCTATAAACGCGAGCAAGCGTACAGTTTCCTGGGATTAGTCTCACGGCCCTAACAATTGACCTTAATTATTTTTGTCCATGAAACTTGCACATATATCAATATATATATATATATTTGTGTTTATTATATTTTTCTTATAATTATTTTTATGTTTTGTTTTAAGTTATGATGGAAAAAAAAGTTGCTTAGTGAAAATATGAAGAAAACATCAGTTTTGACAGCCTTTTCAAGTTGAAAATACAGCCAAATGCTCGGGTGGATGGAGGTCATGCTGCATTATGATGAGTAAATAGTGAAAAAATACAATCATGGACATGGATGTTTGTGTGCCCAAAACCTAGAGTAGAAGACAATGAAAAACAACGGTTAGTCAGTGCTCATGTTATGGTGCAGAAAATGGATGGTGAATAACATGGCTAAAGACAAACTTATCAGTGCTTGTGTAATTCCCCAAATTACGAGTAACGAATAACATGACCTACCTCAGACCATGATTGTCGTTGAAATTTAGCATAAATACACATGTAACCCCTAGTTGAAAAAGATTTTTAAAAATTCCTTTACGCTTTTAGTAAACATAGAAAAAGGGCATAAGCTCATCCCCACCTTATCCTAGTGATAAGTACTAATTACACTATGTTTTTAGCTTGAATTTGAGAGTATTTTTCTTGTGTTTGGATGATTTTTATAGGTTTTGGTACTTAGCATAGTTTATATTTAATTTTTAGGCCCCTCCAATAAAGAAGGAATGAATTCAGGCAAGTTGAAACAAAGTTGGAGTGATTTTAGATGAATATAAGTTGAATATAGTCCCATGTTCAATGGCATAGCCTAAACAACAGTACCATGTTTTGATCTATATAGCTTATTAGTGGATTCTACCTCTTCAACAACTTAGCACATGAAAAAATATTGGTCAAGTTGTCTCTTATTCCCTCTGTGTTATGCCTTTGTGCATTCTACTTCTTAGAATAATTTGCCACATGAATACAAGTCAAATAGGGACTCATGTTTAGCAACACGTTCAATAGATAGATTCAAGTTCTTACCTTCAAGACCGTGTTCTTAAAATGAACTCTCAAATGCAAAATAGAGGAGCTATTAACCCAATACAGTCTAAACATAGAACCATTCTCTTGATTTATTTTGGTGATGATTTTTAAAGAAAATCCTAGAGAAAGACATAAAGCAACATGATGGGGAAACACGAACCTGTGTTAGTTTTATGTTAGTGTTAAAATTTATGAAAGTTTTAGAGTTTGTGCTATAAAAGGAAAAAGAGGGCCAAGACCTTGGAGCATCTTAGGATAATTAAAGAAGAACCTTGGAGAAAAATTCAAGATTATGTCAAGATTTTAAGATTTATGTGAATGAATCCTTATGTTTTGCTTTCTTTCTTTTTTATTGTTACTTTCCTTATTTCTAGTATAAACTAAATCCATAATTAGGGTTAGGGATGTTGTTTATAATGGACATTTCAATTACTAATGCATGATTAGTTACTACTTAGGTTGAATTTAATCTCTTGATTTTGATTCTTAAATTGATGTATAACCATCATAGATTTAATCTTAAAGATTATATGAATGATTAAAAGGGGAAGAATAACCTATACGCTAAAAGAATAAATATTATAGATCTAAAGGAAGAGATTCCTTAGACCATTGTATTAACTAATAAATATATTATTTGTTTTTAATGAGTTTGATTAAGCTTAATTGTGCATGCATGAGGTGGTAATCCTTAATTAGATATACGTTTATTCCTCAAGAGAGTACATATATATCTTAGGTTAATTGTTATTTCAACCTTGATAAATAATCTTAGTTAATAATGGAAAATTTTCATAAGTGAATCTTGAAGCTTAACGTTTTTTTATATTGATTTATTTTTATATTTATTCACCTTACTTTAGTTGGTCTAACAATTTTGATACCTTTCATAAATTCTTGTTTAATTTAATTTTATTGTATTGCTAGGAATGATAAGCTTAATAGTTCTACTTCTTGTGGGATCAGCAACTTAGAATATGCCATAGTTAGAACTTTCTACAATTGATCATGTACACTTGAAGATTAGATCAATCACTTAACCTCTCCTGAGTTGATCAACCTTTAGGCTGATCTTGGGTCTTTTCTTGGGATTTGGGTTGATATTAAGCTTGAACTATGTTTTGGAGCTTTGAGTTAGGCTTAGGCTCAAACTTGGGCTTCAAGTTCATATTCTAATCTTGGCCTAAAGCCCAAGCTTCTTTTACATATAAAATAATGTTGTTTTGTATATGTAACAAACTAACATCATTTTGTATTTTGGTAAATAGTTACTTCCGAGTTGTAAAGTCCGATCAAGATTAGGCTTGAGCTAAATGCTTCAGACCAACCTAAAACTTGATTGGACTCAGGTTCAAATTGAATATTTCAGGCCCATTCAGGCTTTGTGTTTGGTAAAAAATTTTAGGTCAGGCTAGTATAAAAGCAAATTGACCATCGAGAGATACCTTAGCTTGTGTTCTTTCCCTCTCAATTGTTGTTGCATTAATTCAAGGATGATTTATATATATATATAGGGAGGAACCTTAATAATTTTCATATGTTTAGTTTAGCTTTTCAATAAAGTTTTATATGTTTGCAATTTTCATATGTCAATCTTAAATCTCTTTCTTGATGTTAAAATGGCTTAATGTTACTTAAATCTCCAACCTTGATGTCAAGTCTCACTTAAATCACCCCTCTTTTAATAGCTTTTATACCTTTTATTGCCTCTCATATCAATTCTCTTTGTTCTTTCTTTTCAATAAGTCAAAAGAAATGCTATTGAAGAATTCATTTAAATGAACTCAATGTTCAACTAACTAAATTCTTTTACCTAACAAGGTACACCCCTATCAATTAGGGATCGATCAGGAGTTTAGTTAGGAGTTTAATTAGACTTTATTAGTTTCAGGTGTCTGTTTATGAATTATAAATAATTCTCTTAAATTTTCATTCTCTCCAATTATCATAATTTGATATTCCTATCAAAAGTTATAATCAAAATATCAAATAATACTTAATATTGATAATAAAACGAATTAATATGTTTCTTATGCCGAAAACCTTTCTTTTGGGTTCAATATTAGTTTTTGGAGCTCTATATATATATATATATATATACACGTTTGACTAACAAATCTCTTTATCAAATTCTCTTATTTGAATCCAATTTTATCACTACTTACATCATTCTAATAATTTCATGAATTCAATAATTCAATCAAGCCTCTCAAACACAATAATTTAACAACAAAAATTATAACAAAATGCAGATTGCATACCTCTTTTGGAAAAATTCAAGAACAAAATCAATAATTGGCAGAACATATTCTTGTCCATAACAAATAGACTCAGGCTCATATCCTTAGTTTTAAGAAACTTAAGTGTCCACTGGCTTACACATTTATTCATGCCCAACAAGTTAACTAGGAAGATTGAAAAATGCATCAAAAAGTTCTTATGGTTGGGGAAATTTGATCTATCCAAGGGAGTACAAGTTAAATGGGATGACTTATGTTTGCCTAAATAGGAAGGAGGATTAAGATTAGTTTCAATTCAAGTTATGCAGAATGTCCTTCTATCTAAGAGGATATGGAAGATGATAGTGGACAAAGAATCCTTATGGTCTAAATGGATCAATGAATACTAACTATTGTATACTAACTTCTGGAAGATAAAAACAAGTGAGGAGCTATTATGGAGTATCATATAGATCTTGAGATTAAGGGATCAAATTTATCCTTTTATCAAAACTTAGGTGGGAAATGGGAAAATCACCTAGATCTGGTTTGAAAGTTGGAATAATTTAAGTCATCTTTATAAGAGATATAAGCTTAATCATCTTGTTGCCATTTAAGGCTAGATTAAGTATAATCATTCCATATGATAACTAACTAAGCAATTTTAGAGGTGCCTCCATTTTAGCCAACATTGTTCGTCAGCATAATCCTAATAAACAAGAAGAGGATATGATAATCTGGGAGGGAAACAACTTTTATAAGTTCACTAATACTTCATGTTTTTAGATTTTCAAACCTTATTCACCTAAGGTTTCTTGGTTTGATCTAATTTAGAATAATACACTTAGCCCTAAGGCCTCTTTCATCAGTGAGTTAGTGGCTAAGTAAAGACCTAGAACCAGATAAGTATTTTGGGAGCATTGATCCACTATGTTTGCTTTGTAAAACTCGCGCTAAAACCAAAAATCATCATCTTCTTTTTTTTTCGGTGCAATTACTCCCTCACAATACGATCTAGAATTCAACATATGTTGCTAGTTTGTGTGCAGGACTGGCCAAGAATACTTGAATGTGCCAATAGTCTACTTGGAAAACTATTAGTATGGAATTCTTTTCAAAATAGCTTTCACTCGGTACATATAATCCACATGGCGGAAAACAACTTGAGACTTCATAATGCCTTTAATAGCACAACACAAGACTTAGAGCAATAATAATTTAGGAGATAAAACTCCATATTAAACAAGGGAAATAGTGGTGGCTCATAGAGTGGATGTAAAGGTGAGTCCATTAATGAGGAATACAAGGAATTTATGAAATAGTCATCCTGATAGCCTATTTACTTCTGATCAATCTCTTCTTAATATTGTGACAAATGTTTTGGTGATTTTGTAATTTATTACTTGTTAACATCCTAGGGATAACCGATATCCCATTGTAATTTTGTGCATGGTTTGCTTTGCTTTGCTTTAGTAAATGACATTCTTATTTTCCAAAAAAATCATAACAAAAAATAAGTTATTTAGTTATAAAGTCAAGCAAAAAGAAATAATAATTTATTAAATTCTATAATATAATAATAATCTATATGTTAATAACTCAAAAGTCAAAACTAAATGATATATTTGACTCGAATATTCTTTTAAATACTCAAAACTTTTAACACTTAAAATCCCTAGTATCTAAAAATCGTTTAAAAATATTCAGGAATTCGTGGCTATAAACTTTAACTTCAAATACTTCAAGATTCTATAATTTATCTCAACTGATTCATCTTTAATATACATTTAAATAGAGACCAATTATATAGTTATCAATTGGTGGTTTTTATAGTAATTATCATTATTAAATAAAAGATTTTATTTTAAAATTATTATTTATTAACTGACTAAATAATTTTTTAATTTAAATAATAGTTATGGTGGAGAAACAGTAGAACACGTGTGGTGGGGTTCCTTCCTTCCAATGTCAATTATTGAAGGAAAGAAGAGGGGTTGGCTCTATCGCTATAAAAGAGCCCTCCTCTAGTACTTGCACTGGTTCATTTGCTTCCTACAATCGCATTAGCACTATTTAGTAGGCCTCAAGGACAAAGTTTAATCGTGCATTTAACAACTTGGTGCTTCAATTCCCATCAATGTCGTTGCCGTTGTTTGTCATCATCATCTACTAGACCCCTTTGTAATGATGTGCATATGAAATGTCTCTTCCTTGGACGTGAGGGGGTTTAATTGGACCCAGTTACAATGATGTACATACGAAACGTCTCTTCCTTGTGCTATTGCTTAACCACAAACAACGGCCACCCAATTCCTAGCAAACGCTGCAGTACACTCTATATAGTCAGGTTTAAGCATGTGGGACAAATTTTGCATACTGTTCATCGCATTTTTTTTTTTTTTTTGAAAGCAAAGAGCCATTATCATTGATAAAGATAAAATTCAATAATGTCAATGTAACAGAGTACTTTGCTTAGAAATTGCTGGTAGGGACGTTCTCGTTTTCCCGCTTTTGATATGCTTTATACGAAATGAGGAATGGTTGATATGTAAGCCCCCTGAGGTTGGTCTTGTGATAAATTTATTACGCGAGTCTGAAATTGAGAGAGAGATAATTATTAAAATAAAATCCAAGGGAGAATCGCTGATCTGTTAATTCTATCGATTTTAAAAATTTTGATGTAAAAAAACCTTAAAATGGGAATATTAGTACTACCTCCTATTCAAAATAAAAGTCGTTTTAGAGAGATTTTAATTATTCAAAATAAGTATCGTTCGTGACTTTTCATGTATAATTATAATTTTACTTCCAAAATTATCCTTTAATTTATCTCACATCCTAATTAAACATATTATATTTTCGAGGCACTTCAACATGTAATTAATAAGGGTATATCAAACATTTCATTAACTTTCTTAATAAGTGTGCATCCCTCTAAAATGACTTTTATTTTAAATAGGAGGGAGTATGTGTTATGCTGATGAATCTCACGCGCCTCTCGCTATCTTAGGCTTGCAGTTAATAAATGTGACATATATGATTGCATGTTATTGCAACATGCAATGTGACTTGGGATCATTCTCCATTACTAATTAGGACCACAGCATTAGACATGTGATCAGGGTTCCTTCTCTTTCTCTTGAAAGGATCCAATTCCCCAGAGATGGAAAGCTGTACGGTGTATCGAGTTTTTTTTACTTCTATTATCCTCTTAATTATAATTTGGTCTGTTGGATGAAAGAAAAGAAGTTCAAAACATTTTCTTAAAACGATAAATTATTTCAACATTCCTCACTTTCATAAAAAAAAATAAAATATAAAACCGCTTTCAATAATTCATACATGTCTATGTTAATTAACATTTGTTAACCTCGCTAATATATCATCTTATTTTACTTTTTTCTAGTTAAATTAGTATTTTTCCCATCTACAATAATAACATCTAAGTAGAAATTCCGCTTAGAAGCAGAATTTGTGAAAGTCTATAAGTAATTAACTTTACCCTTACCTTAAAAAAAAACTTTACCCTTAATTAGTAAAAAGATATTTACAATAGATCTACTAAAAAAATAAAAGCAAAAAATATAAACAAATAATTATATAAAATAATATTAGAATAAAATAAGAATAAAGAAATTCAAAACCAAAATAAAAAGATAAAGAAATCAAAATAACACAAATAAAAATAAAAATAAAAAGGTAAAGAATAAAAATAAAAGATAAAAATAAGTTACATTAAAGGATAATTTTAGAAGTAAAATTATAATTATGCATGAACTAATTAATGTGATATCTCCCACTTATGCATAATTAATTTTAGATGTGGGAGATATCACATCCTAATTTCACAGATTATATTTTCTCCAAATTTATGCATAATTATACATTAAAGGATAATTTTAGATCCTAATTTATCTCCAAATTTTATGAACTTGTGATTATCTAGATGTGGGAGATATCACATTGGCAAAAAAACTTATTATGCCCAAACTCATAACCCTAACTCCCCTTTTTCCCTTTTCTAAGAGGACTAAGCCTAACCTATGACCTAACACACCACCCAATCTAAATTACAAATATATACTAATCTAAGACCTTCATATCCAAACTCAAACCTACATCAAATGCCACTTGCCCAAGCCTAATAACCAAATAAACAAAATTATAGTTAACTCCCTACTTAACAATGTCGAATATATTAGAAATGGGGACATATTGTTGTGGATCTTCGATTTAGGCATTATAAGTTAAGAAATAACCAATCCACCTCATGATTCGACCTAAACACACTACACGCAACCTTTTGTAATATGAACATTCAATCAAAGTATGACATCTCTTCATTTACCTTAAATGATATCATTAAATGACTACCTAAAATTGGTATATTAGCTCATATAACCTCCCATCCATAACTTATTGAATATGTGATTCTATACCAAGGTTCAAATCAAGTGATCATTGATAACGGTAACACTCTTTCTATCTCTGCTATTGGACACTTCACTTTGTCCACACACCTTAAATCTTCATACCTATATGATGTTTTAATTATACCTCAACTCACCACAAACTTATTATATATTACCAAGTTTTTTAAGGATACCCTTGTCTAATTGAGTTTTCTCCTTTTATTTACATCATGAAGGACCTCATAACCAAGAAACGGGTGACATCCACAATAATCTCTACCTTACAAGGATTCTAGTCACTTTTGAAATCATATTGCTCTCTCAGCCAAACAAGCTACTCTTAATCTATAGTATCAACTTCTTGGTCATCTTTGTCGTGTTACTTTGTCAACTTTGTCTCGTCTTTCATCAAATAAGCTAATGTGATAAATCCTTATAACTAATGTTTTTAAGAAAAAAACACTTGTCTTTCGATGTCTTTTTAACTAGCATCACCCTTCTTATCTAGCCTCTTTACTAATATCCTTTTGGTTTGATGCTTTCTCTATTGTAGTGTAACTAATTAATCTTTCTCACTTCTATACTTTACCATAAATCACCCTATAAACCTATCATCTCTCATCTGTGTTTTGATTACAGATGTTTTCCTTTTCTTGGAGCTACTTGCTCTAACAAACTTACACTGAAATCCACACCTTGTGCTTTCTTGGGATACTTCCCTATGCCCATAATCCTCAAATTAAAAACTATACATCTCTTACTGTATTTGCTTCACTGAAACCACTTTCTTTTATGATAAAACCCAAATCTCTAATACACATACCTTTTAACTCTCTTAAATTACCTAAACCTTCCTATTATAACCCCCAACTATCCCCGAAAACATCACTTTTACCTACACCCCACTCACCACCGTTACCACTATGGCATCCTATGATTACTCAAACTTGTGATTGTTCCTATATTGCCCATTCCTTTTCTAACTATATTATTTACAACACCATCACTTAATGCTTTCATGACCCTGAACCCACATCCTTCACATAAGCAATTAAATACCTAAATTGGTACTAAGTTATGTTTGATGAGTTCATTGCTCTTTGTAGCAATCAAACCTAGACCCTCATCCCTCCACTACCTATTTCCAACATTGGTGGATGTAAATGGATTTTCCAAACTAAACATAAACTTGATTGTTCTCTTCATTATTACAAAACTTTCTATGTTGCCTAAGGCTACCATCAATCTTTAAGTAATGATTACACTAACATATTTACATCTATTTTCAAACTAATAACTATATGCATTATCTTCGCTTTTTTCTTTAGAAAACAATTGCCCATTTTCCATTTAGACGTGTACAGTACCTTTCTTCATAGTCACCTTTAAAAGCCTAATTATATGGCTCAACCTATTGGTTTAAAAATTCCCCATCTTCTTTATTGTGTCTGTCCTCATCAAGAAAAATACTTAGGGCTTTAAACAAGCCCCAAATGTTTAGTTTCATTGCTTAAGCTAAAAAAATCTAGAGCTTCATTTTACTCCCTGTAAATCAGAAACCTCACTCTTTATTCATTATATTACCACTCACACTATTTACATTCTTCTCTATATATATGATAGTTATATATTTTCCCCAAAGCTTTATTTTTTTCTTTATACATAATCTTAACACTACCTTTTTCATTAAATAATTTGGCCCTCTCTGTTAGTTCCTTGATATTAAAGCTATTCTACCTTTATGACCTCTCTTTACTTAAATGTAATACACTAAGGATCTTCTCACCCACTCTCACTTTAATTCTTCTAAACCTTACCTCAATCTAAAAATTAAGGCACGCCCTTAACTGATACTATAGAATACCGCAACATAGGGTACCCTTTAGTCTCACTTACCTTGATATTCAGTTAGATGTAAATAAAGTTCCCAATTCCTTCATTTCCTTACTAACATTCACTATACTGGTCAAATAGATTCTCCAATATTTGCAATCAACCTTTTCATGTGGCATCTAACTAACTAAATGTAATAACCTCATCCTTAATGTCTACTATGATGCTAACTGGGTTAGTTGTTTAGATGAGCATTGCCTTAGCTATAGTTATTATGTTTTTAAAAAACAAATCTTATCTCTTTGAGTGCTAAGAAATAACCCAATGTTGCTCGCTCTATCACTAAAGCTAGATAGAGAAGTGTTGCACTTACAATTGCTAAACTTTGTTGCATTAACTTGCTTCTTGGATAAATTAGATTGCCTTACCTTAAACTAACATTATGGTATGACAACTGAGGAGCTACATTTCTTGTAACTAATCCAATCTCTCTTATTCAAACTAAATATATTGAGATTGACATCCACTTTCTTCGAATCTTGGTTGCCAAATAGGTTCTCTTCATTTAACACATTTTAATCACAGATCAAATTCCTAATGTCATGATGAAAGTGTTAGTAGCCTTTACCTTTAATTGCCTTCAAGATAAGCTCATTATTGCTACATCTATGAGCTTAAGGGGGATTGATAACACATAAAAATCATAGAAGAATTCTCCATATTTTCAGTTCATTATTTCTTTCCAATTCTTACACTTTAGATATTTTTAGCATCTTCATAATTTATAATAATATTTGCAAATATTTTCAAATTGAAAATCTATTATTTGTAGAATATTTTCTTTCCTTTTTAGTCATTCTATAAATGTATATATAAGCTTCATACACTTATAAATTAATCAATGAACAATACAAAACACATTTCTTGATATACTCTCCATCGGGAATGAATAAGAGAAACTATAAAGAGTGATAATTAATAATCTAAATGAAAAAATATACATCTTCTTTACCTTTTTAGAAAAGGGTTTAGATCTTCTTTTCTAAATTAAAAGGAACTTGTAAATTAACTTTTATTGCATATTAAGATATTCTTAATCCATCAAAATACCTACCTTTAATATATATTCTATTAAGTTAGTTTTTTAACAAAAGTTCGTTAAATACATAACTAAGGATGTGTATGGATTAGGGTATTGCCTAACTGAATCCAAATTGGTTATAATCAAAATTTCTAAGTCAAACCTAGTCTAACATTGTGAGAAGCTTATTAAATTAATAAATATGAAAAATAAACAAATATATGAACATAAAGATTAAGAAGGAGCCAAAAAACATACGTGGTTACGTAAGAATGTCTAAGTCCATCATATGTAGCCTTTTTACACAATTAGAATTGTTTATTTTTTAGGAAATCTAAATTAAAAATATGTCTTTCCTATATGCATATTAGAATAAGGAAAATATTTAAATCACCACAGTATTATATTCCCTGTCCTTGCTAATAGTATTAGGGATAAGTACTATTTACTAAGAATGACTTCTAATTCTTCTTTTCAAAATAGAATAATGCACTAATAAGGGAAAAAGAGTACAATTGGCTTACAGAAACCAAAAACCAATGATATTAGTTATACCTAGAGACCAGGATCATAAAGAATGAAATCTTATCTACTTCCAACAATAATGTAATAAATAGAGCCACAACCTAAAATTTAGTATACAATAATAGCCATGAAGTTTTGTTTAAAGAACAACCCAGTTTAAAGTTATCTCCTAACTTGTATTAAGTTAAATGTTATGAGTTAAGATGATCTGTCTTATCTATCATAAAGTAGCTAAAGTAAGAGCTTGAATAGGCTGGGAAATGCCTTGAAAATTTCTTAAATTCCTTTCATCCCATGACATATATGTTTCTCAACTTATAATAAGCCTTTAAGACTATAAGATCTCCTTTATGAGTGAATCTAGCCTACTCAACCTAAGAGATAAATTGATTCTAGATTCTCCCCAAGTAAGAAAGCTTATATAATTGAAAACATTGGCTCCTAAAAGTTATGGAGAATCCATAAGTGTGAAGTAAATGGTTGATGTTCTCAAGGCTCTAATCATATAGCTTGAATGTCATATTTGTTTATATGCATATAAAAGTTATTTAGTAATAACATACAATTCTAAAATTAATATAAAGATAACTTAAAAATATGCAATAGCTATCGACTTAAAAAATATGCTATAGTTATCATTTATGTCTTATAAGAAAAAATAGTAAGTCAAGTGACAAGTTTAATTTCAATATTTATTAAAGTTTTTAACATAATGCAACTCCTACCACCTAGTAATTAGAGGTTTTTGTGAATTTACGAGGAACCCACCTACTATTTAGAGGTGTTTGTGAATTTATGAGGAACATAAAACCTTTAATAGTTGGTAACTATTGGAAGACTCCATAAATCAATTAGATGTGTATAAGTCTTTAAAAAATAATATAATATAAATAAACTAAATTTAAGTATAAATTGGTAATTTTTCACATCTATATGGTAAAAATAAAATTATTTAAAAATTTTACATGTAATGAATGACTTCTTGTATTGATATGAAAAATATATACAAATCGTTAGTATAGATTAATTTTTAGATATAACTACTCATATATATACATACATATAATACAGATTTTGATGCTATATAATCTTTATTTATAAATAAATTTGAAAGTTATCATCTTCCTTTAATTTTAGCTTTGCAATCTTCATAAGTCACAAGTGACTCTTAAAATGATTAGATGGATAGAGAAAGATTGTAACTCAACTAAGATTAGAAGAAATAGGACATACAAAATACTGTTATGTGTTAAAAAAAAGGATTTACTATATAAGTAATCTCTAATAATAAGTTATAAATATTAATTAAAAATTATAAAATTGGAATTTTTGCTTCTATTTTTGACATAGCCATGATTAATTATAACTTTAAAACCTAAATTATAACCCCAAGCAAGTGTGAACACATAACATATTGTGGATTTACTTTTATTAAGATCACCAATATAATCAAAATCATCAGAACCTTTTACAATAAAGTCTAGTCCTCTCTATTATAATGCAACATCTTTGATTCCCTTAATATATATTAGGATCCTCTTTACAAATTCTAATGCTTTTTACTAGGATTCATTATGTAGCAACTAACTCCTCCCATTGCATGTGTAATGTTTGGTCTTATACAAATTATGACAATTAAACTCCTTACTATAGATGCATATAGTACTCATGACATCTGCATCTTATCATCTTCATTGTTAACATTCATACTAGAGGATAACTAGAAATTAACAAAAAGGGGGTAGGTTATATAACTTTTTTTACTTAGTTTTTCTTATAAAGCCAATTCTTTTTATTATCTTTGTCTTAATAAATTTGCATCCCTAGAATATTATTTACTAGTCCAAAGTTTTTAATTCAAATTCCCTAGTTAATGATGCCTTCAATTCTTTAATACAATCTTTATTGCAGCTTACAACCAAATTGTTATCTACATACAATATTAACATAATGAAATTGTTGGACCCCGATCCTTGATTCAAATGTAAAATTATTAAATGACAATTAAAGGAGAATTTCGGGGTGAATTATTATGTACAAAGGAAAGAAAAAAATGCAAGAATTGAAATGATTGTGTTTAATGTGCTATTTGAGCAAGGTTAGTTTGAG
>JAOSBP010000006.1:23925269-23939375 GCA_027563825.1 Erythroxylum mucronatum | reverse complement strand
CATAATATATTATTAACAAATCATAATGTTAATACATGAATCACATATGTCCATTGGCCTAGGGCACACTACTAACAATCACTCCATTTAATCTTCACCATTCTGGTTAATTTTTATTTCATTAAAAGCTTTAATGTCTCCCTATATTACTCCTATCCATTAAGAGACATTTGAATTATTAAGTGCTTTTTAGAAAGTTAATTGATCTCTATCATCTGTTAGAAGGAAGTATGATATATTATCCTTTACAATATAATCTGATTACTAATTTTGTGGTCCTTTATGCAATTTGAGATGAACTTCTAAAGCTTTAGACTTAACTAATTATTGAACATTTTGCTCCAGTGCTACTTTAAAACAAGCTTAAAATTCCCTTTCCATCTGTATAACATTCTTTACTTCTTTGGGAAGTATTATTGTCTTTTCTCTTTGTAATTTATCCTCTACAAATGTGACATCTCTCCTAACAATAATCTTGTGGGCAATATAATCCCGCAAGTGATATCCTTTCACTCTATCAATAAATCTTAAAAATAAGCATTTTATGGATTTTGGATCCAGTTTTGTGGTTTCTTTGGTATTATACATCACATACACAAGACTTCTAAATATATGGAGGTTAGAATAATATGTTTTCACAGTCTACATCCCCATTAACTTTTCAACTCAATTTTATCGATAAAACTCGATTCACTATATAATAGGCAATATTAACTGCTTCTACT
This sequence comes from Erythroxylum mucronatum, assembly GCA_027563825.1. Lineage (NCBI taxonomy): Eukaryota > Viridiplantae > Streptophyta > Magnoliopsida > Malpighiales > Erythroxylaceae > Erythroxylum > Erythroxylum mucronatum. Next base: position 23,938,650 of record JAOSBP010000006.1, on the reverse strand, counting down.
CAAAAAAATCTTATGCAAGTTTGTAGCTCTCAACATTACTCTTGTCCTTTCTAATAGAATTATATTAATCTGATTAACCACCATCTTATTAAGGAGTGTATATAATAATGAAATATATTTAAATGCCTTCTTGCTTATAAAATGTATCAAATGCCAATATATCCTCCTTCATTATCAATTATTAGGCACTTGATCTTTGTATCATAATCAAGTTTAACACATACTTTGAAAATTTTAAAGATTGGGAACATGTCTAATTTCCTATTAATAGAATACACCTAACATCTAGAATAATCAATGAAAGAGAGAAGTACTTTGCTCATCCTAGGGATGGAACTGGTGCTTGTAACATTTCAAAGTGAACTAATTCAAGAATAACCTTATTTTCTTGAAATTGATGTGTTAAATTTTATGATGTCACTTACTTATAAGATAGTGCTCACAGAAAGATAGTAATACCTCTGTAAGCCCAAGAAGTAAGGATCTTCATTTCTTATTTATATATATGTCAAAGTTTTTAATGCCATAATATGGAAGATGTCTCACTTGAATTGCCTGAAGTGAATAATGATTCTGCTTCTAGTAATATGTCTCTCTTTAACTTGTATAAGTTTGCACCTATTTTTTCTACCTTTATAAGCATAAGTGTGTCTTAAATTATCTCCAAGTTTTTTGTTGATAATTTTTACTTTACACCCAAGACCATCGAGTCATCTGAGAGATAATATATTCTTTTTCAAGCTCACAACATGTCGTACATCTTGAATAGTATAAATTGTACCATCTTACATCATCATTTTAATAGTTCCAATATCAGCAAACTTTAGATGATAATCTTAGTAATATGAAGTACTTGTAAAATTTCCTTGAAAACTGAAATATTCATATTTAAAGTGACCTCTCTTATCGTAATTGTATCATTTTAAATTATTCTTACTTCTTGATTTTGATTTATTATGACTTTGGACTATATTATGTCGATCCCCCGTTTATCACTATTAAAGCTTTAATTTATTATGAAGCATAATGCCTTTTTTTCAATTCTTATATCAAATTTCTTCCTCTAAGAATATGTTTACAACATCATCAAAGACAAAGTAGTCTATAAGAAGACTATTGGTTAAGTTAATGATGAATTGATTATATATGAATCCGGTAAACTTTGAAGTAGAAGTTTGACACATTTATGTGGCTCTATTATATATCCCAATGTTGTAAGTTAAGATAATAAAGTCATCAAATTATTAAGTTTCTCAGCCACCAAAGTGGATACCACTTGTTGGAATGATTAGGTAGATAGAGCAAGACCACAACTCAACTAAGATTGGAAGAAATAAGACTTATAAAAGAATTATGAGTGAAAGAGGAGTTATAATACAAACACTCTCTAATTAGAAGTTATAAATATTAACATATAACTTAGAATCTCTAGGTTTGGAAGTCTCATAAACTTTACTTTTAAATACTTGGAATTATTTCTTGATACATGAAACAAGAAGGTAGATGAATATTTATAGGTATATCAAATTAATTATAACCACACATTTCAATTAGTTATAATTACCACATATTATAACATTTACTTTGTACTACAAATTATTATCTTTATCTAGATATTATTTACAAAATATCTAAAACTTTCAAATGTGAATAATAACTAGATATTGTAAGTAATATGCATATTCTCGTATTTGAATAAAATATAACAATGTCAACGAGTAAACTCGATGTTGAGTATATTGGCAAGACAAAGTTTTTTATCTATAAATTTGTATCGGTTGCTAGGCATACAATTTAGTAAGGTAGAAACTTACTTTTTCTACTTCAACATAAGAGTAAATTATTAATAAAAAGATGAACATTTTTTATAAATAAAATTTCAAAGTTTTTTTTAATAATTAATTTTAAAATATCTATTAAAAGAAAATAGCTTTGAAAGCTACCATCTTTCTTTAATTTTGGCTTCTTAGTCTTAATAAGTTACAACAGACGCCACCTTAATTCGATGACAATTTTTAATTTATAAATAAAATTTGAAATATTTTATTTTATAATTAATTTTTAGAACATCTGTTAACACAAAATAGTTATGGAACCTATCATCTTCCTTTTGTTTTGGTTTTGTAGTCTTCTCTAGTCTTTGTTTCTATTTAACTATGTTTCGTTTGCTAAGAATGCAATTTGGTAAGGAAGCAACATACTTTTTTTTTTTTACTTCAACAAATATAAGAATGAGTAAATAATTAATAAAATATGTTAATTTTAAAGAATATTATAATACAATTTTTTTTAAGAAAATGAATCAGATCAACTAAATTTATGCATCCTTTAATATGAGATTCTGAATACCCTTCAATGAGAAAACCACATTCATTTATATTTATTATTGGTCAAAAGGCACATGTAGATACAAGTTTACCTTATAAACTGCCAGTAAAATCATATACTTCTTACGTATCTAACTTGCATCATATTGTCCCTCGAGGAAATAACTAAAGACACCCTATTTTAACTATAAGGTATAACTCCAGTTTCAATGCCCTCTTTTCATTTTAATTTTCGTAGGATAATAATAACTCTTAAAAATTAAGGAGTTTTGTCATGGTATTTTCATTACTTTGTTAGTGAAATAACACAATTTTTATAGGGACCACGGGATCAATGCTACACAGCCATCGAGTTTCATCATTAATTAACATTCTTTATTTAATTTTCTCGAGGCATATCTAAGACAAGAATTCAGACACTTATGTTCAGAGACGTAGCTACATGAAGATACATGGGGGCATTGAGGCCCCCCAAAATTTTTTTAAAAAATTATTTTTAATATATATATATATATATAAAAGGACATAGTTATTTAAGGGTCAGTGGGTACTGTGCCTCCCAAAATTTTAAAAAATAAATATTTGGGCCCTCCTATATTAAATTTCTGGCTCCGTTACTGCTTATGTTTGAATATTTTCTGTGTTGGTATATTCTCCTTCATTTTCTTCTGCATTTGCATGAAATTTAAATGCTTCTAGCTTTTTGTATTTGTAATAAGTTGACTTATACCCATACTTACCACAATTATAACACTAAAAATTTGGTCTCCAATTTCTTTCGCCTCTACTTTCACCACAACATTGACCTTTTCCTTGATTGGTTGTGTTTATCAAAGTATCAAATTTACGTCCTCTTCCTCTAAACTTCCTCTACCTTTGAAATTTCTTCTTCTAAAATTACATCATCCTCTATTGTTGTAGCCACAACAACCTCTATTGGTTCCTTCTCCTTTTTGGTTTGATTCTGTAGCACTTGCTAAATTTATTTGGCATTTTCAACGTTCAATGGTTTTTCATTCTTCTCCAAGATTCTGCTTACATGAATTTCTAAATTGCCTTACAACTCAACTACTATTATTTCTTCAGGATCATGAAGCTCCAGTATTGTTGTCTCAATGTGGTCATACTTCACTAGCAAAGCTTGCAAGATTTTTTCTACCATTTGAGTGTCTGTAATCTCATCACCATGCATTCTCATCCTTTTGACAAGATCCATGACACGAGAAAAATATTGCTCCACTAACTTTGAGGTTCTCATCACACATTTTTTATACTCCCACTTCAAGGACTGCAATTTTCATCTATCCCTCTTTTTGCTAATGAAGACTTTCCAGCGATTCTTCCATATATCTGCATTCAGAAATAGCAATCGAAGAAGAACAATAGAAATGAATTTGGATCCCAATCATATTTGGTCTGGTAGGAAATAGACTAGTTCAGTTCCTGTTGATAAGTCAATTTCCATTTGCCCCATTATTGCTCTTGTGTCATTTCTCCATCTTTTGTTGTTTGTTATATGCAAGTTTTAAAATATCCCAAGCCTCTTTTGTTGTTTTCACATTAGAAATCTTACCAAACATAGAGTAATCTACTTGTTGATGAATTTGAGACAATTTGGGACAATGCTAGCTGATCTTTTCTTTTATCTGCTTCTTTTGCATTTTTTACAATACCTTGATCAACATAACTCCATAAATTATGAGCATTTAGAAGAGTAGACATGAGAATTTGCTAGTAATTATAATCAACCTTCTCATTTAGTTTGGGACCAGACCAAACAATATTTGGTGTCATCACTAAAACTCAAAATTTTCTCTCTATTCTTTTTGATAATACAAGCTCTGATACCAAACGTAAGAAAAGGAATATGGGAAAGGAATTACGAAAGCTAAAATTTCTCTTTCTCTTACATCAGAATTCTTGAGTACATAGGTATTTATAAAACCCCAAAGACAATTATAATGACTCTCTAGATAATTCCTAATTAATAACTTGTAGAAACATTCAAAAGATAAATACATGAATCATACTTAATGACTTGACACTTCTAAGCCACTCAAATCCAAAACTTGTTTAATTTTCAACAACAACTTTGTGTACTATTAAAATATGAACAAGATGATTAAGAAAGAAGTAATTCATGTGGGTGTTAATTTATATCTAATAAAGATGTAACAGTTGAGATTTTTCATGTCGACCAACATTTCCTATATGTTCGTGTATATCCTTACTCTTTCTTATTATTGTACAAACATATGTCTTCAAATTAAAATTATCAATTTCAATCCCTATAACAAAGAGGAGCCAACAATTTCTTTCTTTCAATAGTTAAGTTCGATTGCGAACCACATTTGTACACCTTTTCTACCATGTAGGAAAAAGTACCAATCTAGTTTTAATATAAATGTATTTTTAGCTTTTCCCGCTATAATTTATCCAAGTTTTAATTAATAAAACTAAGATGACTAATTCTTATTCAACAACTAAGATGACTAATTTTCTTCTGTCCATATTCATATTAAGGGAGATATAATATTTAATGGCATATCATTATTTACTAGAATCAATGAATAATTTCACAATGTCTTGATTATTTTATAAATATACCAACCAAAATCATATCAATGAGTTTTTGTATTTGTAGGCTTCTTAACCGAGTCGCATTATTTCTCGTATTTGTGTATCTCCCAACTGTTTTCTATCATTTGGGGTCACTAGCCTTAAGATCCAGTCCGTATTCTCACATACGAAAGGTAAAGATTAAAAAATAGTGAACTTCGTTGCCATGGAAACAGTAGTTTCTTTATCTACTTGGCATCAATCAAGAATCAAGTTACCCGATGACAGAAATAAGAGAGTTGGCTTAGACACCGCATGTACCTTGAAAAGGAAGTGAACGTTGGATATTAGAGATGACTGTTACAACAAGTTGACACGTGTCCAACAGAAAAGATCCTATCTTTTAAGGTTGCTGTTGACATCCACTAGACATTTGAAGGTAACGTAGACATTACATGGTATATCGAGGGGAGCAGACAACAGGAAAAAAAGAAAAGAAAAGAAACGAAACTCCTTCTCAAATCAAATTATGCCATTTACATCAAGAAAGAAAGAAAATTTGAAGAAATGTCAGAGTGGTCACAGGTTGGTGTACTTGGATCGAAACAGGGAAAAACCTGGGCAGTAGGTCGAAAATCTGTGCAAAAGACATACGGATATAGTCATATACATAAACTTTGTATACGCAACAATTAATATAAACAAAAGAAAGACATTTATTCCCAGGGTTTCCATTTCTTTCTTTTCACATGTTCACTTTATATGTTTTAGGACCCTTGTAAATTTGGCCTTTAAAAAGTTTGCATATCTCTTAACCAAGACTAGAAAGAGTGGTCTAGAGAGCGGGAGAGGACAGCCTGCGTGTGTGTAGAGAGTGAGTGTTTGTTTGTGTGGAATCGGGTAATATAGGGAGAGAAAAATGGGTAGAGGGAGAGTTGAGTTGAAGAGAATAGAGAACAAAATCAACAGGCAGGTTACATTTGCTAAGAGAAGAAATGGGTTGCTTAAGAAAGCTTATGAACTGTCAGTTCTCTGTGACGCCGAAGTTGCTCTCATTATCTTCTCTAACCGCGGGAAGCTCTATGAGTTCTGTAGCAGTTCTAGGTATTCTGTATATAATCTTTCGCTCTCTCTCTCTCTCTCTCTCTCTGTTCACATGCTCATGGATAGATGCATATATATTAATTGAGTTCTTTAGATGTTTGTGTTTTATCTGTATCCAAGATCTGTTCTTTCTTACAACCCATTACTTATAACCAGCTACATTTAGGGTTTCAGTGGTTTCGATGGTCTAAAGCATGTCCTTTTCAAATTTTCTTGAATAGGGAGATACAACTTTAGAGTTTAGATTTTAAATTCATTCCTGTTTTGATCCATTTGAAGTCTTGAGTTTCTTCTTTCGTGATTTATGAAGATTTAGTACTACTTTTCCCTTTCGACATTCTTAAATGTCTTATTTTTCTAAAAGGTCAGGTACTAAAGTTAATCATTTATGTTAACCCTATATAAAATATGTTATGCAAGAATATTCTTTTTTGGTTCACCTTTATTTATCTCCAAAGAAGCTAGTTATTCTTTACAAGATCCACAATCATTTAATCAGATTGAGGCTTTTAAAATATAAGATTCTAGTAAATTTATTACACACTCATTACGTTTATTTATTATCTCTTCTTCTTCTTATAACGCTACAAGGTGTATTAAGCAGAGGCTCACTGTTGAGATACGGTGGATGTACGGTTTGCAGACCTAAATCTGCTAAACTTTGAGGGTGCAACTAGAAATCTGTTTCAGAGAGTGAGTCTGAGAGAGAAAGAGAGAGGTTGATCATTCTGCTTAATAAAGCTGCAAAAATAATTATGATCAGATTGTTTTCCTTTTTTTTTTTACTCGATTTCTCTTATACATAGTTTTAGTCTTGATAAAATGATGATAAACAATTAAGGAGTAGAATCTGCAGCTAAAAATTCATCTATACATAAACCCTAAAGTATTACATATGAGGGCAAACTTTTGTACTATCTTGATGAGGTTATTACTAATGTAAAGCTAGCATGCTTTTTGTATTTCTTGTCTTTTCATTGTCTTGAAGTTTTAAATACGTAGCTTGTCTGCCAAGCTCTTATGATCTCTCTTTTGTTTATAATTACAATCTTTTCTTTTTCCTCTCCCCTTTTGTTCCCATCTTGTATCTGAACAAAATGATTAATTGGCTTCTGTCCTTATTCTTGGCAACAAGAAAAGGATATGGATATAGAATGACGTGACCATTTTTCGTGAGCCAGTTTCAGGTTAAAGCGTAATTAAGGTTCTATCCTCCCTAAAAGAAACTAAAGAAAACAACTTTGTCTTCCAAAAATTAGGGCTTGAGTACAACGCAAACTTGATAATAATATCATGATACAAAAATTTCAAAAATTTCATGCTTTTATCATATATTTGTGGCATTTTGTTCTCTTTGACACAAATATATTCATCTCAATGCTTTGACAAAAGTTTTGAGCTAGGCAATTGTATTATATTTTTTCCATATGCATATAATGGATTAAGCTCCTCACAAATAATACTACTGAGAGGAATATTATATATTGTGAAAAGCTATTAGATCTAAACTATAACAACTTACTACCAAAAGAATGGGAGGAATATGAAATGACACTCGTCCTAGTAATCTATTGAAGTTCATAAGCCCTCATCAGCGCTTAGCTTTTCTTTCTTTTTTCCCAATCTTTTAGTAGATGATTGCAGTAACCAGTAAGGCCTTTGTATCTTCATGTATAGCTCAGTTAATTGTGATATGGTTTGTATCTTAGCTAAAATCATGTTGTGGTAAAACTTTTAGCTACTTTCAGTGAAGCAAACTTCTGTTATTTTCTAAGCATATGGTTTTCATTTTGTACAACAAAGTTAGATCTATTTCAGTATTACTAATTTTGGTTATTTCTCTTGATTAAATTTAATTTTAGATGTTTTCGCCATCTATTAATTACAGTGTCAGCATCCTCACATAACTATAATTGAATTTGTTATTTTAATTCCTTCTTTGTCAAATTAGAAAGGGGAAATGTACTTATTTTTTTTTTCTGAAAATTCCATTTACCAAGACATTTTGGCTTTTACTCGCATTAGTAAAAATTTCGAGTTCTTATGCATGTTCTATCTCAAATTCTTAGGTAGGTTTGTTGATATAAAATGAGAAAGGAAGAAACAATAAGAAGTTAATAGTAATATTCAGAGCATTCTGACAAGTTCATGGATTGTAATGATATGTATGTGCTTGTAAAGCCCAATAAGGGCAAAACATCTATCGGAAACCGATCTCAATTAATGAGGTTAGTTGTGCTCAGTAATAAGTTGAGTTACTTGATTATATATTCTTTGTTAGAAGGAATAATACTATTGAATGGTACCTAATTAACAAGCTTTAATTTCTACATGTGTAAATTTGATTTCGCTCTCACATTTTGAGAGTTGAACTCAATCACCATGGTGACAAAATGTGTCGATCATTTGTGCTGACCTTCTTTCATTACTTGGTTTGTCTTAGCATGCTCAAGACCCTTGAGAAGTACCAGAAATGTAGTTATGGTGCTTTGGAAACCAGCAGACCAGCAAGTGAGCTACAGGTATATATATCGTTCTTTTATACATGGGAAAGCAAGTTTAACTCTTAAGCTAAAGTTAGTCGTAACTAGTTCAGCTACTGCTATGATGTCCTATTTCATGGTATCTTATCAAAGGTTTCTCATTTGGTACAAATAAATATTTCATGCAACATGTAATTAATCAAGCAGAGCAGCTACCAGGAGTATCTGAAACTGAAATCTAGAGTGGAGCTCCTGCAGAGATCTCAGAGGTCACTTTTAATTCCCCAACTGAAATTTCAAAGTCTTTTGCAAATTAAAATTAATATGGTTGATTCTGAGTTCTGCTTGCATGCAGGAATCTTCTTGGAGAAGATTTGGGACCTTTAAATTCAAAGGAGCTTGAGCAGCTTGAGAATCAACTAGAGGGATCTTTGAAGCAAATTAGGTCAACAAAGGTACTTGTGCAATATATTCCTCTGATTACCTAAATTCCCAATCTTTTTTAACTAGAGTAGAGTCATTAGCAACAGTTCTAGTAAAACTACTAATAAACTTAAAATGAACATATACATTTTTTTAATTCTTTAATTTAATCCATGTTTTTATTCCACTCTTCCAATTATTAAAATTTCTAATTTAATTCTTAAACTTTATATAACTTACTTTATTCTAAGACCTTTATTAACGCTTTAAAGGAAATTTTATTTGACATTCAAGAAAATAACTGATTTAGATGCCGTGAATAAATATTTTTATTAAAATCTTCATATTAAGTTAAAAATTTTAAATTAAAAAATATTTATGTAATAAATTCTTATGACAAAGTAATTAGTAAAATTGAAGGACTAAGTTAAAAAATTTAGCCCTCAAGAGGTGTGACTAGATGGTTGAGAGCGGGACTTGACTTCGGTTAGGTCCCAGGTTCGATTTCTTGCTAGTCCCTCTTGTAAGAGCCTGGGGCAGCCGAGGTTTTACCTATGGGTGGAGAACTAGTGAGGTCCTTCGTGATGGGGCGTAGCCGCTTGGCCCTCTGATGGGGTGTAGCCACTTGGTCCTCTGATGGGTGAGCCCGCTTGGCCCGTCTGTGGGGTTTCCTCGAATCCAAAAAAAAAAAGTTAAAAAATTTAAAGTTAAACAATTAGAAAGACTAAAAATATATTTACAACCCTAATTGATAGAATAATCTTGGAATGTAGATGCTATAAGGTCTCTATGTTCATTGATTATTCGTACAGATTAGTAGTTTGTTGAAAATTTTATCCTTATATAATTAGTACTGTGATTATTAGAACATGTAAAATTTTTAATTAAATTAAAACTTGTTATTCAAAAGAATGAGTCAATTATATGATCATTGCTTCGGTGACCCTTATGATTATCATGATTCTTATTAATTAAATTATTTCTGCATTAGTGATATTGGCCTTAATGTCACTACTGCATTATTTAGTTCTTTACGTTGGATCTTAGACTTATTGCTACTGTGTTACACGTAAAAAGATAAGTACTTACAGAACTCTCTCTCTTTTTTTTTTTTATCACTCTTCCCTGTCCTTTTCAGACCCAATTCATGCTCGATCAACTTACTGATCTCCAGAACAGGGTATGCATCAAGACACGCATATCTTATGTGAAAATGTATGTTTTCATCGGCAACTCATATTGTAACATATTCTTGTTGGAGCAGGGACACCTTCTACTCGAAGCCAATAACGCACTAAGGAGAAAGGTATGAGTAGTTTCCAGTTTAATAACGTCCATGCATCGTTTTAGATTAAGCTTGTTCTGTTATAAATCGTACGTGGTTGTTAATATCTCCAAAATGCCTTTGTAAGTGACCTATAATTTGCTAAGCCACACTAATCTTCTGTCTTTATCGTTTTTGTGCATCAAAAAATTGCAACACTTTCTTAATTTTGATAATTAGTTGGACGAAGCGAGTACACCACCTCCAATCAGGCTAGCTTGGGAGTCAGGAGAACATAATATTCAATACACGCGCCATTCAAGTCAGTCTGAAAGTTTTTTCCATCCATTAGTGGGAAGTTCCGCGCTGCAAATTGGGTACTTATAAATCCATAGCGTTTCATGCATTCCAATCTGTACCTTTTCCCCTTCCTGATATTGGTTGATAAAGATTCAATCTAATTTGGCTGCAGATACAATCCTGTGGGTGAAGATGAGATTAATGTTAGTGCCCATCCTCAAAATTTCAGCGGCTTCATTCCTGGGTGGATGCTCTAATTTGATTTCCTATTGGAAATTATATATATAAGCTGTGTTTTACCTTTTCTTTCCATTATTCTGGTTTCTCGTTTCTGTCTGTTCTATATCCTAAGCAGCCTTCTGTTATAATATCTCAAGACAATAAGCGAATGCTTGTAATAGGTGATGATAAAATCACTGTTCTGAACAAATAGGACTTGATGTACGGACTGTAATGGTGTTCTGTACAAAGCTGTGTAATATCTTCATATTTATTTGGTGTTGACGATGAAAGGACGTTCATGGGGAGTTTATATGTGACCTGACCTTTCAACTGTTAACAGTAACTAAATAATATTCACTTATTTTTAAAACACACAAAGTAAAAGAATTAATTTTTTCTTAAAGATGCGATTCTTTAATATATGAAAAAAAAACTCATCCAAGTGATGATGCATATTTGATTCTGTGAATCGTTTGCATCTTGATATGCATGTTTATCAATTGTTTATTTTCTGAAAATTTTAAATTGCTTGATGAATTTGGGTATGGGCTATTGTTTAGGCTGTTATTTCTAGACTTTATGCTAGTCAAAGTGGACTAATTTGGGCTTATGATTAATATGGTTTTTAAATATATATTACATACTAGATAATGTGTTTACTTAAATTTAGAAATAAGTTTCGAAATTCATATTATATTATGCCTATGACTTTAATAATACTTATACTAAAAATTATCAATTTAAATATTTATTAGAGATAAGTTGTTAATTAAAATTGATATTATTAATGTAATAAGAATTATAAATAAGTTTTCAATTTAAATTTAAATTTGATTGGTTCCATATTAAAATATGTTTCTAATTAAAATGAAATAATTATGATTTAAATATGATTTGTTCATATAGTATTGAACTTATGACTTTGAGTAAATTATAACAATCATAGTTTCATTTTGAGCATGAGCTTATTTATTCATTTATGATTTTCTAAGTTTTTGTGAGCAACTTCTAATCCTAAAATGTATTTTCAAGACAATGTCGGTTATGAAGAGATCACCTAGATTTATACGAGCTGTAGCATAAATGAGATGACTCATTATCATGTTAGTGCAATTACTCTAGATGTGATATCTTCCTAGAGAAGATCCAATACAACATGTTATTACGGTTAATAACTTAATGCAAGAGTTGTATCTTAGAGGTCATCTAGCTTCCATAGAAGTTGAAGTCAAATACAAGACTTTACTCTCAAACTTTGCCACAACTAAAAGGTGAATCGTTAAGCATGCTTTAGAAATTAGAATGGCTTGTTGTGAAATCATATATATAGTTGTTAATAAAATTTATGAGAGAAGTTTGAGAAAAAGAACTGATTTCAACTTTACATATGACTAACCTTCCAATCAAAATTATTAGAACAATAGCATATCCAGCTTCTAAGACTCTATCACATGAATTTAGTGACTATGTTTTATGTAAGGTCTATTATTATGTATTGAACTAAGTGGCAATGATCCATATAAATTATATTCATTAATGTATGTCAAGTTTGATATTATTCAGTTTTATTAGAATATATGTTATATGAATGTTTATGTTTCAAACAATCTTCCTGAGTTTGATAATTCGTATTTAAATGTCATATGAATGATGATTAAAAATATCCATACTCTTTCGATTTCATAGACAATTGAAATCTGATTATTCAATATATGTATGTATGACATAGCAATAATGTGCAAATATACAATTTGTTGTAGAAATTTTGTGTTTTCATTATGACTATTGCATCAAAGAATATTGTTGCTAAGCTCAACAAAGGTGAGAAAGTAAATGGCAACAATTATGAGATTTGGAAGATGAAAATCCAATATGTACCGAAAAAGCAAGGGGCTCTTAAACTATTAAACATAACCATTGATATTTATGAGGAAGACATTTTGGCCCAATATAAAAGGGATTGTGATGCTTATGAAATGGAAGAAAAAGAACTCATTAGATCACATTATGTTACTGAGCAGCATAGATAATGATATTATACATGAGTTTTGCATATATAAAACTATCAAAAACATGTCTTCTGTTTTAGTTGCATGTTTTAGAGGCACTTTAGTGACCAAAATGAGGTCACTCATTATTAAGTTTGACACATATAAGAAATTGTTAGATCATACAATACAAAATCATTTGAGACATATGTCAAATATGATAAATTAGTTACGTGATATTGGTCATAAACTATCATATGAGCAATAAGTACAAGTTGTAATCCATTTATTACCTCAGAGTTGGGAGCATATAAAGATGCATATAACTCATAATGAGAGTATCAAGACAATGGCAGATGCTATGAGGCATCTCGTACTAAAATAAGAATGTTTTGAAGCCTCTAAAATGTCTTTTGAGGTACATACAGTTAGTTTTAGCTCACATAATGCTATGAATCGAAAACGCAAACGTCATAGTGGATCCAAATGGGAAAAGGTGAGAAACATACCTAATACACTTATGACTCAAAGAAGGGGATGTGGAATCAGTAAGGAAAAGGAAAACATTCTATTAAGAAGCAAAACATGAAAAGAGTCAAATGTTGGACCATAAATTGTCATTGGAAGTTAGAACTATTATATATGAAGTGTTAGAGGTTAAAAGTTGGAAAATGTTACATTGAACATGCTTCGGTGTTTTGGCCATAACTC
>JAOSBP010000006.1:23907072-23925169 GCA_027563825.1 Erythroxylum mucronatum | reverse complement strand
AAAAAAAGAGTGAAAAGAAAGAGAAAAGAGCACTAGTAGTGGTGAGATACAGAGAGCGTTTAGTTTCTGACACTAACTCTCTTGATGCTTTGCCTAGTGTTTTTACTCTGGATTCTAGGGGCGATGGTCCATTCCAAATGTTAGAGAAGATGAATGACACCACCTACAAAACTGACCTGCCAGATTCGAAGACGAATCTTCTTGAGGAGGGAGGGACTGATGTGAGCATGAGTAAGGATCTTGAGAAGATGGCGAACTCCGAGCCTATTGGAGGAGAGTTTAATGGAATTAAGCCCAAACTAATCCATTTGACTTAAATCCTTGGACCGGATACACTTGGAGCTTGAAGACACGAAGACTTTGGCTTAATACTTCATCACTTAAGCCCAAGAAGATATAAAACCTGTTTATTTAATTTTTGAACTTCGTTTTATTTTGGGCTTCCATGTATTTGAGCTCAACCTTTTATTATTTGACCTAGGTATAAATAGTTATGTTTTAGGGTTTTAGAAGTATCATATCATATTGTTTGAGTGCCTTCGGCTTTAGAGAGAAACATTATTCTCTTGTTCTTATTACTTTTCAAACCATCTTTCACTTATCAATTGTTTTTTCAATTGTGGCGTGTAGATTGTTCGTCTCTGGGTTTTATTTTGATCTTCGGGATTGCTTGGAACAAGTTTCCGAGAGGTGTCGTAAAAATCAAACCTTACTTATCCTTATTTTCTTGTTTGTTGAATTCCAATTAGCTATCCTTTTTAATTTCTCTAGGTCAAAAACTCATCAAACAAAAATACCCATTGAAAACATCATCACACCGACGTAATCCTTCCGCGGTGCACGTCAAGGTTTACATCCACGCAACCCGAAATCGTAAAAAGTTTTTCCTTTGCTCGGTTCTAGCCTCACCATCAAATTGCAAGAACTTACCTATGGATTCCCCTAGTTGGATTGCCATCCGCTCACCCGACAAAGCAGCAGGAACATCATGTGCCTGGACCCAGATTTCTAAAGATGACAGATTAACAGCCAATGGATCTTCGTTCTCTTGGAGTGTATTCAGCAAAAGCACATTGTTATTGAAAGTCCATGGACTGCCTAAGAGAACCCTGTTTCGATCTACAATATGGTAGAATTGGATCAGTATCCGCTTGTCCCCTACCTCTCCCGGTCTCCAAATCTAAGCAAGAGTTTTCTGCATCGCATGCATGCTATAATTCCTATCCGTGTGTAATTTCGTGACAAGGCAACCCTTGGGATCAAGTGGCTTCAAGTCTTCTGCATTGCCGTCATCATCTGCAAGTATTGTCTCCTCGTCTTCTCGCACATCGTAAAGCATCAGCTGTTCCATGTCCCTCTTCATGCCAACCCCAATTAGTCTGATACCCAGTGGCGTGAGTGTGAAACGACCTTCAGCTTCGGTGCCCTAACTACAAACAAGATACTTTACCTAAGCAAATCGCTGACTCTGTGCAGGTTGCATGACAGGATAAGATCTAGGTTTTTCATTAAGTTTTAATTATTTTTTTTAGGGATTGAAGTTTTAATTCTTGTTTAATTCATATGAAGCAATGTCTCTTAAGTAAACAATTGCCCGGGCCAAAATTGTCATTTCCATATGTTAAAAACCTCATTAAATCGACTTGCCTCTGTTCTATTAATCGGATCCATCTTTTTCTGTAACATTAAATAAATGTAGACATAATTAGAATAGAAGTTGGAGAGAAATTAGGGATGTATAAGAGTATTTTAGGGAGATAAATCAGGGATGTATATTTGTATCCAACTCTGTAACAAACCCTATTATTGTGTAGGGTATAAATACGCTCGTAAGTATGAAATATACATATGTGAAAATATTGACAGAACGGCTGTCTTCTACGCTTCAATAAAATCCTGAATCAAACTAATTATAATGCAACCAAAACAGAAAATTATTTATTAATCACCAACAAACTAGCAAAATAAGAGTTATAAGGAACCTTAACATCTTCTCCGTTTTTACAAATAGACGTAAACAGTAAAGCAAACTAAAGTCCAACACAAAACAAACAACTGTATCGCTAACGGAGTATATAACTCAAACTTGCAATTTCTACCTTCCTTATAATCAAAGTAAAAAATAATATCGACCAATTACAAGTGAATCCTACAATCAGTGCAAAACATTTATCAGCAGTTCTTCCCATAAGAATCTAATGGAATGAAATCAATTGCTTAATGCCATCACTCTACAGTTTTCTTTGGAGGTACTTATTAGAAAGTGCCTAACTCACCCTCAAAAGCTAGCTTAAGTGGGGGAGGTTTGCACATTATTATAAATTGTCGAAGGCTTTCATAGTTGTCCGATGTGGGATTCCTGACACATCCCCCTCAGTCCAGAGTAGGACTGGACATCTGATGGACATATTAGGCAAAGGGTCATAACTGAGCACAGCTCCAAACCATCGAGACAAACTGGCTCTTATACAATGTTAGAAAGTGCCTAACTCACCCTCAAAAACTAGCTTAAGAGGGGGAGGTTTGCACATTATTATAAATTGTTGAAGGCTTTCATAGTTGTCCGATGTGAGATTCCTGACCCTACTGATGCTTGGATTTTTCAAAACTCCATGGACATGCACAGGATAAATGCTATACTGATGACACTTTTTTAGCTAGGGATAGTACATGGTCTTCTTACTGTTGGAAATCCCATATTGAAAAGAAGAAAGGGAAGAGGGGAGGCTTCACATGTATAAATAAACCCCTCCCCCTCCCATTTAGCCCATCCAAACCAAAAACAAAAATATTTACGCTTAGTAAGAGTAGTAAATTTTTGTGAGTGAATTTTTGGGGTGTATTGGGGTAAGAGTTTTAGAGTGTGTGAAAACACCAGTGAGTTGAGTGTTGGGTGTAAACACTTGTAAGTGTTGTTTTTTCTCCCTAATAAAAAAGGGTGCGCAGTAGCTCCGAAGACGTAGGCACAATTTGGCCGAACTCCGTTATCAAATTTTGTGTTGTGTGTGTTTGTTCTATTGGCTTTCTAGTGGTGTGGAAATAGTCAAATTTCCTAACAATTGGTATCAGAGCCTTGGAGAAGTGAGTATGCTCTGTAGTCGCCACAGTAGTGGATCTTCTACATCAGAAAACTTTTTTTGGGCGTGTTGAAACTTGGAGTTAGTATGCTCTGCAGTTGCCACAGGAGTGGATCCTCTGCATCAGAAAACTTGCTTGCCTCAGGTTGTGATAACTACACTGTGCATATAATTTCTGTCTAAGAGGCCGGGTTTTAAGTGGGATCGCTTATGACCCCTCCGCCCTTTCCTGGGATTTTATATGGAATGGTAATACTGTCTTAGGAGTCCGTTTGGCGGTCTTTCCTGGGTATTACCGAATCGGTTTATTTCACTAGTCAAAGGAAACTAGAAGCCAGTGGGAGTGATGGCACCAGATGATATGCTCAACAAAATCGATAAGTTCGATGGCACAAATTTCGAATACTGGAAGATGCATATAGAGGATTATCTGTATCAGAAGAACTAGTTTCTACCGCTCTTTGGAAAGAAGCCAGAAAACATGTCAGATGAAGAATGGGTTATTCTTGACAGGCAGGGCGTTGGAGCAATTCGAATAATCTTATCCCAGAATATAGCCTTTAACGTGTTAAAGGTAAAAACCATAAAAGGCCTTATGGAGGAACTGACGGAGTATTATAAAAACCGCCGACAATAAACAAAGTACATTTGATGCGGCGTTTTTTCAACTTGAAGATGAAGGAAGGCACCTCTGTAGATCATCATATCAATGAACTCAACAAAGTCTTGAACTAGTTGAGTACACTAAATATTGATCTTGATAATGAAATACAGGCCTTAATACTTTTGTCATCCCTCCTAGAAAGTTGGAGTGCTACAGTCACATCAGTGAGTAACTTAATGGGAACCAACAAGTTGAAATTTAAGGATGTTAGTGGCCTAATTATTAATGAAGAAACTCGAAGAAAAGAAATTGGTGAAGCCTCATCCTCCTCTGCCCTTGCCGCAGAATCAAAGGGAAGAAGCAGATGACATGGAAAATCTAGATACCGTGATAAATCAAAGGACAGGAGGTCCAAGTCACAGAATCACGCTACTTCCCAAAATTTAAAAAATATCGAGTGTTGGAATTGTGGAAACACTGGGCACTGCAAAAATCAAAGATTGGATCGCAGAAGCAGGAGTCGAATAACCAGGAGGCAAATATAGCTTCCACCTCAGGTGGAGATGATGTAACATCCCAGATCACCCATTTACAGATATTGTCCGCTTTGGGCCTTGGCCCAGCTAAGCTCTCACGATTTTGCTTTTCTCGAGGCCTTCCCAGGAGGTCACCTATCCTAGAACTACTCTCGCCCAAGCACATTTTACCTTGGAGTTCTGATGGGATCTAGTGCATTAGGCCATAGAAAATACGTCTTATGGGGGAGAGGTATCCATACCCTTATAAGGCATACTTCGTTCTTGTCTCCAATCGATGTGGGATCTTACAATCCAAACACCTTCAACATTGCAAGATTCATAAAATGGTAGAACCGAAATAATTCAAGGCAGATATGGTTTCCTCTCATTTGGCATAAGTCACTTATGCCTAGTTACTCCATTCTTCTTTAGCTTACTGTGCTTAACAAGTTAAGCACAATAGACAGATTGCATTTCATTTATATCAATCTTGTCTATATTCTATATGAGATAGAAGAAGAATAAAGGAATCATTTTTTCTTTCAATGCCGCTTTTCCCAGTTTATATGGGAGAAGATTCAGAAATTGTCTTATTTCTAATACAGGTATAACCTTCACAGAAGCACTTGATTGGCTTCTAAAGCTGAACCGTACTCCTAGATACAACGAAGATATTTATGTCATCTCCTTCACCTCCTCCATTAAGGAGATTTGGCGAGAGAGGAACAACAGACGATTTCAAAATACCACTCATTCCAGAAAGGAGGTTCTCTACCCCCTAATCGGTGGAATCAGAGAGAAGCTACTATATTCTACCAGATCAGAAAGGATTTGCCCTAATCTAGCCTTATCATGGAGAATCAACTAATTGACTTGCAGAAAGGGCTAAATAATGTTTGAAAGAGTAGATCATAAACTTTGCATAAAGGTACTTGGTATGTGAAGTCCTTCCCTTTTAGATGTGGTTGTTGACTCTGAGCACTATGAGAATAACTCCGATCTAAGAGGTGGGAGGACGTCCAAGAGGAGACCTTGGAAACAGCCTTCGGTTGTAGCTCCGCATCCTACTCAAAGACTACCAAACACCCAACCCTACTTTGGTAGGGATGGGTGAATGGGGTAAGACGCGATCTGCGCTTACCCCATTTTTGTCAAAAGATTTGATTTTTGTGCCTTACTTTTATCTGAAGAAGATGTGGTTCTGAAACGTCGTTGTTATGTTTAAGGGAGAGGCATAAGCTTTATTCTATCACGATGAAGGACTTAGGCAATCACAAGTAGAGCTTAACAAGGAAGGAGAATGGAGCACCAACATTAAGTTTTTGTTTTTTTTTCAAATTTATTAAATATAAAATAATTAGTTGAGAAAAAGGACATACATGGCAAGTATAATAACCATATTAGCAACGTTAACAAGAAATTTAACATTGGACTATTTTGGCAAAAAATTAAAAGTTTAGGTATCTTAGCACCACATTTTAAAGTTTTAGGTAGTACTGCAAAATTGAGTAAAGTTTGAGATTTTTTTATAATTAACCTAAAAATTTACTGGAACTTGACATGTGGTTACATATGCAAAATAATTTTGTATTATACTAGTCGATACCGATCAGTAGTTGAAATATCGATCAAATGCCAATCAGTACTATAAAATAAAAAATTCAGGGACTGAAATGTTAAAAAATTAACCCTAACTACAAAATTATTTTCACAGAAGCAGGCAAAAACACCCACCCATTTGACATTCCAGTTTTAGATCTCAGCCACCACAACCTCCATAGCCCCTCGCATTGCATGCTAACTAGTCAACCTGTTACCTCGCTACAACACATTCGCAAGCCACAGGTCGCAACTTGTCATCCTCTCCTCTGCTAGCAGCTCCCCCTTTTATATCACACATTCACCAGTCGATCAGCTCCCCTACTGCCACCCACCCATAACTTGCCATCCGCTCCTTCGACAATAGCTCCCTTGTAGCTCGCTAATCTTTAACTAGCTCCTTTTCTCCGCTAGTAGCCACTCGCTAGTTACGCTTGCCAGTCATCTTCAGTCACCAGTCGCCGCCCTTTTGTGTTGTGTTATGTTATGTTTTAAAATTGATTATGAGTTATGACTAGTCATTTGTTAGCTTAAGCTAAGGTTGCATTTTGTACGTGTATGTGTGTCTGTGTCTCTGTGTCTGTGTGTCTGTGATTGATTATGTTGTAGGATTGTGGATTACCGAATTGTGGATGTGATTGTGGATGGCTTGTGAAATGTGAAATGTGAATTTGTGATTATGGAATAGTGAAATGAAAGTTTGAATTTGTGTCATTGATAAAAATTATCGTAGTGTTTACTTGAAAATTATAATTGGTTGAATTCAAAATTATGAATTTGAGTTTGAGGTTATTCATTAGTTGTTTGAAATTTGGAATTAGATTATGAATTTGAAGTTGTCCTTGTTTGAAATTTGAGATTGAGATACATTAAAATTTGAATAAACCGTTAGTCTTTATTATAAACTAGGTTATATATTATAAATTAAATTTTGTAATCATAAAAATGAATTAGTTACTATGGTTGAATTATATGATTAGTAATTAAGCAAATCGAATTATAGTTGTGAGTTTATGTCTATGATTGGATTATCTAATCAACTAATCGATAATTATACAAAATAATTTATAGTTAAGAGTTTATGATTTAATCACATAATAAGTTATAGTTAAGAGTTTATGGTTGAATTATGTGATTGCATAAAATGAATTATAGATGTGAGATTATAATTGAATTATGTAATGATACAAAATGAGTTATATTTGTGGTTTGTGAGTTTATGATTTAGTTATATAATTATAAAAAATAGGTTATAGTTGTGAGTTTATTTTTGAAGTATATAATTACAAAAAATAATTTATGGTTATGATCTTATATTTGAATTATGTAATTAAACAAAATGAGTTAAAGTTGTGAAAGTGTAGCAATCAATGTATATATTTGATGTTTGGGTTTAGAAATAAACATAAGTTATTAAGAAACTATTATCGATCTACTTCTTCATATTTTATTTACACAACTTTATTTTGATATGAAGTTATTCAGTTAATTTTGATATATGTCTTCATTTGTTTTTATAGATAAATGGAAGAAAGTTCAAGTACTCTTAATAATTCAGCCACTTTAAGAAAATTCAATAATCCAGCTTGGGTTCATGCTAGATTGGTTCCTGGAATGAAGAACTATACTACTTGTTTATTTTGTAATAAGAATCTAAAAGGTGGAAGAATCATCATAGTAAAGAAATATTTAGCTGGAGTCAAAGTTGATGTGAAGCCATGTTAAACAGTGAGTCATGAAGTGAAATAGAAAATGAAGACTTTGCTTGAAGAGTATCGACGTGAGAAAAATGATACTTACCTATTTTCTAGAGTATAAAGTATAAACATTCATCTCACTAATAATCTCATTAATGAGTTCTTTGGCATTTCTATACACAAACATTTCTCCTGTTATAATTGTCTTACTAAATATAATATTCATCCTTATTCTGTGACCATACGTATCAAAATCATCTTTGGAATAGATTCCTCGACTGAAGTTACTATGAAGCATGATAATGTTCTTAGTCTTATAATTATAGCTAAATTCCACCACCTTTTTATCAAATACAACTTTGTCTCTTCTGGTGACTATTTTACCTTTCTCGGTTGTGATGATCTTTATTTCCTTTCCACTCTCATGTTAGGTGATAATATCCAACTTAATGACTTTATTCTACACAACATGGTCAACTTCAATAACACTAAGAAAACGAACCAACATATTCCATATGCTCTCATCCTTGTTCTCATCTTTTATCACTTTAATATCCCTTCCACTGAGGTTGAGGTTGAGGTTGAGGTTGAGGTTGATTTTGATTTTGATTTTTCTTTAATTTTTCCACCCTTAATCATATGGGTTATCAATTAGTTGATGGTCAGATAACTTGATCACACAAGAGACAACAACTTTAATCTCAGCAGCCCTCACTAATGTGTGAGGCTCCCTTATATGAAGATGATCTTGGTAAGCCTCTCCTATATCACTATTGAGCCACCTACAAATGATGAGGCTACCACCTCATAACCACATCACAAGTCTCCATACAATGCTCATTAGGCCACCATTAAGTATCAACTTACCATGATGCAAGGTTAAATTCGCTCCTTTCAAAATATCACAATGCATCGACTTGATGATTTACAAAGCTTAATCGAGTCTTGCTTTCCTCCTTTAGTTAATTGACTTTATATTATATTTTTGGATAATTGATTTCTTTTTTATAATTCCAAAAAAAGAGAGAAAATTTGATAATATTAGATTTATGAGGACTGTTGACAGTCAAGAGGAGTAAATTATATACATATATATATATATGATGATTTTTGTATTATAATATCTTTATACTTGAGTAAATTTATATTATTTACAAGTATGGATATTTATTATGTTGAAATTCTCTTTTGTTCTTGATATTGAATTATGTTTTATGCATGAATTAAGTGAGGGCTTTATATTATTTACAAGTATGGATATTTATTATGTTGAAATTCTCTTTTATTATTGATAGTGAATTATATTTTATGCCCGAATTAAGTGAGGGATAATTATTATTTTGATATGGATACTTGTTTGTATGCTTAACTTTATTGTTGTTCTCTAATATCATAAATATTGTTATCATAAAAATGGGACATTGTTTAACTAAGAGAGGTACCAATCGATATTTTAAAGATTAAAAATCGTAAGTATTACTAATGAGTTTATTATTTTAATAAAAATAATATAAAATTGAAATGAGGACATAAAGACGAGAAAATAGTTCATGAAGTTGATAAAGAGAAGTTGACGATTGCAACAATGAAAATAAATATCAAACTAAGAACAAAAGAAGATTAAGGTTCATTTAAGTTAATTTTACATTTTGTATTATTAATTTTAATCTTACTTTATTAATTTGATATTCTGAAAGGCTCACAATGCATAAGCATTTCATCTTACTTCATTGTATGAGTCTTTTCATTTATCAAGACCTATTAAAGCTTGTGATTTTGATAAAACAATCTTTTAATCTTTCAAACATTCTTTAGGGAAAGTTTGGGGAGGTGTTTAAATCATAATTACATTAACCTAATTGGGCTTGAGAATTTGAAGTTGTTAAAATCATGTTTTTAGCAGGATTGGTCAACCTATATAGGTTAGTGGTCGACTAATATAAATTAAAAATTTTAAGTTTGATATACTGAGAATTTGTTTTAAGATTAGATGATGTATTAATCGGTCAATGTGCCGTATTAGTCGACCAGTATGCCCACTGGTCGATCGATGTCTCAATGACTAGTGAATTTGTGCATTCAATGCATATTGTTCGACTAATGATTTACAGTTAGCCATTATAATGACTAGTTTTTTACTCTAATGGCTAATACCCGAAACCTTGTAGCTATATGTTTTCTCATTATTTTTAGCATTAAGAAGTATTTGAGTATATTTACATATATTTATAAGTATTTTCAATCATTTAAGCATCGTTATCTTATGTTTATGTGAGTGAGCCTCTTGGAGTTATCAAGTAATAAAGTGCGGTATTCTGAGCCGTAAGATTTGATTAGAGCATTATATTATTGTACTAGAAAGTGATCCAAGTGACATTAAAATTCTTTTTCACCTTGGAAGAAGATTATAAAAGAGTTCTTCTTTTCCAATAAAAATTGTACAAAGATTATTCTTTGCCTTAATAAACATTATAGTAGAACTCCAATAGGAGTTTTGGGAGTTGACATAGACAAGGATTGTCTATCAAATCAATATAAACAAATTTACATTTTTTATTCCCTACCTTTTTAAAATTATTTTTCAATTTTTAATTAATTTATATTAACCAATTCCTTATTTATATTGATAGTTGTTGATGAGCACATTAGTTACAATTTTTTTTAATTTTTATAAACACCCAATTCACCCTCCTTTTCAATTCGTTGAAAACTAACCATTTGAATGCATGTAATATTATTATATGCTTGTCTAATATCTATCTTGGCATTGAAGTAGCTTAAAATTAAAAAAAAAAGTCTCACTATTTGTTTATATTAAAAGTGGAAAGTTTTTAAGTCAAAAGTTTGTATTTTAGAATGTATTTCAATGATAATCAAAAACTGTAGATCATTGAAACATAAGACTAAAATTATAGTTGACTATGATAACGATCAACCATTATAAGGAAAGTATTACAAACAGAGCATAATTCAATTAAAACTCATTCTTAGAGCATTTCTAAATATACTGTCACAATTAGCACGTAATCATTGAGAAGAGGTCATTTTCTTCTCAATGACAATTCTTTTCAAATGACAAGTCAGATTGATAAACTAACAGAGCTTGAACCCAAGGAAAGGAAACTTTACTTTGTTTAATCCCAAAAAAACGTCCAAATGACTAACAAAGTTTGAAAAATCTTTCAACTCGTCTGTGGAAAATGGAGATCACTGGTTTATAATAACTGCTTTAATTACGAAAAAAATCGCAAAGCACCCAACCAAGCACAAAACGCAAGCCAGAACAAGACTACCCATTTTGACAATGACGACATTTTCTTTAGATTAAACAAAATAAAAGATTGAAAACCAAACTTGTAGTGGTTAAAGCAAAATCAATCATCATCATGTATTTTGGAAAATTTTAAAGAAAATAATCTAAGGATTAAAAAAACAAATCTTTGTAAAGTTGCAAAACTTAAAAGGAAAACAATAGATTCTTAGAAAAATTTGGAATCCTTGTGTTGGCTCTAACCCATTACAAACGAGAAACACACACAATCATGAAATAGCTATTAGTTTATAACAGATCATCTCTTAAATTTTGAAGGGATAAATTTAAGCTCTGAATCATTCAAAGCAGACTGTACAATCTTTACCAAAAGATATTTGCAATTTATCATTTGATGAAAATTGTATAGTTTTTTTTGACATAAACATAGCGTGATGTTTACAGAAAAGTATACACACAAACTACAAACACTATATAAAAAATAAAACAGCAAATTAAACCATAATAGAATTTGTTGTAGAAACGAAACTGAGTTCCAATTTTCCAAACAAACGAAAGATCCAGACAGACGTCTACAAAATAATTGGGAATCAAGGATATTTACACTACTTGATAAAACACCAGTATTGTATTGTTATTCTGAAAAATTAGAAGAAAAAATTAAACAGCCCAGAACACCTGAGTAGATGATTCCACACCACTCCATGCCGCCGGATGTAAAGTGTAAGGAGGAAGCACTAGCTAGTGTTGGACGTCTGATGCAGGTGGCACTCTCTGTTGACGGAAATGCTTTGGTGAATGGTGGAGACATTGCTTCTGCCTTTGTCACCAATATTCTTCGACGTTGCTTCCGTCGAGATATACTTCTGACCCAACATCCCTTCCATTAGTGGTAGTTCCGTCGGGTGAAAAAAACATTATAGGCCAAAATTTTCAGTTATAAGTTTGGACTTATAGGAACTCATTATCATATATAGAAATAAGTTTTTAAGTGAAGTATAAATTTTTTTAAAAATATTTGATTAGTTCAATATTAATTAGAAATAAGTTTCTATTAATAATAAATTAAATAAATTGACATTATTAGTGCAATGAGAATTCAAAATAATTTTATAATTTAAAAAATTAATTTGATTGGTTCTATAATAATTAGAAATATATTTCTAATTAAAATGAAATAACTATTATTTCAATAGGATTTGCTCATATCATATTGAAATTGTGACGCTGAGTAAACTATAATGAACATTTACTTCGAGCATGAGTTCATGTATCCATTTGATGATTTCTAGTTATATGAGCAACGTCTAATTCTTGGAAATGTGTTTTTAGGAAAATGTTGATCATATAAAAGACAACCAAAATTATACGAACTACAACATAGATGAGATGATTTACCATTATGTTACAATTACTCTAGATGTGATATCTTCCTAGAGAAGATATAATACAACATATTATTACTGTTAATCACTTAATGCATAAGTTGTATTTTGGAGGTTATTTGGTTTTCATAAAAGTTGAAGTTAAGTACATAACCTTTTTCTCAACTTTCCATAACCTGAAAGTGAACTATTGAGCATACTTTGGAACTTAGAGTGGCATGAGGTGAAATCATGTAGATGATTGGTGATAAACTCTACCAGAGAAGCTCAATGAAAAGAATGATTTGGACTCTATATCTGATTGGCCTTCCACTCGAAATAATTAGAACAACAAAATATCCAGCTTCTAAGACACTATCACATGAATTCATAACTTTATTCCATGTAGTGTTCATTATTACGTATTGAACTAAGTTGTCGTAATGACCCACACAAATTATGTTCTTTAATGTATGCCAAGTTTGATATTATTTCGTTTTATCAAAATATGTTATATGAATGTTTTTGTTTTGAAAAACTTCTTGGGTATGATTATATGAATGATAATTGAGAATATACATACTCTTTCGATTTCATAGACAATTGAAATCTAATTATTCCATATATGTATGTATGACATGACAACAATGTGCAAGTATAATATTTCTTTCTGGAAAAACTTTGTGTTTCCATTATGACTACTGCATCAAGGAATATCGTTTCCGAACTCAACAACAGTGAGAAATTAAATGGAGACAATTATGAGATTTGGAACATGAATCCAATATGTACTGAAAGAGCAAGAGGCTCTCGAACTATTAAATGTAGCCATAGATGTTCTTGAGGAAAGCAATACGGCCCAACATAAAAGGGATTGTGATGCTTGTGAAATTGGAAGAAAAAGAACTCATTGGCTCGTATTACATTTCTGAGCAATATGGATAATGATATCATATGTGAGTTCTGCAGATATGACACTATTAAGGACATATGGTCCACTTTAGCTGCACATTTTAGAGGCATCTCAATGACCAAAGTAAAGTCACTCGCTATTAAGTTAGAGACATAAGAAATGACTGGATCATATAATGTAAAAGCATACGAGACATATGTCAAACACGATAAGTGAGTAGCATCATGTTGGTCATAAATTATCATATATGCAAGAAGTACAAGTTGTGACTCTGTCATTACCTCATAGTTAGGAGCATAAGAAGATGCATTTAAATAGCAATGAAAGTATCAAGATAATGGAAGATGCTACGAGGCATCTTATATTAGAAGAAGAATGTCTTGAAGCCTCAAAGGTTTCCTCAGAGGTATATGCAGCTACTTCTAACTCATATGGAGTTGTGAATCTAAAGCATAAACATCAAGGTGGATCAAAATGAAAAAGGGATAAGAAATATACCAATTATACTCAAGACTCAAAAAGGAGAGATAAAACTATAATAGAAAAGGAAAACAACCTTTTAAGAAGAAAACATGAAAAAGTCAAGTGTTTGAATTATGATAATAAGGGTCACTTTGCTTGGGATTATAAAAAGCCCCAAAAGGTACAATCTTATTATATAGACATTTGTTCTATAAATGTCTCTAGTTTTGTTTTACTAACTAAATCACATCCTTTGTGGATTGGAGATTCAGAGCAACCAACTATATAATAAAGGGATGCCTTCATGGAATTTCAGAAAATCCTATATGGAACATGATGGATTTATGTAGGAGACAACTCAAGGGTTGTTATACAAAGGATTGGAACCTGCAAATTAGACATGCGTGGTAGTCAATCCTTAATCCTATATGAAGTATTGTATGATCCAAAGATTATATGGAATTTGATCTCTGTGTTAGTTTTAATAAATCTTGTTTTTAATGTAAATTTACAAAGTAGTGGTATGGATTTATATCTTAGAAAGTTTTATGTTAGAAAATTTTATTGTTTTGGATGTTATTTATTCAAATAATAATATAAGTTATTCTTTGTTTACATCATCTAGTAATTCCTATAATGATGCAATTTTGTGGCACACTATATCATGCCACATTGGTCAAAATCAAATAAGTTGATTAATAAAAGAAGGCATCTTAGGTAATTTATATCTAGTAGACTTACCTATTTGTAATCATTGTCTAGCTGGTAAAATGATATAAAAGCCATTTGGAAGGGAACACGAGCTTCCTATCTATTGTAATTAATTCATTTAGACATATGTGGTTCAATGAATGGAAGGACACAATGTGGGGGTGTGCACCTCATCACTTTTATAAATGACTATACTCTATATAGACATGTCTATCTATTTTCTCTCAAATCAGAAATATTAAGCTATTTAACAAAATATGTGATTTTAGCAGAGAATCAATTAGATAGGAAAATAAAAGCATTAAGAACTAATTAAGGATAAGAATTCTTGTTTGATAAGTTAAAGATGTGTGATAAAAAAGGAATAAGAAGATGTTTAACTATTCCACGAACCCCAAAACAAATGGCATCGTGGAAAGACGCAATAGAATGTTAATAGAGATGGTTAGGTCTATGATGGCACCAAAAAATCTACCTATCACCTATTAGGGTGATGCATTGCTTACAACCACTTATGTACTTAATCAAGTGCTTATAAAATTAGTTACAAACACTTCGTATGAGTTATGGATATGAAGAGAACCTAACATGGAACATCTAAGACCATAAGGATATGATGCCTATGTTCATAATCTCTCTCATAGATATAGGAAACTAGGCCAAAGAGGGAAGAAAAGCATCTTTATTAGATACTCTAAACACTTGAAAGGATATGTTTCATAGGTAAACAAGGTAATAAAGAAGTAATTAAATTCAAATCGAGATATGTCACATTCTTAGAGAATGATTTTACAAGCAGGGTGAAATAGGAAAAATCTATTTCTATATGAAAATCTTGATCAAAATGTTTCAATTATTGAGAATCATGAATAGGGACTTTTATCTAAGTGGGAGTAATCCAAAACTTAAAGAATCAACTTAAGGACAATTAAGATAATAATATAGTAAAAGTTTACTTATCGTATCTGATTTAAGTGGGAGTAATCAAGACATTGATGAATTTGTTTCTCACGAACTACATTTACACTAAAGTAATCGTGGGATTATTCCCTAACATCATTTTAAAATGGAAGAAGAAATTTGCATGATTATCCCACAAGATCAAAATAAAACAAAACATTGATGGTAATACCAAAAGATACAAAGCACGCCTTGTGACGAAAAGATATACACAACATGAGGGAATCAATTATAACGAAACATTTTCACTTGTTATGAGGTTTACTTAAATTCATCTAATCTTAGCTATAATAGCCAGTTTGGATCTTGACTTACATGAATTAAATGTAATGAATGCTTTTTTAAATGGAGAATTAAAAAAAATCTATATGGAACAACCTGCAGGTTTCATAAAGACAAGCCAAGAACATAACGTGTGTCAGTTATTGAAATTGATTTATAGTCTGAAGCTCTTTTCAAGACAGTAATATATACATTTTTATAATGTAATCATTTCATATGATTTTCATATCCTTGATGAAGATCACTGTGTATATATTAAGAAATCTAAAGACAAATTTAGAATTTTATCTTTATAGGTGGATTACATTTTGATTTCTTGTAATGTCTGTGAGATTGTTAAGCAAATAAAATATTGATTATCATATAAATTTGAGGTGAAAGACATGGGTAAAGCTATATACATTCTTAGAGTTAAGATTTCAAGAGATCGTTTAAAGAGATTATTGTCAGTTTCTTAATTGACTTATATTCAAAAGATTTTAAAACAATTCCATATACAAGATTGCAAACCAATAGATAATCCTATTACAAAAGTGAAGGTCTCAATAAGAATTTTTACCCATCTACACCATAATAGATGGAACAAATGAAGAAAATTTCCTATTATAGTGTAGTTGGAAGTCTCATGTATGTCATGATGTGTACAAGGTCAGATATTTGTTACGCTATTAGGATGGTAAGCATATATCAATCAAATATAGGACAAGCATATTGAAAAGCAATAAAGAAATATTAAGGTATTTAAAGGGTATTGTTGGTTATAGATTATGTTATCAAGGCAACAATCAAGATATACAAGGGTATACAAATGCAGACTAAGGAGAAGATGTAAATGGAAGAAAATCTACGTATGGATTTGTTTTCTTACTTAACAATGATGTTATATCATAGAAAAGTAAGAAACAATCATGTATTGCTTTATCCACAATAAAAGTAAAATTTATAGCATTTTCAGTAGTAGTACAAGTAGTTATGTGGCTTAGACAATTCTTGGTTATTTTAAGAATTACTTAAAGTGAGATTGATCCATTAATAATCAAATATTTCAATCAAGCAAGAATTGCTTATATAAAGGGCCCTAAATTTTACTGTAAAACCAAGCATATAGGTACCAAATACAATTATGTGAAAAATAAAGTTGTACAATAAGAAGTGAATATGAAGTATATATTTACACGAGATATGGTAGCAGGTCCAATGACAAAGTCAATTTCCTGAGATACATATATTGTGCATATAAAGTCACTATAATTACATAGATATTGAAATGTAATTGATTAACATTTCTTTATGTTTATTTATTCAATGTATTATCATGTATAAATACACACAAGTTGACATTGTTTATTAAGTAATAATAATTACTTAATGTTGAAATATGTTTACTTTGTATGACATTTTTTGTGTGAATTAAAATTATGTCGGACAGATAAAAGATTGACCTTCTCACACAGGCAATCAACTCTAGTATTTGTGAAGACTAAAGAAGAGACAAATTTTATGTTTATTATCAAGTTGATAATAGAGAGCTGAAGTAAGAAACTTAAACCATAAGTGTTAATTTAGATGATAAGTTAAAAGGAAATTGGTTTGGAGTGATCATATAGTTACTATATCTGTTTATAGTTGCTAGGTGAGTGTTTGGAAAGATTTTTGTTAAGAGCAGATAAGTGAACTTAGGTTAAACATTAAGTATGTTTGAACTAACATTTGTCCAGCATTGCATTTATGAAAGAATATGCTCCTAATTAACGGGAGATGACACCGTAACACATGACTCTTACAATGTGTGAAAAAACGACCATAAAAGGGATTAATTTAAGTTCAAAGATCTCAACTTACAATGTGTGAGAACCTAGTGGTTAAGGGAATCTCATAACATACCCTTAGGATTCTCATCTAATTCTTAAGAATTAAATTTAAGGTTTTCTACTTTAGAATGTTACTAGAAGATCATGTTTGATATGATCTTATGAGATAATTATAGGAAAGCAAATTAAATTCAATTTAAGGAAATTGAGAACAGAGGAAGGTCATTTACTGATTGTTGACTCGTATAAGAAAAGTTGGTATTCAAATGTTGGACCCCGTTCCCGGAGCCCACTCCGGTTCATGTAACATGAAACTTGAGCGTCTTGCCTTGTAGGGTTTATACCGTTTAACCCTAATTAGCCGTCATTTTTTTTGAACTATTTACATTTTTAAAACCCTTAATAGACATGAATCATACCTTGTTCACATTCTATCATCTCAAATATCACTTGCAACATCTTCAATGTCGGGCCCATTCAAAACATGCCTCATACTTGAACTCCACTTGCTTACTTGTGGTCCAAATGGGAAGGACTTGGAGAATTCAATTTTCAATTGACTTCTTCCTAGTATCATGGTATTAATCCCTTGTTTAATTTGGCACAAGAAATACCTTAATTGGAGTTTTACAACTCAAGATACGCTTAAAAATCCAAAGTTCATTCATAACCGGATCATATTCTCTTAACCGACCACTTACTTGCATTAAAACAAAGTTCCTCCATTTAACTCCAAATGACACAAATTCTTATGGGTAGGTACCTACATGCCTCATGAATCCATGGCTCAAAAATCACTTCATTTGGAGTTCTATAGCTCATGATATC
>JAOSBP010000006.1:23878437-23890383 GCA_027563825.1 Erythroxylum mucronatum | reverse complement strand
GTTGCCTTGATTAATCGGTTTTCCTAATTCATAATGCTACTGCCTAATTAAATCTAGAGATCGTATCCTAGGTTGTTCGATAGTTAGGTTTAATTAACGATCGTATCTTGATTAAACAAAACTTAAGGAAAAACTTGGGTTAATTATTAACCTACGATTAATAGTTACTAGGAGAGGTTAAACAACAAATCAATAAAATAAGCTTAGTTAGGGTGTAGGCTGAGATTGATCCAAAAAATCAGGTCCTTACTGAATTCCCCACTTTTATCATTTTTCGCATGTTTCCTTTAATTTGTTTTTATTAGTTAGTTTCATTTTATTTTCTTTTTTCAAAAACAAAATCCCCTCGTTAAATCTAAATACCAATTAATTTCATTTCATAAACTTTACACACTCTCTCTGTGGAATCGACCTACACTCACCACTGCTATAGTAGTAGGTCTAGTTATTTTATTTTGACTAGTGTAACGACGCACGGTCAATTTTGGCGTCGTTTCTAGGGAGTACGGTATTTTAGTTTTTATTTGTGATTTAATTGGTTTTTTTAATATATTTGTTCGTAATCAAATTCTTTTATGTTATTTTGTGATCTTTTCGTTTTTTGTTGTTTCGTGTTGAAAAAAATCGATATGGATGGAAGTAATTTCTTTTATAACTCGTATTCTCAATCCTATAACAATGTTTGGACTGATCAACCTAACTTTTTTTTGGATGGGATGATCATCAGAATTACTTCCATGATAGTTTGCAGGACGCGCAACAATTCTCATACAGACCAGAAGCTTCCTATCACGACTCCGGTCCATCTCTAGAAGAGTTGATTAATATTGTGAAAGCTAATACTTTGCAATTGCAGGAGAATACTCTACAATTCCAGAAGGATGGAGGGCAATTTCCAAAAAACACATAGTCTAAAGCCCAAGATTTAGAGAGCCAACACGATTCAGGGGCATCTTTATAAGAACTTGTTAAGAATCTTGCTGCTAACAATTTGCAGTTTCAACATAATATGCAGCAGTAGTTGCAAGAATTCTGACAAGAGACAAAAGCAAGCCAACAAAGGATGGAACACCTAATAGCAAGTAAAGTAAAATAGGAAACAATGATGAACACAGAGATAGTGTAATTCACTTAGAAAGCTATCGTTATTAGAAATTAGTGTTGAACAAGTTTTAATTCTTTAAAACCCTCAATGTTTTGCAAGTTCTAATAAGCTATCGTTATTAGAATCCTAACTTTGTCTAATGTCTAAAAATTATAATCAAAATGAAAACAAAATAAATAGAAAATTAAGCAATTGAATATGAATCAATTGAAAAAGAAATTATAAAATTAACACAAAGAATCAAAATTAAGGACACCCATTTAATAATCAAGAAATTGTGTAAGTCAGGATTAACCGACTTTGAGAAGATGGGATTCATCCTATCGTCAATTGCTACTTTAACTACTTTTAAGTTAATGGATATCGGTCCTAGAATTTCGAAGGGTTACTTATCCTCTCTCGAGAACTAATCATTAAATCCTAAATTATAATCCCTAATTGAATCCAATGTTCTGAAATTGCAATTTTTCAATTAACAAATGACCTACAGTCCAATTAGTTTTTAAGCACTATAATAAACAACGGGTCCTCACACACGATCTCTCGTTGCATAATTACCAATTTGATTGTTTAGGTGATCTATTAGGTTGTTAACTTTCATTAACCAACCTAATCATGTTACCATTGGTTCACTCTCTTGATTTATTACCGAAGTATGCAAAAATGACAAAAAAATCACAATACCTGATACATTAACATCAAAAGAAATCAAATTATAATTAATTCAAGAATAAATTTCAAATTAAGTTTATAATATCCTTAAACAAATAGTCATCATCCTCTTATCCATCTCATACAATAAATGAAATGAACATAAAGATGAAATGAGAAATTAGCTTGGAAAGGATGGCTGAAGGTGACTACAATAGCTCCTTTTCTTCTTCTTCTTCTCTCCTCTTTTCTCTTCTTTCTCTTCCTTGGCTCTTTCATTAATTGGTAAAATGGTGGCTCTCTTGATTAGGTCATTTTTTATCTTATACAGTCCTAGGGCCATTTAAGGTAAACACTAGGCTTTACCCAAGCTAAAAAGACCAAAAAGACCCTTTAATAATGGAAATAAAGGGAGATCTCGCGTCTACCACATGTCTGTCACGATCGTGACCTTTGAAATTTGGTTGCTGTCATGATCGTGTCAAGGGTGTCATGATCGTGACCTAGTGTGATCCTCTTCTTTCATGATCGTGACGTGACCCTGGGGGAGACCTTCTGTCACGAAAGTGACAGGCATATCATGATTATGACCTTAGTCCTTTTGTCCAAGCTTTCTCTAACTTCCTTCAATCTTCTTCATATGAGTTCATGAACATCAAAAAACCTCAAACGCATAAATTAAAGTTCAATATCATGCTCTAAACCACAAAAACACTCAAAAACATAAACACGCAATCACATTAACATAATTATAAACCTAAACATGCACAAATCATCCAATCAATACCCCAAAACACACCAAAACACCTACCAAAACATAATGTAAACTACAACTATCAACATCCCCACACTTAAACTTTTGATTATACTTAAGAGAAAGCAAAAAAATACAAATTGAAATACACCAAACAATAACACATACATTCATGCATACGCAATAATGATACAATGGCATCTAACTTCACAAAACTAATTTAGCCTCAAACAGAATCCTTCAAGTTTTTCCTACTTATTAACTTATGCAATCTGTGGACATGCACTTTGGACTAAATATACATACTAATCAAGACCTTAACTTGATATTCACTTACCCTCAAAACTTGCATACACATATTGATAATCAGTTGTCAGTTGAAATTGCAAACATAACTAAGTAGCTTTTCATTGAAAATCATGTTATTCTCAAAGATATGTAGGATTTATCTATTAAACACCATTTTGTTAACTTTCTTTAACATTGACCTAGTCTTTTGATGCAAAGGAAAACACATTTTCATGAATGTACCCTAGTTACTACTAGGCCATGTTTTATTAATTAGCTTGGTTGGAATGTCATTCTAACCTTTTGTCACGAAGACAAATATTTTGTCATGAATGTCCCCGATTACTCAGCTATATGACATTCTCACCTAGTTACTATCTATATGAAATTCTCACCTAGTTACTACTAGGCCATGTTTTATTAATTAGCTTGGTTGGAATGTCATTCTAGCCTTTTGTCACGAAGACAAATATTTTGTCATGAATGTCCCCGATTACTCAGCTATATGACATTCTCAACTGACTACTAGCTCTATTCATAACCCAATATTTGTTTCAAACGGGCTAGCAGAATAGTTATTCATTTAATAGACATACATAATTTTTTTCATTTCACATAACCTACCTTGTTTTTTTAGTCAATCATCCTCATGAAAGACTACTAATGATACTAACATATTCAATTGACTTATAATTATAAATATATGTAACAAATTTCCTAAGATGAATAAACTGATGTCATATCCTAATTAGCATGCGTATTTAACTGAAGATACTTAAAACATAAAATGCACAAGCCAATATGCCTTTACAAATTCAACGACTATGTTCAAACTTAACCTACTTCCATCAAGTTATTACCGTTGACATATTGACATAATTCATGCATATGCTCACACCATATCAACCTAGTCAAAAACTAAGACAATATAATATACAAACTTCACACATATGGCATGCCAATGTAAAACTCTCCCCACACTTAGACAACACATTGTCCTCAATATGAGAAACAATAACACATAAAGGGAAATAAAAATGACAAGAAAAACAAAAATAAAAGGTTAGAGTAAGAAAATTTATGATGTTTCAGCAGTGATGATGTTGGAGCTAGAACTTGGAGATACTTCTGGCTATGAAATTCCAGCAATTCACTCCCTACAAGATAAAAATAAAAACAAAAATAAAATATGAATAAGATAAAATAAAAATAAAACTTATCCTAATTCTTGAGTTGCCTCCAAAGTTACACTCAGTTAACGTCATTAGCTTGACGTATTCTTCCTTTTATGCTTAACCTAGTTCAATTATGAGTGGCTTACATCTACCTGTGTTGCTCAATTTTAGTTTCATAGCATGTAAAGCAAAAGAAGGGAAAAAGAGGAAACTCAAAGTTGAGATCAAGGCTGGCCAAATATAATTGTGCCTTTTGTTTAGAAAAAGGCCACTAGAAGAAGGATAGCCTAGAGTTGAAGAATAAAGCTAAATCTGATAAGGGAAAGGCTATCTCATATTCAATGTAGCTGAGTATGACGAAGACTCTAATTTTTCCCTTACTATTACGTCACCCAACTAACTTAAACATATGGTTGTTAGATGCAACCTATAGCCAGCATATAAGTCCTAATTAGGATTGGTTTGTTTATTTCAGAGAAATAGAAGGAGGGAATATATATACACCAAATGATCTTCGTTTTAACATATATAGGATTGGTTCTATCCATTTGAAAAATATGGATATATCAATCATAATCTTAAAGGATGTTCATTATGTGCCTAATTTAAAGAAGAATCTCATTTCTTGGGAACTTTATAATTAAAAGGTATAAAGGTAGCAGCAGAAGGTGGTGTAATGAAGGTCAGTTCAGCTGCTCTTATAGTGATGAAGGGAATCAGAAGGAACAATAAATTGTATTACATTTAGGGTAGTACAATTACTAGGATAGCAACAATAATTTTTAACGATGAACAAAAGTTAGAAGCAACTAGATTATAGCACATGCATTTGGGACATGCTAGAGAGAAATCCTTGAGATTATTATCTAAGAAAGGATTATTAAATGGAGTTTAAACCTAAAAATTGGACTTCCATGAGCATTATGTAAAAGGAAAACAAACAAGAGTGAAGTTTGGCATTTTAATCCAAGATACTAAGGATATTTTGGACTATATTCACTTTGATATGTGGGGTCATTCTAAAAGAAGATCATTAAGAAGAAGAGATTATTTTGTTTCCTTTGTTGACGACTTTTCTCTAGGAGTGTGGGTGTACGAAATGAAGAAAAAAAAGAGTGTATGGAGTTTTTTTCAAATGGAAGATGATGACGAAACTCAAACTGGTAGAAGGATTAAACATCTTTCATCAGATAATGGTGGACAATACTGTAATGATCCATTTTTGAAAATATGTGAAGATGAAGGCATCATGAGGCATTTTACTGTAAAAAAAATGCTATAAAAAAATGGGGTAGCATAATGCATAAATAGAACTTTGCGAGAGAAAGTTTGGTGTATATTGTCTAATGCTGGTTTAGGCAAAGAATTTTGGGCTAAAGTAGTAAAATATGCATATCATCTTGTCAATCACATACCATCTATTGCTATTAGTGGTAAAACACCATTTGAAAATGGTGTGGAGAACTTGGTAGAGATTACAACTCTTTACGTGTGTTTGGTTCTACTGTATACTACCATATTCGGGAATCAAAGCTAGACCTAAGAGAAAAGAAAGCTATCTTTATAGGATTCTCTTCTGGTGTAGAAGGATATCATTTATGGTGTCCAAAAACAAGGAAGATAATTGTTAGCATGGATGTTACCTTTAATGAATTAATTATGTTAAATGTGACATTTGAAATCACAAAGCTAGTAAATGATGCTCTTAAATAGGTGGAGCTTGACAAAAGTATTATTGTTTTGGTAAGGAAAAAAATGTCGAAACTCTATGTAATGGTCACCACTAACCACTTTTGGTTAAAAGAGTTTATCTTGCTTTTTACAACAAACGAAAGAGAAGTAAAGCAATGTTGTTCCATTTGTACTTTACCAGCAATTTCTAAAAAATATTCGATTATCTTAATACAGTCCGAATCAATCCGAAGTTTCATTAAACCAATTTACCAGGAAAATGCCATGAATGCATGCCAAGATCCAAATAGAAATCATAAAACGTACCAAATTTTTTTAGTATTCTAACCCCTAAAATGGGGCGTTACACGTAAACTTAGGAGAGCCCATGAAGGAGCTTCATGCCACTAGCGGGTAGGCGGGAGAAGGCTTTTGTCGAAGTGCACTTGACTTAACTTAAGGGACCACTACAGACCTACATAACATGTAATTCATGACTTGTAAACTTGTTGGCCAAAATGGCACATTCTTGAAAACATGATTTTTCTTAAATGTGAGATTATTTCGGAAACCATTTCCGAAAACATGATTTCATTTTCAAAGTCTTTTCATAAATCATTCACACAATTCATATATCAAACACATAGCAATTTCTCAATTTATTCAAGAAGCAATAAATGCAACACTTATGATACAATTGAAATCATTAAATTTTCTTGATTCAAAGAAAACATTAATGGCTTATTTACTCTATTATAAACATGTACTCACCTTGAATTCCTTGCTTAAAACTTTGCTCAAAAATGTCTCTCCTCTTGCTCCTCTTGTCTCTCTTGATTCCCTTCAACAATGGCAAAATTCTCACTCAATAGGGTTTTCAATTACAAATCCCACAAAGCACAATCAATAAAATTTGTTATAGAATATCTAAATTCATGCATTTCCTAAGCTTCACGAACCAAAATCCTTCCAAAAATCAAAAAAATTAACAATGACCTTACCTTGATTCTTCACCAAATGAAGAGATCTTTGGCTCAAATGGAAGCTCTTCTCTTTCTCCACCTTTTTCCCTTCTTGAACAACCTCAAAATCTCTCTTAAAAACCAAGAAATGATAAAACCCTAACTATCTTTCCTTCTTTTCTCTGCTCTACACCGAAACCTCTCCTTCTTCTCTCTTATTTTCGTTTTTCATTCTTATCTCCCTTCAATTCATGTTTTTCTCTTCTTAACAAGGAAGACAATATATTCTTTTTCCTATAATACCCTTAATGAGTGTGCAAAGTCCCTTTTACCCTTCCTTTCATGCCTTATGTCTTTTATACTTAAGTATCTTGCCAAAAATACCCTTGAACATTCTTGTAACTTTAACACTTTAATTCTATTAACCCATACAATAAATCCTACTAACTTTGACACAATTAAATAACTCCAAAATAATCAATCATTCAAAACCTCAAAAATTATTTAAATTATGCTTAATTTCAATGAAAAAAATTTAAGGGGCCAACATAAAACCAATCATAAAAATGGTGGAGCCAACCTCAACACAAGCTACATCAACATAGAGGAGCCCTCTAGCATCAATGAAGGAGAGCACTTTCGCTGTTGATGAAGGAGAAGATGCGAAGGAAAAAATCTCATGTGAGAAGAATGATGTTGTCTCATGCCAACTACCAACGCATTAGATGATTAGGGTAATCACATAAAGGAGAAGAATCCAAGCTTTAGTTGTTCACGGATATCTCTTGCATAAAGAAGAAAATGCCAAACTTCAAATTAGGAATTACTAAAAATTTGATTAGGATTATTAAAAGATGGCAAAAGAACAAGAAAAATTGAAAATTAATGTTCTTCTGGGTATTTGGAAATTTTGAGATTTTGTTTAGTTATATTGTAATTAACTTAATTAGTTTATTATGGTCATTTGTAATTTATTTTAATTACAAATTTATAATAAAAATTAACTTAAATATGACAAACGGAGCTCAATTATCAGAATAAAAAATATTAAAATTACATCACATCAACGTTAACGTGATACATAACAAATGAAAACTTGATTTCGTCTACACTTCATAATATAAAAATTGATTTTAAATGTTTTAAAATATTAAAGTTGAACTGGTATTTGTATGAAAATATTACGGTCTAAGTTACACTTTTCACTTCCAAAGTAACAAATAGAACCTTATTCTTTTTTTTTTTTGGCTCACAAAATGGTACCATAAGTCGTAGCATGTGTAGTTAATGAGTCCCATATATTTAACGTTATTCTTAGGATTTGTAGAACCAGTGGCGAAGTCAGTAATTTGTTTCAGGGGGCAAGGTATATATATATAGTCTTTTTTAATCCAATCCATCATGAATAACGACATTCTTTTAAGGTGAGCATCCTCTATATTACATATATATCTTCTTAAAAAAAATTGAGGGTGGGCAAATATGTAGCTTCGCTACTGTGTAGAACACAGTTAGTTATCAAGTTGAGGGTACTTATTCAAATATATTACTACTAATTAAAAAATTTAAAGATAAGAATGTATTATTCTCATTAAAAATAAATTAAACAAAATATATAATCAGAAAGTATACTTTAAACTTAAATGTATTATAAATTCCGAGCCATTGTACTCGCTGAAGTGGATGGGTAAGTGTTTGTACTATAACCCGCATTAATGAGTAGGTCCCTTTTCTTTCACAACCTTTTAACATTAATAGATAATAGAAAGAACAAACAAAACCCAATTACAAGCAGAGCCTTGAACACCTTACGAGGTTTGGAGAAAGATGTTCCACTTTCTCGAATAAAGGCACAAAAACAAATTGCATTTGCTGCAGTAAGCTCTCTCTCTCTCTCTCCCTCTCCCTCTCTCTCTCCCTCTCTCTCTCTCTTGCTCTTTTATATTCCTGGAATTGGCCAATCAACTCAAGGTCAAGAGCCGAAACGCCTAACATATTCTTACGAAACTTGGGCTGGCCAGAGCCCAGGTGAAAACTCGCAATCATATCGGTAGCTCCTGAACAAAAGTGCAAGGCAATCTCCAATTATGTGTACAAGTTTTGTCATGTGTTGTGGTAAGCTGTTTTTCCACGAGTGGAAAGAACAACAATGTCTGCACTTGTCATGCCCTACTTTTCTTTGCTTCCCATTTTGTTTAAGTTCCTAGCTGTGGATTTCTATATTGGCAGGACAAATAGCAACCTGGAATCGGATGCACTGCTTCTGATGCACCAAAAGGACAATTCCAAATAACATCACAAATATATATGCCCATGCTATAGTTCGTTGAAAGCTTTCTATTTATGATAAATAATATCTAGATAGATATACCACGTTTCTGCTATGAACGTTTATTGACATAGAACGCTTGGCAAGCCTAATCCGACTTTGTAATCAGGATCAAACTTGAGTATTTGTATATGCTAACTAAAAAATGGTAAATAACATTCTCAAACGTAGAAAATTATAGTAAAAATAAAATGTTTACATAAAGAATATAAACATTCGTACTAAAAGTTTTTTTTTCTCTATTTCGATTGTGAATAAAAGATTTTGAGTTGACTTGGAAATAAATAGGGTGAGCTTACATATAATTAATAACTTCATATATCTCAACTTAAATTTTTAACATAACGAATTATAAGTTATATTTTTATTTTTTTCTTGAATTTTTAAGCTAATGTAAAGCTATTTGAATCATTTCATAAATTACCATTTCCTATACTCAAATCTATTAGTTTTTACTTATCATATTTCATCAAAATTCTAATAAAGAGTTACGAGAGACTTGGAGAAAAATTAGACCAAATTTAAGTAAATTTATAAGAACGTTACATCTTAAATTAAAATATAAAATATTCCTTGTTAGAAACCTACAAGTAAAATAAACTCGTATTGAAAAAAGACATAAAGATGAAGTGAGTTATATACAAAAACGAGACTCATTGTCCAAAATTTTGGATTGAGATACTATGTTATTAGTTCACTCAAATGCTTTTAGATACAACCTTTTTTTTTTACTTTCAAAAAGCAAATCAGTTTCAATAACAAAATTAATATTAAAGTTTGGACAGATCATAAGTTTATACGTGCAAGTATTCTTCTGGGTGGTTAAAAGTATTTTTCAAACTCCTTTTGACATTTAGACGTTTCTTTTTTGTTCCAAGTTTCCAGTGGCGAGTCTTTCATTGGACCGACAAAGCACTTTGTTTGTTAATGGTACTTATTCTAAAGTTCGGATACAATAATTAACAAAAAAGCTTTTGGACTGCAATGATCTTGGTGTTAATATGAATACAAATACTTGATGAGTCATAACTATTCATTAAATCCAAATACTTCAAAAATCTTAAATTATAAAGCGTAATTACATTCACAATATTATAATTACAATCCAAGTTGTTATCACAATTTTTTATTATGCAAGAAACTGAGAAGATAGGCATGTTTATTTTAAGAGATAATAGATTTAAAAGTATCTAATTTTTTAAAAATAATTTAATCTTGTGACTAATCTTTTAAAATTAGTACAAATCAAATCAAAATATTATTTTTATTGATGTGATTAATAGATAAACATTTGGGTAGCATTTAGTGAACATTTCACATTAGTAAAAACAATATCTTGGCCAAATTTAAATACAAAACTTCAAAATTTTTAATACTAAATTAAATTTTTTCTAAAAGTATAGACACTATTTAATTTGTTACCCCAATATATCTTTAACAATGTTTTATTTATTATGTTTAAAAATGTATTGAAATTAAGACTTTATCTCGGATTATGTTGTGAATATGATAAGAACTTTTAGGAGAGCCACACCCCAAAAGCTAGCTTATGAGGGTAGAGAGCTCAAAGTTCTTATAAATTTCATATCAATTTTGTATTTAACCAATATGGGATTCAAGTCTCATATCTTATAATTAAATCAAACCGTAACATTCGTCCCCTCATAAGGACCACTGCCCTCATTGGTAACGGCCATGTTGGTCACGGCTGACACTTTCAGGTCACCACTCCATGGGTCACCACTATGAGATCCTTATTAGTCACGGCCACGTTGGTCACGGCTGGCACTCCCAGGCCACCACTCCATGGGTCACCACTCCAAGACCGACTCTGATACCAATTGATAAAGACTTTTAGGATAGTTACACTCCAAAAGCTAGCTTATGAGGGTAAAGAGTTCAAAGTCCTTATAAATTTTATATCAATTTTGTATTTAACCAATATGAGATTCAAGTCCCATACCTTACAATTAGATCATTCTGTAACAGAATACTTGTGATATTTTAACTATCTGAATTTTTTTTATATAATATTAAACTTATCTTGCTGTTTGAGAATATTATGACAATGATAGACAAACGCAAAAGCCTGATGAACATTCGAAGTCGGTGCCTGCATAAACAAAGGAAAGGGAGAGGGGGCTCCCTCGCTAAGCTTTGATATAAGAACCAGATGGGGCAGACCAATTTGGTACGACCAATCTGAACATGTCAAACTGGAATCAACAGCTGACATACGTCCATGAGGAGTAGGTAGTCAAGTGGTACAGCACTGTTGACTGTTGAGACTAAAGTTCCTATTTTTGAATGATAATAAGTTATTACCACAATATTTAACTATACAAATAAAATTGCAATACTACTACATAGATCGATGTAATTCTACAAGTGAATCATTCTGAAATAAGTGAAACAAAATGGAGAATAACAATTAGTTGGATTACTTATTCAATTCTCATTGAACAAAATTTATAAAAGAGTTTAAGGTTGTTTGTGAATAAATTTAGAGATAATTTTATAAATTAATTAAGTAAATAATTTACTTTAATATCATTATAAATATCTTATTTAAATCAGAAAAAATTGTAAAATTTATTTATAAACTAATAATTATTCTTTAACACAAATTTTAATTATCAAAAGTAATTTTTATTATTTAGAATTAAATGTTTGATATTTTAAAATTTATTTCAGAAGCAACTACTTTAAAAATATTAAATATATGTATTCTAAATATATTGTAAATAAAACCTATTTACTAAATAAAAATAAAATAAAATAATTGAATTATTTTATTCATAATTTTTATTTATTAATATTAAATAATTAAATAGTATATAAATCCAACTGCTATTTAGTTAATAGTAAATAAAATACTATAAAACATGAAAATATAAAATAAAACTAATTTTTATTATTTTTATAAATCATAAGAACTACTCCCTCTGATTCATAATAAGTGTCGTTTTAGATACATTTTAATTATTCAAAATAAGTGTCATTCTTGACTT
>JAOSBP010000006.1:23867308-23878337 GCA_027563825.1 Erythroxylum mucronatum | reverse complement strand
TTTAATATTAATTCTTAAAAAGTATCACTTATTAACATAAACAATTATAATGATAGGACCAAATACAAGAAAGCATTGAACGACGGTCTCATAACTATGAGAATGTTAATGAGAGTCAGGCGTATCTTGATGCAGTGGGTGGTGGGAGCTGCCATGGAAGGATTTTCGGCTTAGGTTCATTTATGAACACATGTTATTCACAATCCTCCACATCTACTACAGCTGGATCTAGTAGGCAGTCAACATCAAATGAGAGGGTCCTTCAACTTGAGAGCACAGTGGAGAGGATGGTAACTCAGTAGCAACAGTCTATGGAGTACATAACCCAACTTCATAATGAGATGGACCAATTGAAGGGGAAGGACAATACCTCATCGTAGCAGTCAGAGCATCTGTCTTCACCACTTGCATAGCTTGGATGAATAAGTGAATGTATTTGATATTTTGCAACTCTTAAGTTTTTGTATAACTTCTTAATTTACAGTTATTTTCAAGATATTTATTCCTGTACATTTTAATTTTTTTATTGTATTAACAATCAGGATAATGTTTACTTTATATTTATTAATCAATGTTATATTATTTACACAAATTAAATATACAAAAAAGCCATAAGATTATGAGCAGAAAACTCAAGTAGGAAGTGAAAAATGCTAGCAAAAATTTATCAAATCTAAGTTTCCCTATGGAAAAACAATATTTCGTTGCTAATTAGCAACAAAACGATACCTTCTGTCAGTAATGTACCAACGAAATATATTATTTCTTTGCTAATTAGAGACGGAATAAATAAATTCGTCCGTAAGTTACAGATGGAATACATCATTCTGTCGGTAAAAATTTAGCTACAATTCATGTTTCCGTTGGTAA
Organism: Erythroxylum mucronatum; assembly: GCA_027563825.1. NCBI lineage: Eukaryota > Viridiplantae > Streptophyta > Magnoliopsida > Malpighiales > Erythroxylaceae > Erythroxylum > Erythroxylum mucronatum. Next base: position 23,877,467 of record JAOSBP010000006.1, on the reverse strand, counting down.
ATTTAACGACGGATTGTTAAATGTTCGTTGGTAACTTTAGCGACAGACATATGATTTATCGTCAGCAAATTCACCGACGGATATTGGAATTTTGTACCTGAAATGGCGACATAATATTGTCAATCCGTCGATAAATTTGGTTTAACTTACTGACAGAAATCCACAATTCTGTCACTAAATTTACCAATAGTTGTTTCTCCGATGTTTCTTTCCATCTGTAATTTGAAAATCTTTATTTTCTGTTGATAATTTCCTCGCAAAAACTTATTTTTCTTGTAGTGCTCGAAGAGAATTAACTACCAAATATACCCAAAAAAAACTATAAATTTTCAAGCAAATCATATTGAATATGAGTGTATAATTATAGTCAATTAAGTATTTATTAAAGTGAAAGGCCGAAAAGTATAGGAAAGTATGAGAACTTTATTTTACATAAGTGTAAGGATCGATTATATAATTATTATCGCTGATTCTAAGAATTAACTTGAAGTAATTAACAACAATATGAAAAAAAAAATCATATTGCTTTGATTATTTTAAAAGGCAACAGTATGTTACTATTTCTCCTAATAAAAATCGAGTTGCGTAGAAAAGGATAAATAATCAGCCAAAATTGATAGGATATTAATGAGGATTTGTGGACGATTGTTTTGGTCATTGTCTTCTTCTATCTGTCAGAGAGAAAACAACGACAAATACCATGTTACATTTGATGGGAATCATATGTCTATCACATGGAACACCTGGTCGTACGTCGACAGCGTCCCTACGTCTAGTCATCCTGAGCTACTAGCTTTGCATATGCATACAATGATGAAGTACAACTAGCTAATCATACAGCTGCTGAATCTGCTGGCAGTGGCAGTGGTGGCAGGAAGCATACACTGATCATATGAAATACGACTATGTATCTTTTTGTCGCATCCATGGTTGGTATGTATCAATTACAAACTGTAATTAATTATACTATGAATATTTTTCCATAATTGTACGAGGTAACATATTTTATATAAATTTATGAAGGGGCGAGTTTAATGAATCGGGCTACTTCAACTTGTACTTGATTGTCTTTTCCTAAAGTTTAATTATTCTTGCTCTCGAACGTGATTTCTCTCTTATTATATCATTTTATTCCCTTTCTCTAGATAATATTAAAAAAAAAAGCTAGATCACTTCGTCACCTTTTGGATTAAACCAAATTAAATAGTATTTTTAAGTACGATTCATAATAAGTGTCGTTTTAGATACATTTTAATTATTCAAAATAGGTGTCATTCTTGACTTTGTATGCATGTTTATAATTTTACTTTCAAAATTAATCTTTAATTTTTTTCTCATCTTAATTACACAGATCACAATTTCAAGACAATTTAATAGTATACAATTTCTCTCACATGCTAATTAATAAGGGTATATCTATAATTTCATTAACTTTCTTAATAAACGTGCGTTTTTTTAAAACGACACTTATTATGAATCATAAGAACTAAAAGAAAAATTAAATTGGAATAGAAAGCATAAAGATAGCTAAATAAAATTTAAAATAAAAAATAGAGAACCAAAAGCTTGCAATAAAATTAGAGAATAAGGTTATGGTCGCTTGTATTTGGGAAAACAGAAACAAAAAATGTCCGAAGTGATGGGTGAGATTCATTAACTGGCGAATCTATCAAGCGAAGCCCTAACATAGTAACATGTGTATAATAATTATCATGTATTAAATGCAGAAATTGAAAAAACAAAACCGCCATATTAGATCCCTTGTTTGCACTTGGCACCCAAATGTTGAATATTAATCAGATTGAATCATATTTAGGACGAGAAAGGTCAAAACACCAACAGTTTGTCCGTACATATCACTCGTACGGACGATATATAGTAGGTTGTGGTTTGGATTGTGGACACAAGACAAACGCAGCATCCTCGACCAACCGAAGCTCGACAACGCATTTGACGAAACCACTCTTGTTTTCCAAAACCACTAATTTCCCAAATCAAAACCACACGCCTCATCCCAAAGCAGTTTCAAGATTTTCCATATTTATATCTGTCTTAACTCTCTCTCTGCGTATATGTATGTATACTTGCCTCCGTATAATATTAATATCCTAAGCACAGAAAAGAGATACCCTTTCTCTTCTCTGCGAAATAAATATTCACATGGAGAAAGGGAGTAATACCAACACGCGCACATAAAGAAAGCAGCAAAGTCTCTCTCTCTCTTTCTCTATCTTTCTCTGCAGCTAAAGTTTGTTCCTTTCTTGCTTTTTCTGTTTCTGTTCTACACATTCTTTATGGGTTTGGATTGTTTTATAATATTGAACTGTGTGGTGAATTCTTTTTATTGCTAAAGAAGGAAAGGGGAAGCTTGCAAGGGCTAGCTAGCTATGGGGAGGGGTAGGGTTCAGTTGAAGAGAATCGAGAACAAGATCAATAGGCAAGTGACGTTTTCAAAGAGAAGGTCGGGGTTGTTGAAAAAAGCCCATGAGATCTCTGTGCTTTGTGATGCTGAGGTGGCTTTGATCGTCTTCTCAAGCAAAGGGAAGCTCTCTGAATACTCAACTGATTCCTGGTTAGTAAATCAATAATTCTGTCCACCTGTCTCTTACTTAACTCTGTGTTGTGTGAAGAAATCTTTTTACTTCTTGTTAATTTCCGTTAAATTTTGATAAAGACTGCAGAAGAGGGCCCTTGTTTCTTCGAATTTGATCTTTTCCGTTCTCCCTCTTTTTGGCTACCTGTTGTTTCTGCTTCTTATCCGCTGGTGATAGTGTGAACGAGGAATGCATATTCTAACGTTAGATTTGTTTGAAGGAAAATATATATAGACACGTGTAACAAGAAATGAGCATTTTCCATTTGGCAATATCATTTCTTATTCCATGCACAGAAACCATGAAACAGTATGTTAAAAGAGAGAGAGAGAGAGAGGTTGCAGAATTGGGAAAGGATTAAAGTTCCAAGGAAGCTTGAGGCTGTGTAAATTCTATTTCAGGTGTGTCATGGCTGAGATTTTCTTGCACCACAGGAGACACCGACCCGGTCAATAGTCTAAACTAGTTGTGGAAGTATTAATAGATCGTTTTTCATCCTCCATCTTTTACAAAATCTACTTTTGCAGAATGCTTTGTTACTATAAATGGAGCGGGTGGATTTCCTAAATGTATGGACAAAATCTTATTGTTGAGGAGGTTTCAACTAGGGGACTTCTGTCCTTGAACTAGCCAGTCGTCATTTCCTAGCTACCTGCCCTAGCCCCTCTCTCAAATCTCAGTTCACCTTCGAAACACTATACTGGACATATTAGAATCGTATTATTGATGTCAAAAAACTTACCATACTTGATCTGTTGCTTCTAGTGCACTAAATGTCTCATATACGACAACTAGGTATGTGCGTTCTCAATTGCTGGGGCTAAGACAACTTTTGCTGTTCCTGAATGTAGAAAGATCTTTGTCTAATTATGGGGACCATAGTAGTAAATTCATATTCAGGAGGAACTTGTCTTGTCTTCGTATACAACCCTTTTATCGGTTTAGATGTACTCTGGCACTGGCACATTATACAGCCACAGTTTCCTTGCCTCCTTTTGTGTGCCTAAGTGCTCCCTAAAATGTAAACAACACTTGTCACAACATCGAGAACAGAAGAAAAACGAATGGTTGCATCCAAATATTCTCGTTGGAGAAGCATGGCTTAAATATGATATAATTAGGATCATTGAAGACAACTATTTACTTACAAAACTCGTAATAAATTAGGATCTTTAAACTCATTCCACGCCTGATTATTTTCATAAGCATTTTTACTGTTAATCAAACTTCTAGGGCTTAGGTTCTTGGTAGGGAACGAGTACTATATGTCATTGGCCAACATATGAAACATTCAGGCTTCACGGGCACTGCACTCGATGCACTGGTACACTCCACTTTATCTCTCTCTACAATTTGTACTTCAAAGTTTTAGATTAAACAAAACACGAAGGCAACCGTTCTGAGTTGTCGTGATTCTGCATTCCACTTGACTAGACATTGGATGTCGCTCAACTCATATTCCAAGTCTTTGTTCTACACTAACAAGATAAACCATTTTTGTACTAAGCACGACTTCTATAGGGTTGGTAGGGAACGAAAGTGTTGTAATACGTTTACATGGATAAATGTTAGATAAGGAGTTAGCTTCATCTTAAGGTCATTCCAAATTTTTGCTTCATATCATGATAAGTGATAGTTTATTGACGCATGGATAGGAAACTCATAGATCTTGGATAATTTTTAGCTTCTTAGATGTTTTGTTTCCAAGGTCGGTTTTTATATCTTAGAAAATAATTTTTATATTTTTAAGTTTTATGTGTATTCCTAATTTGGTTCTTTTAGATAATTTTTTAAGGTTTTTTGCTTCTATTTCTATTTTTATTTTAAGTTGTAATATAATTTTTTAAGATAATTTTTTAAGGTCATTTGCTTCTATTTATATTTCTTGTTTTAGTTTATTTTTAAACGAGAATTTATTTGAATGTTAATATTAATATAGTTATAAATGAAATTAAATTAATTAATTTTATGTTAATGTCGTATATGTTATTTATTAATAAATAATAATAAATTAAGTAATTTTATTAAAATAAATAACAAATTATATGTAAAATTTATAAAATATTATTTATAAATTAATGTTTGTTTTTAAATATTTTATTTTTAAAATCACTACTATCAAATTTCATCATATTTTTATTTTAAAATAAATAAAATAAAATAATGGTATAAGATATTTTTGGATCTTAAAGTTTGCAGTTGAATTTATATTATAGCATTAGAAAATATTGACATTGTTAAAACCATTTAAACTTACGAATCTTGAACTTCCATTTGGATTCTAACAAAAATGCTTACGTGATATTGTTGAAATAATCTAGCTCCATCCTTGACAACCAAGTGATAACAATGGCCCTTCCACCAATCACCACTCTTTCTTTACCGTCTTCCTTACCTTTGTGCGTCTTTACTAGTAGGTGGTGGCATTAAAGCTGGAGGAAATAAGTCTTTGGTGACCCAGAAGAGTAATTGGAGAAAGAAAGCGAAATCTCCTTTTTTTTTTCTGGCTTTGTTTCTTTCCATGCCATTATTTTCTTTGTTTGTGCCAATGACAATTCTTGAAATTGCGATTTTCTACTTAATCGGTTAGTTTGTTATCTATTTCCAATTCGTAGGTTCAATATTGTGGTTCTACAAGCTTTTCAACTTAGGATTAATTTGATGGGTTGGCTCCTTGTCTCATACCGTTATTTTTATATATTTCTCTAGTCGCTTATATAAGCAAGATAGATTTTACTTTGAAGGTAAGTTGCTTATTCTTCTGAGTAATATGAAATTGAAACCACTAGAAGACAATGGTGCTACCATAACTTTTAATCCCTTTTATTTGATTAGTATTTTTAGAGATGGTTAGATGGACTTGGGGGTTGAGTAGGACTAGAACATTTTATTTTGTGGTAATTGGATTAGTTTAAATTTGTTCACCGGATATTTAAAACATGAATTGGAGCTTTACCACGGAGGTTGCCTCTTTTCCACTAGTTTCTATACCTTATGTTTCGCAAATATAAATATTTATATTTTGTTTCAGCTATTTAAATTAAAATTATTAATTACATTTAAAACAAAAATACATTTGTTACATCATACATCACATTTTAGTTTATCCCCCTTTCTTTCAAATAAAACCTTGCATTAAGATAATCTTTTGATTTCTCCAAAATCTCCAATGAAGTTCCTAGAATATTATCACATAGATTTTTTTCAAATTGCATCATGTCAAGATTATGTTAGTATCTATTATGCTTCCAGTGAGGTAATTCGAAAAATATGGACTTCTTCTTTCAAGGATTACCACTTGGTGTTTTTTTTTTTGTTTATTTGTCTTCCTAAACACATTATGATACTCATTAATAAGCTCTAACACATTAGATCATGACAGAGGAATTGGTGATACTCCCAACTCTATATCACCATTGAATGATCTCCTACTGCGCCTCCAAGGATGATTTCTATCCAGAAATCTCCAATAATTGAGATAACAAGTCTTTCTATTATGCTTTAAGTATTGAGAGCAAGTTTAATAATGACAATTAGGGCTTACTAACTTTCCCTTTGTATTTCATCTAGATAACATTGCATATCATGAAAAGTCACTAACTGTACATAACAAGGCTGCACGCATCTTAAATGACTGATTAGTTGAAGTATAATATGTCTCTATCCCAAACTCCCACAACTCTACCAGCTCTTTAATCAATGGCTGCAAAAAAAATCAATATCCCTTCTAGGAGAAGTTGGGCTAGGTATAATTGAAGACAATATCAAATTTTCTAACTTCAGACATTTCCATGGTGCTAAGTTATAATTAACTAAAATTATGGGTCATGTACTATGTGAAACACTCATTGTGCAAAAAACCATCACTGGTAAGAGTTAATATGATATTACAGGGGTCTCGTACAAAATCAGGATATAATGAGTCAAAGTCTTTCCAAACTTGGCCATTGGTAGGATGCCTTAAATTAGCAATATTAGGACACCCCTTATAGGTCGCTTCATGAATTCAGCTAATTCTGGACACATTTAAACATGTTGCAACCTCAATCTTAATAGAAAACATTTGAACATCTTGGCTGGAATTTGTCTCATATTTGAGGTTGTACAATGATCTCTGCCATCATTACTGTTACAACTTTGTTTCTGCCTAGATACACCACACATTTTATAGTTGGTTGTTTTCTCATCATTTCTTGGAATATACATGTATCTTTTCATAGTGAAGTCCTAAATACTTCACAAGTTTCTTTGTAGCATTAAAAGATCTTTGCATTGGAAAAGGCCTATTAAGTATCCTTATAAGAGTATAAGCTACATTACTAATTCCATGGGTACACTTAAAAATATGTAGTCGAATGGTGAAAGAAAGTTTAGAAAAAAACTTTGACAACCAAGATATAATTCTTGTTTTCTTTCCTCTACCAACTTAAAAAACTTCTTAGCATCATCATTTAGACCATTACTAACTCCTACACAATTGTTGGGAACTTCATTTATGTCTCTAAATGTGTCATGTAGTAATCCATCTATATTATCATGTATAGACCTTCCATCAAATTCATTATCATCATCCATATCTATATTTGCTCTAATTGATCCTTCCTTATTAAATTCCCAACCATCATATCCTGGAGCAAATCCATCAACAATCAAATGATCATATATAATATTTCTTGTATACCAATAATAATTGCAACACTTTTGCTTTGACAAGAAATTTCATTCTCATTAGCCACCTTAGAAAAAGCCTTTTCAAGAATATGATCAACTATATATTCATCACTATATCTTAGAAAAGTCATCAAATGCCTATCTCTCTCTTCCACGGACAACTTCAAAGTAACATATACAATATGAAATATGTTAACAACCAAGAAACATTATATATACAATTTATTAAAAATACATAAGTAAAATTTGATAATCTCATGTTGTTTTATGATGCCTAATACATAGTTATAAAAATTTCATTATGACATAATAAACTTATTTAAATTGTCAGTAAATTGTCTAAAAGAAATATACTAGAAGTATCCCAATAATAGTAAGCTTCTCAATTGTGGTTTTTATTTCAGTTAGATGTTTCCAAATGTTTTAGTAGTAATTCTATAATCTTAAAAAAAAAAAGTACACATAGACAATTAACTTATATATTAATGTTATCATTAAACTAATAACTTTTACGATTAAATTTAAAAAATAATATACAACTTAATTCAACGAGTCTTAATGACTTACTGAAATTGAATTCCAAACGTTGTAATATGCTCCATTAACTTTGTCATTCAGTAGTTTTGTCCCTATCTCAAATATCTGTGTATAACTCAGAAAGTCAAACTAAGTTTGTTTACATAATAATTGGCATAGCATGAACAAACATATAGACTAAAGATGACAATCACATTGCTGAGATCAACAGAAACAGCAAGAAGGATAAGTGAGTCACAATGTCGACGAAGAGATTAAATTTTTAGAGGGAAAGTTAAAAGTCTACATCTTTTTTGACAACTGTGTATAATCCTAAATCTTATTATATATCATGTTTTTTCTCCCTAAAATATTTTAAAGGGTATAATCTATGCATAAAACAATTTCTTTGATATATATTTGCCCATTCCGATTTGATTTGGCTTAACTCGACTTGAGTTGACTAAATTTCATGTAGTGTTTAGTTTTTTTCTTAATATTTTTAGGTTTCAGGTTGAGCTAGGATTGTCCATTCCAATTTAATCCCAAATTTAAAATTTTTAAAAATGATGTTATTTTTATTTTAAAAATTTTGAATAATATGTTTAATTGAGTTTGGTTAGGCTTGATTGTGCTCGTGCTTATGTAGTGCTTAGGCCTAAGTGCGTCTGAGTCCGACGCTACTCATTGTTATCCTTAATTATTGTTTAAAGTCACAACGGATTTAATTGTTGCTTATATAAAATTTTATACCGACGGGGTTTTAATTTTGTTGTCTTTTTAAATATATGACAATAAATTACTTCTAACCTTGCCTATTATTATTACTAAAGGCCATGTTTTAAAACCATTGCATTATATTAGTTTTAAGCAACAGATTTTAAAATGTTACAAATTTAATGTTACCATGCGACAGTTTGTTTCTACCCCCTGCTTTCTTTATTTTTTATTCCTTGCAAGTTAGATAATAGTTAATATAATGTAGAATCTCATCATATTATTAGTAGCCTTTCAGTCACTTCATGTTCAATTCCTAGAACAATCGAACATTATCCAGACATAATTAAAGTGAAAGCAAAATTTGGAAATGATATCAATGATTGTATGCAATTTGTTTCACTTTCTAACTCGGCTAAACCAAACCGTAAATTGTAGTAAATCCATACACAAGCTTGAGTTTTTCTTTTTATGAATTTGTGTCAAAACCAGATTATTATTGGAAACCTACTGAAGCTTGTTTTAGAAAGTATCTCTAGTTTGCTTTCTACATGCAGGGATGGGCTATTGTTGAAATATTTAGGATCTCAATTCTGTAACAACTAAACGCGAAAACTGGAAATATTCCAGGTCCAACACAAATATAGGGCATCGTTATAGTAACTTCCGGAAAGATCACTGTTGTTGTACTTTTCTGCATTTTCATATGAGCTAAGTTATTGCAAATATAAGCATCTTTTGTAGTAAAATTTTAGAGGTCAATGTGATTGACATTACTATATAGTTGCCACAAACAGTTCAAAGTTTGAGTTAGATGAAGCAATAACTAGCATGATGCATCTTTCTGACAGCATGGAGAGGATTCTCGAACGGTACGAGAGATATTCATATGCCGAGAAGCAACTTCTTGCAAACGAGACTGAAGCCAATGTATAAATGGCTTACACCAGTCCCTTCATTGAATATGTTGAAATTTCTGTGATATAACTCTCACATAAATTTCAATTACAACTTTCAGATTAGCTGGACTATTGAGCATGCAAAGCTCAAGGCTAGAATGGAGGTTCTGCAAAGAAACCAAAGGTATGGATCTTTGCTGCTTAATTTGCAGCAACTACTACAACCCAATATTGTTAAACCCCACTTTCCTTTGTATGTTTGCAGGCATTTTATGGGGGAAGATCTTGATTCCTTGAGCCTCAAGGAGCTCCAGAGTCTGGAGCAACAACTTGATTCTGCGCTTAAACAAATAAGATCAAGAAAGGTAGACTTTACATAGGAATTAATGAACTTTACTGGTGATGTATAGCATAACTGACATACGTAATTGTACGAATTACACTTGCAGAACCAAATGATGTATGAATCCATCTCAGAGCTTCAGAAAAGGGTGATCCCCCAGCTGCTCAAACTAAATATTCCTTATCCCAGGCAGTCAAAAATCGTGCTCTAAACAACAATGTGGTTCATTATTGGATATTTAAATGTGTTCTCTTTTTTTAAACTAGAACTAGAGTCAATATAGGATGGCTTAAGAGGCTTTTCATTTTAAGATCTATTCCTGGGTCCATTTATTCTTAGGTATTGGTGAGAATTTTGATATTAAAGGCCTATATTTCTGTTTGAATCTTTATTTCTTCAAGCTCTCTAGTGGCCGGGTA
>JAOSBP010000006.1:23841209-23855431 GCA_027563825.1 Erythroxylum mucronatum | reverse complement strand
TCAGGAAACTTACTATCCTCGAAACCAGGTGGTTGCTTAACATATACCTCTTCATCTATAAAACCATTCAAAAATGCGCTTTTAACGTCCATCTGGAACAGCCTTATATCATGACAAACCGCATATGCCAGCAATATCCTAATGGCTTCAAGTCTTGCTACTGGAGCATATGTTTCATTATAGTCTATACCTTCCTGTTGGTTATAGCCTTGTGCTACCAATCTCGCCTTGTTTCGACTGACTCTACCTGATTCGTCTAACTTGTTCTTAAACACCCATCTTGTTCCTATAATGGATTTCTTCGAAGGTTTTGGAACTAAGGACCAGACTTTATTCCTAGTGAATTGATTCAGCTCCTCTTGCATAGCTAAAATCCATGCTTCGTCTTTCAGAGCTTCATCAATCTTCTTAGGTTCTACTTCAGATATGAAAGCTACATTGGCTTCTCTTCTGAACTTTGACCTAGTCCGAACTCCTTCTGATGTCTCTCCGATAATCAGCTCTTCAGGATGAGAACTTTTGTACCTCCAATCTCTTTTCATTTCTACTGACTTCGAAATGTCTTTCTTCTCAAATAAGCTTTTTGGTGATGGAGCTTCTTTATCATCTAATGGCATTGACTTGTCTTCAATATCTGAATCTTCTTCCTTACTGACTTTGGAATTATCATCAAACTTCACATGTATAGTTTCTTCTATAGTTCTGGAAGAAAGATTGTAGACTCTATATGCCTTCGATGTCAACGAGTAGCCTAGAAATATCCCAGAGTACGTCTTTGAATCAAACTTGTCCAAAGCTTCTTTTGTATTCAGTATGGTGCATCTGCAACCGAAAGAATGGAAATAAGAAATGTTTGGCTTCCTTCCTTTCCACAACTCATATGGAGTTTTCTTGATTAAAGGTCGCAGCAGCACTCTATTCTGAATATAACACACCGTATTCACAGCTTCTGCCTAGAGGTACTTAGGAAGATCCATTTCGCACAGCATCGTTCTTGCCATTTCTTGAATCGTCCTATTCTTTCTTTCAACTACTCCATTTTGTTGTGGAGTCCTTGGGGCAGAGAAGTTATGGAAAATTCCATTCTCCTCACAGAATATTCTGAACTTCTCATTCTCGAATTCTCCACCATGATCACTTCTTATACTGGCAATAGACATTCCCTTCTCACTCTGTAACCTTTTGGAAAGAGTTCTAAAGCATTTAAACGACTCATCTTTGTGAGACAAAAATAATATCCAACAGAATCTTGTAAAGTCATCTACAATAACAAGTCCATACTTCTTTCCACCAAGACTTACTGTCCGTGTTGGACCAAACAAATCCATATGCAACAACTCTAGAGGTCTAGAAGATGTTACAAAATTTTAGAAGAAAATGAAGTTTTAATCTGCTTTCCTTTTTGACAACTTTCGCAAAATAAATCTTTGTCAAAACTAATTTTTGGTAAACCTTTCACCAAACCATGTTTTAACAATTTTGAAATATGTTTAAAACTGACATGACCTAGTTTAATTTTTTATGCCAGATCAGTCTTTCTTCTTCAGTTGAAAGAAAGCATGAAATCCTTTGAGTTTGAAAATCTTCTAAATTTATCTTGTAAAGATTGTTTTGTCTCTTGGCAGAAAAGAATATGGATCCGTCTTTGTTCTTGACTTTACACGAATCCTGATTGAATATGACTTCAAAACTAGAGTCACACAATTGACTTATGCTAATCAAATTATGCTTTAGAACTTCTACTAGCAGAACCTTTTTAATGCATGCATGGGAATCCTTACCAATCTTACCGATTCCTATGATCTTGCCCTGCTGGTTATCTCCAAAGGTTACCGATCCTCCCTTCTTATATTGAAGATCTAGGAACATAGATCTTCTTCCCGTCATATGTCGCGAGCAGCCACTGTCCAAATACCAATGGTGTGTGTCGCATTTTCCAGGGAAGGATGTCTGCAGGAGAGATTATCTTATTCTTAGGTACCCAAACTCTTTTGGGTCCTTGTGGGTTAGTATACTGTGCAGAATAATAGTGCATGACATTGGTTTGTTGATGAAAACGTCTTTGAAAAATCTTCTTTTGATCTTTAACTGTTCGTGGTCTACTTTTATTTTGTGATTTATTACCAGTAAAACCTAGACCAGTTTTATCACTAGGATGTCTGCACTTTCCTAGCATGTCATTCATTTTCCTAGTACTTTCAGTGAAAGTAGCTAGGTCAGCTGAGAGAGAGTTGATCCTTTGCTTCAGCTGTTGGATCTCCTCAGCTCTTTCCGTGATTCCATTTTTCCTTATCAATTCTATCTGCTTTGTCAATTTCTCATTCTCAGATTCTACTTTATGTGTATGCTTAAGGTTTTCTACATACTTCTTCTTCAACAGTTTATACTGCTTCAGAATAGCATGAGAATCTTCTAGTAACTCTTAGTATGCATTTTGTAGATTATCATAATCATAAGTTACCTCCTCATCACTATCTTCTTCAGCTACCAGACAGATGTTGGCATGTTCTGATCCTTCGGAGTTGGTATATGATTCTTCTGAATCTAGATCCTCCCATGTAGCCATCATACTTTTCTTGTTATCTCTACTCTTCTTTGGCTTCTTTTTCAACATTGGGCACTCCGACTTGTAGTGTCCAGGCTTGTTACACTCATAACACGTGATTATAGACTTCTCGCTTTTTCCTTCATCTTTATTGTTCTTTCTAAAGGTAGAGTTTCCTCTAGGCTTCTTCCTCCACATGCGCCTTATCTTTCTTGAGATAAAAGATAGCTCATCATCTTCGTCACTTGACTCTGATTCCGTCTCACTGGGATCATCATCTTTTAACTCTTCGATCTTCAACGCCTTTGATGAGTTTCTTTTTGATTTCTTCTGAGTCCTTTGATTCTTTTGTCCAGCTCTCAGTGCTATGGACTTGTCTCTTTTGGGTCTATCTTCAGCATCAAGCTCCACTTCATGAATCTTCAATGATCCAAGCAGCTCATCAAGTTTCAGCACACTCAGGTCCTTGGCTTCTTGTACAGCTGTCACCTTAGGTCTCCACCTCTTAGGTAGACTCCTCAAGATCTTTCGAACATGATCTTGATTATTGTACGTTCTTCCGAGGGCCTTCAATCCATTTATGATCGTTTGAAATCTTCCAAACATCTGATCAATGGATTCGTCATCCTTCAACTTGAACAACTCATACTGATGTACAAGAATGCTGATCTTGGACTCCTTTACTTGATTCGTGCCTTCATGCGCAATCAATAAAGTGTCCCACATCTCCTTTGCTGTATCGCATCCGTGCACCTTATCATACTCGCTTCTGCTCAGGGCACAACTCAAGAAGAACTTCGCCTTTGAGTTGAGTTGGAATCTTGATTTTTGATCCGCCGTCCATCTTGCACGTGGAATAGGATTGCCTTCTTCATCTACAGGAGTGTAAGGTCCGCTTTCAATTATCTCCCAAAGATCTATGTGAGTAGACTCTATGAATAGTCGCATCCTGTCTTTCCAGTAGTGGTAGTCTTCTCCATTGAATGCTGGAGGTCTAGTGACTGAGGCTCCTTCAGCGATGTAAATGTGTGATTCTCCCATTTCCTCTTTAATCCACACTTTGCTACAGTGATTCTTAGATACCTTGCTCTGATACCAATTGAAGTGAATCACACGTTAGTAAATGATATTCAATTACACAAGAAGGGGGGGTTGAATTGTGAATACTTTTTCGTTAACCCTTTCTTTTTAAAGAAACTTATTCAGTCTTATCAAAACTTTCATATAAACAAAATTTGTTAATATCTTGCGTAAAGAATAAAACTAAATCACAGTTATAGAAAAGTAAGGTTGAGAGATTTGACACAGAATTTTATCCTGGTTCACCCCAAACCGTGGGCTACGTCCAGTCCTCAGAAACCTTTCTGAGATTTCACTATCTTCACAAATGTACAAGTATTCTTTCACTGAGCCTCTTCAGGTCTCTTTACAGTAGGTACTCTTTTACACTTAGCCTCCTCAGGCTATCTGTATCACTTTCAAAATTGAAAAGTATAGAACTTGTTTACAACAAACTGTCGCTCTCAATGATCGCACAATAATCTCTGTATGATAACTTCGTATGACAACAGTTGTTTTTCGTAAAATTCAAAAGTTGTTCTTCTGAACTTCGACTCCTTATTTATAGTCGCGTTTGTAACTGCTTCTTGATAACTGCTTCTTGAGTCTTTAAAGAAACGGTTAGGCAGTTGCGCTTGGTAACTTCCATAGACTGATACCTCCGACACTCTTTGTCTGCTTTTAGTATCGTCTGTTTTTCGTTTTGTCTGTTTTCTTCTTTGTATACGCTTTCGTCTGCTTTTCCTTTGCGTAGCTTTTGTCTGTTTCTCGCTTTGTCTGTTTTCTTCTTTGCGTAGCTTACGTCTGCTTTTCCTTTGCGTAGCTTTTGTCTGTTTCTCGCTTTGTCTGTTTTCTTCTTTGCGTAGCTTACGTCTGCTTTTCTTCGCATAAGCTATTGTCTGCTTTTCTCCGCATAGCTTACGTCTGCTTTTCTTCGCATAAGCTATTGTCTGCTTTTCTCCGCATAGCTTACGTCTGCTTTTCCATTGCGTAGCTTTTGTCTGTTTTTTTCTTTGCGTAGCTTACGTCTGCTTTTCTTCGCATTAAAGAGTAATGCATCTGCTTTTCCTTTTGTCTGATTTTCCCTTTTGTTTGTTTGTCATCAAAATCATTCAAAACGTAAAGTCAATTTTTCGACTTAACAGTGTTTTGTTTGGGGATGCAAGGGAGTGATTGTGCTCCTCCACAAAGTGTATGACTTGAAATTTTCCTGTTTGCAAACTATTCACTTTCATCCTTGTCTGACAACCAAATCTTGTTTCTACACGTGGAGCTCTTACATACACATCTCTTCTGTCGGTCATCCGTTTACCTTCAGCACTACAAACAAAGAGCCTACAAATCAACTTACCACTTTTGTCTTTGTGACTTTTGCTTCTTCTAATTCCAAATCCCACTTGCTTGGCATAACTTAAATAAAATTGAAAACCTTCTTCTTCTATCTCGAACTGCATGCCAATTTTCGGTACTAACTCTCTTCCAACCAAATTTCTTGCATTCATATTCAAACTCTTGTTCCGACACACAAAATCATTGTTACGTTCATTTTCACTGTCATAATTTAAACGGTGGCATGGAGTTGATGTTCCTTCCATTTTCACACCTGTGAAATTAAAAAATGAGGACAGTTATTTTCACATATTGTTATTAACACAACAAAAAATGACTATATAAAACAACGTAGGAGCTGTGTATTTTTTATCCATCCATGTGTTATGTCATTCCTGAATCAGGAAAACCTATAAGAGATTTGTTGCTAAGTTGTTTCCATTTTACAAATGACATGTTTACTGTAACATTAACTACAAGTTAATATGTTCCATATCAACTGTAAAACATTTATTATGACTGAAGTCTACGTAAAAACAAAAGCTATCATGACTCCCTAAAAAGTTAAGAACCATTAAATTTCAGACATACAAACCACTGCCATCAAACATACATCACAACCAACTCAACCTTCAGATATTAATTACAACTAACCTGTATGTCAAACAACAATTTATTAACAGAAGCATACCACTTACATCACATTGAATACCATTATTATTAACAGAAAGATACATGTATGTTATATCACAATGAATTCTGACTTTCTGCAACAATTACTGTTATAATAACATAAAGAACTACATTTCTCTAACAAGCAAGTTCTCAATAAACAAAGCCAAAAGACAATGATTTTCCTTGTTTCTGTAGAGCATAGACAAACGGTTTTAAATTATTTCACCTGAGAAGGAGATAAAAACTAAAAAAATGTGTCTATAAAAACGCAGGTTAAACAGAAGAAGATGGTGTGTTCTTTTACATGAGTAGTAAAAAGGTTTCTGAAAATCAGATTACCAATTTACTTAAATGGCGGGAATTCTTTCTAATAATTGCTTTGGAAATGACAAGGTTTTCCAATCTCATCATTATTGTTATTTAATGTGTACAGAATTTATTAATATTCTATATATTTTAATTCTTTTTCGTTTTTTCCTTAATATAATGTAATGAAAGACTTTTTTAATTCCACTATAATCCACTAACGAATTTCATCAAATTAATAATAACAATAATAAATAACAACAATAATAATACTAATAATCATAATAATAAAAAATATTATTATTATTATTAATAAGGATAAAAATAATAATCATACAAATAATATTATTCATAATTAGAGTGATAGTAATAATTAAAATAATACTAATAGAAATAATTACTAAAAGTAAATGAAATGTCCAAAAGGAAATTTTATTAATAATCATAATAATACTACTACTACTATTAATAATGTAGCGCCCCCTTACCGTATGGTACACACCGGGACGCTCGTAGGTCATTCCGGTATATATCCTACGATAAGAAAGAACTATGAACCAACCCCGCTATTTTCCACATGGCATCATAATAATAAACATCAATGTAAAATCATAACTTTTTAAAACTAAACTTTCTCCATTTCATTTCATCAAAATCTGGTAATTTACATAACTGTCAGTTTTGTCTGTCTATACACAACTCTGAAAACTTAACACAAACTGCTATATAACAAAGTACAAAATATCAGTCCTAACTAGGTCATCCAAAAAAATTCCCAGCTGACCGACCTGTGAGCCATAACTTCTCTCGCCGGAATGATCTACGCGGCTCGAACAGTCCCTCTGAAGCTAGGGATCTACTCTCGATCCTGAAAAATAGATTGCAATTTTGGATGAGTTTGCAAACTCAGTGAGGAACCATCATCGATGGTTTGCCCAATTCATGAAGCACTCAAGCAAAGCACAGATTATTCCACAATAACGCATTCAGAAGTACCACATGATTGTATTTAAGCAAAGCATAAATGTATAAGGCATTCTTGCCTTTTTTCCCCATTCCGAATATTCAATCAAATATGTATGCAAATGCATGTGTGACACTTTCCCATTTTATTACGGTGTCGTGACCGAGTGCCTGAACTGTCCCTATAAAGGCGCATTAATCGGTAAGCCTGTGGCTCTGAATCAGTGTGGGCTCGAATCCCAATACGGTGAGCTTTTAGCTCTTGGTGGCTGCTTCGGTCACAACTGTCATTATCTGATCATGCATTTATGTATGTAATGCACATGTCCCAATTTAACAGTAGCAATCTGCATGTCACAATAAACAGGCACAATGAATTCACGTATCATAAATATATCCCATCACATCAGAAGCAAATAATTTCACAAAATTGCAAACAGATAACACTTCTATGTCATCGCTTCCAATACATCGGACCATCTGTCCGGAACCCATAGTCAGAACACAATCACTAACCCACTATTATCTCCACAGTGAACATATAGTAATTGAGAGAGAGCCATCTAGGTTACTCACCTATAGCTTTCGAGCTAATGTCGGGAAGTCTCAGCAACGTCAGTGGATCGACGCTCCAAATGTGCCTCTATAATGGTCAAAGTATATAAACATACTAAATATACCATCAGAACTCTTTAATAATGTACATGTAGCAATTAAAATGTGTACAATGCATGTTTGTGACATTCTCGGCATTAATCCAAACATTTCCATCGCAAAAATTCCGTCTAAATATTAGAAAACTAACGACACCAAAATTATTCAAATCGGACCTCTATAGGTCCAAAAATTAATAAAAACACGTTAGAAAAACAATTACTCGGATCCACGTCAATTTCCCCTTTAAAAATTCCCAATTTTACATAGAAATGAAATTAAATAATTCACGAATCCGATGCCTCGAGAATCAGGTCGATCGGAGGTCGGATGACAAAGATATAAGCAAAACAATGCATAACCAAAAATTAAACATATAATAAAAAAAGTAAAAGGCAAAGAGCTTCCTCGCCCTCGTGAGCGGCGAATTTTTCGGGCGAGGCAAGCTTTTGCCCCAACCAAGCTGCTGGCGATCGCGACGCGGCTCTCGATCACGAGTCTTCAAATAAAACGGCCATGTCGCGATTGCTACGGCTCGCACCCGTGAGTCGCTGAAATCACCATCTCGCAATCGCGAGATGCTTCGCGCTCACGAGTTCCTATGTTCTTCCTCCCCTTTTTTCATCTGAATTACCAACATGCATAACTCCTTACACACATATCCAAAAATCACAAACTTGGTATCAATTTAAAGATAAAAGAGAGCTTTATAAGTTTCATGAAGAACATAAATACCAATTTCATCTCTAAGGGTGTCAAAAATACACTCAAAATTGTTGCCTTCACAATATTTCCCAAAATAGTATACCATTTTGCAAAAACCATAACTGCCCATTCCCTTTGTCAAAAATTACAAACTTTATGTCAATAGAAAGATCAAAACATTTTCTACAACTTTCATAAAGGACTTGGAAGCCAATTCCACTTCTAACTAGATCAATTTCTTCCATGAAGGTGGCTGCCCTGTTAAAACTTGTTAACTCATAGATGACCTAAATCATATTCATTCTTGCAAAATCCATAACTCACAAGTCTTACATCTAAAATTAGCATCCTATATCTCATTTTAAAGCTAATTCATTCCTCTACAACTTTCCATAAGACCACTTGTGCTAATTACAATCACAAAAATCCAGAATTTAGCTTCAATATCCAATCACTACAAAACCTATACTTAGAACAATTTCCAGCACCAACCTATTAACATCCAAAAGTCAACAGGTCATAATTCTCAACCTAGACATCGAAAAATTTCATACTTAGTGGAAATGGAAAGATAACAGGAGCCTCTTCAAGTTCATAAAGACCAAATTAGCAAATTCAATCCAAATCAACCTAGAAAAATTCATCAAAGGTTCAGGTCATCAAGCTCGGATTACTGTTCATACAGCACATATCACTCATTTTCAAGACCAAATTTAAACCCCTTCAAGCCACAATTTGGCAGAACTTCCTTCACATGAAATGTAGCCAAATGTTTCAATTTTAATTCAAGACAAACCTCACCTCATTTGCTCAACTACATAAAGAGTTATGATCAAAACACTGAAACATGTACAAGTCACATTTTCCAGCTTTTCTATCTAACTTCCATTTCTATCGTTCCACTACTAATCCTACTCCAATTAGCATGCAATTTTATCTAAGAAATCAGCCACAATTCCATCCAAATTTTCACTTACTTACATAGTCACAAAATTGGCAGCACACACACAATTGGCTTTCCTTAATTTCCATTCATCTAGCATTCCAAAAATCAATCCAAAACCAAGCCAAAACCCATCTAAACCATGTTAATTCATTCATCCTCACACTAACATGAACTTATACCCAAACAATCAAACCACAAGCTTCATGAAATTTATGCACAATAAATCATAATTAATACACAATAACTTCCAATTAACGCATCTAACTACTAATTAAAGAACATATAACTAAATTCTCACCTAACAAGCTTCCAATCTCCAATTCTTCAACCTATCACAACTTCCTAATTTCTCCTCCTCATGCACAACATCATCTTCTTCTCAACAACATACACATCATCACCATGTAAAGGAGGTAGAAAGCTTGAGCTTGCATGCATGAGAGGAAGTATTTTAGGTGAATGAGAAGAGTGGCAATTAAGAATAAGTGAAGAAGCTCACGAAGAAGCAAGGAGGAGAAGGTTTCGGATGATGAACCACCAAGACCTTTCATTTTTTTCAAAATCAATTAGGAAGAGTGGAAGTGTCGAGAATGAGTGGAGCAAAGACAAAAACATTTAAGAAGTTTAGGACACTTGTCTTTTAATGAGAGAAAAAGACAAAAGCAATTAAGAACATTTAATAAAAGAACCTTACTAAAAATTTAAACCTTAATCCATTTAATTCCCATGGCTCCAATTTCAATTCTAAAAATCATTTTCCTTAATAACTAGTGCTATTGGACAGTAATTTCCAGTACTGAAAACTAATCAATCCGCCACTTGGCGATTTTTTCGGTCCGGGAAGTTTCCCCGAAAATTTCCAGAAAATTCCCAAAATTGCCCAAAAATGCAAAACACATAATAGTCCACTCCAAATAATTTTTCAAGCACGAATTCATATTCTTCCACAAAAATTTACATTTAGGCACGTATATTGGAAAATGTCATGAATGCATATACAGTCATTTTCATGTGCAAATTTTCACTATTCCCATGTAAGAATATGTATAAATCTTTCGAAATAGTCCTAATCCCTCTTGACCCTTTCCAAATTACTATTCTACCCTCCCCATCGGGGGTGGGATGTTACACGCAGCTCCTCTAGTTCTCTTTTGAGGCGACATTTTTCACTCCTCCAATATAAAACCATTGAAAATCTTTAGTTCAAGAAAACAAATTTCAAAGTACACAAAACAGTTCAAATCGTATCAAACAATTTCATATCATGTGAAACAATTCAAAACAATGCAAGTTATTTTTTTTAAAAACCCCACATGTCCATTTCATGTCTTAACCTACCCATTTCATTCCTAGGATACTCCAAAACCTAGTCCCAAACTTGAATCTAAACATGGTCACTCTGATACCATAAGTGTTGGCCACCCTGCCCTCGTGAGTCACGAGCCCGACGTCCTAAGTGACATCTGGGCGCGCGTCCCCTAAAGGTGGCGTGCCCTCACTAGGAAACCATAAAAAACAAACTCTTTTTTCCTATCTCAGAACAGATTTTAGGAAACTCAAACCTGAATAATTTCTTCAAACCATTTATCTCCCATTGACTTAAGTTTCTAAAGACACCAAACTCATTCAATTTGGATCAAGAATCACTTCAATTGAAGGTCAGACGAAGAAGTTGTGGCCAAAGGAAATCAAATAAGATTTTGTCCTTAATCATATTGAGCCTATCTTGGGACAATTAGCATAACTTTCAATATAGACATCGCATTGGAGTGTTCTTTAGATGGTTCAAACGAGAACTTCAAGATCTACAACTTTTATGCAGATCTCAAAGACAAATTCTATCATCTGAAGGGCCAAAAATAGGACAGATGATATAATATTATCACTAGATGATATGACATCATCAGACAATACAAGATTGGAAAAATTGCCATAACTTTGCCTATAGACATCTAATTAAGGTTTTATTTTGATTGTTTGAAAGATGACTTCATGATCTACAACTGTTATAAAGACCTAGAAGACAAATGTTATCATCTGCAGGGTCAAAAATAGGATAGACCATATGATATCAACACTAGATGATATGGCATCGTCAGATGATACAAGATTGGAAAATTTGCCATAACTTTTCCTACAGACATTGGATTAAGGTGTTATTTGGCGGTTGAAACAAGGACTTCAACATCTACAACTTTTATGAAGACCTTGAAGACAAATTCTATCATTGAAGGGTCAAAAATAGGACAGAGGATATGATGTTATCACTAGATGATATGACGTCATTAGACGATACAAGATTGGGAAAATTACCATAACTTTCCCTATAGACATCGAATTAAGGTGTTTTTTAGATGGTTTGAAAGAAACCTTCAAGATCTACAATGTTCATGAAGACCTCAAAGATAAATTCTATCATCTGAAGGGTTAAAAATAGACCAAACGATAGGGTATAGAAGAAGTTTTGGTCAACATAGAAGAAGCAGAAAGTCAACTATAAAAGATATGGCGTCATCATAGGCGATATGACATCATCACAGACGATACGTCTTCATAGATGATATAACATCATCATAGATAATATGATGCCATCACAGACGATATGACGTCATCATAGATGATATGACGTCATCAAACGATGCAAGATTGGTAAAATTGCCATAACTTTTCCTATAGACATCGGATTAAGGTGTTCTTTAGATGGTTTGAAAGAGGACTTCAATATCTAGAACTTTCATAAAGACTTAGAAACAAATTCAATCATCTATAGGGTCGAAAATACGACAAATGATATGATATCATCACTAGACGATATGACATTATCAAACGATATAAGATTGGCAAAATTGTCATAACCTTTGACTCCAAAGTCCAAAATTCTCATACTATATACCTTTGGAATGATAAAAGAAAGACCTACAACTTTCTAGAAGACAACTTTGCCTAATTCAGCCTAAATCAACCCAGATTTACCCTGAATTTAGAACATGAAATTTTCCCCTTATATAAACTTGAAAATGCAATGGACAAACTTTGAGAGTCATGGGCAAAACGCAATCATATTTCATTAGCATCAAAAGATAATAGTTTTACAAAGCTTTAGTGGGCATTTCAAGCCGCAAATACATTAATATCTCAAAATTCCAAAATACAGAAGATACATGAAAAATGATTTACTCAAAATGCAACTAGAGCCTTGTTTTACAATATTTGCTTCAAATATGAAATAAATAAAGATTGGAGTGATTCCTTCATCCTTGACTACTCGATATCTTGCCCATCACCTGGATATAGGGAGGAGAGTGGGGGTGAGCTTAAAGCTCGTGGGTAACAATTTTATAACTAGTAACAAGCAAAACCATTGAAATAGTCATTTCTATCTTAAACATTCACATTAATGCAAAACATGCATGCATCACTCTTATCATATATCATGAGCACTTAATTACATCAAAATGGTTTAGGTAGATCCATAAACATGATGCATTACACATTTTTTCATAATGGTCCTGTGTAGTTGTAAACTTGAGGGAGTCCATGAAGGAGCTCCGTACCCCTAGCGGACAAGCGGGAGAAGCCTTTAACTTGGTCAACATGCACGTGACATTCTTGAAGGGACTACACCAAACCCACATAACATGTAATTCATGAACTGAAAACAGTTTGTCATTATGGCACATTTTTGGAAACTTGATTTGATAAACTTGTTATTCTTTCAAAAAATCATTTTCATCTTTTTTTCGTAAATCAAAACACAATCCATATACTAAGCATGTATCACATTTTCAAAGCATTTAAAGAGCAATAAAGCACATTTAACAGTAGATGAAAACATTTATTTCCATTTCTTGAAAGAGACATTTATGGCTTATTACTTAATTATAAAAATGTAACCCACCTTGAATTCCTTGCTTAAGAAATTGGCTCAAGGATGTCTTTCCTCTTGCTCCTCTTGTCTCCCTTGGTCATCTTATTGATTTCCTTCATAAATGACAAAATTTTCATTCAAAAGGAATTCAAATTGAGAACCTTAAGAAAATACATTCACTAAATTGACCATACAATACTTAAACCTATGTATTTCCTAAGCTTCATGAACCAACATCCTTCCAAAAATCCAAAGATTAAAAATGACCTTACCTTGATTCTTCACCAAAGGAAGAGATCTTTGGGTCAAATGGAAGCTGTTATCTTCCTCTACCTTTTTCCCTTTCTTAAACAACTTCAACATCTCTCTTAAAGTCTAAGAAAGTCGAAACCCTAGCTCAACTCTCTCTTCTTTTCTCTCAACCACCAAAACCTCTCTTCTTTCTCTATTTGATTTTGTTATTTCACTTCCTTCTTTTCCATTTTCATTTCCCCCCTTTTTAGGAAGAAAACAACACTTCTTTCTTCCCATTTTACCCTTAATGATAGATAAAAGTCCACCTTGCCCTTCCTTTAATACGTTAAGATTTTTAAGCTTAAGTAAGCTGCCCAAAATATCCTTTTTATGCATTCCTACTTCTTTTAATTTAACCAACCCATGAAACAAATCCTACCAACATAGACATAAAAAAGCTTTAACTCCCAAAAATCACCTATTTAAACCTCATAATTATTTAAAATATGCTTAGCTAAAGAAAAAGAATTTGAGGGCCAACAGATGTTAACTTCTTGTTTTCCTCATCTCTTGATCAAAGTCATCACCTCTCTAGATGTTTCACGTCTCAGTTTGCTGCAAAATTTGGCTCTCTCCAATTGCCTCCACTCATGTCCTTTTATATAAAATTTTAGGGTTTCTAAGGTATACACGAGCGTGTGAGAGAACATGTATAATGTATAATAAAAAATAATTGAATTCACGATTTCACAAGGACACAAAGACTTACACGAGCAATATACGCAGTCGTGTATCTCAGTTTACATGGATGTGTAAATCTATGTAGCCAAAACTCAAAGATTTCAATCTTCACACATTTATTGTTGGACCCCAAACCTGTTTAATTATTTTTGAGGCATGTTTTAATTTTTGCAGTCTTATTAGATCAGTAATTGGAT
>JAOSBP010000006.1:23827663-23841109 GCA_027563825.1 Erythroxylum mucronatum | reverse complement strand
TTGGGAGAACCTAGTTAGGGCTGATGTATTTTCCCTGTTTATGTAGCTTATTGTGCTAGGTTTTGGAGTGATGTACAGACAGTGAAAAACAAACAAACATGTACACTTCTGATCTTGATGAAATGAAATGAGGAAAATTTTGGTTTCAAAAAGTTCGTGATTTTATATTGATGTTTTATTATTATGATGCCATGTGAAGTACAGTAGTGATTGCTCGTAGCGCACTCTTATCGTAGGATATATACCGGAATGACCTACGGGCGTCCCGGTATATACCCTGCGGTAAGGGGGCGCTACAAATTAACTAATAAACTAAAGTTAACAAAGAATTAAAATATATCATCTAAATATAAAAAGTGAGAAATTCAATTTTAACTAATTTTGATTCAAGAGAAATATCTCTTCTAATTGTAAGATAGATCATTGATCTAAGAAGAATAATTTTCAAAATTCAAGCAGTTAGTCCAAAACTTATTAGGATGGACATAATAAGTCTTAAATTTTCTTAAATTATTTAGTTCAAACCCAACATTCAAACCAAAACTTATCGTAAATTGATTGTGTATGGTAGCATTATATATCAATTACATGATAATAATAAGTTTATAAAAAGACTAACCCCTAAATTAAATAACTGAGACTATATAACTGTTTAGTTTTTTTTTTGTTTCTCATAAGTTAAATATGCAAATTCATAAACAACATATTAACTACTTATACCAATCCTTCATAATAATTACATATTGCCAAATTCATGTATGATTATAGGATAATCAACATCAAATTAATTTAGTATATTAATCAATATTAATTATTCATGAAATATAATAACACAAAACAAGAAATACTTGAATTAAAATAAAAATCTAAGTATAGAACAAAACTTCATAAGGTTACAATTAAAGTTTTGAATTCTTTTGAATCAGAATATTTGGACTTAGCCACACATGGTTTAGTTCTAATACCAAAAATAGAAGAAAAGATGAAAGATGATGAGAAAACTACAAAGAAACGAAATAGAATGATGTTAACAAGTGTTGGACAAGTTCTTCTCCTCTATTCCTACTCAAAACCTAGCTTCCTCCTATTTTACCAAGATTCCTGTCTACACAAATCCAAATCCTTACATAATAGGGCTAGAAATAAGTTTTCTAATTGAATTCGAATTTTGTAGTGAATCTAGCATTAGGCGTTATCTCACCATATCCACTACGGTAATTTATGTACTTTTTCCAAAATTCGTGATTTTGACCAATAATACTCTAATTCAATGTAATCTCCACTTATCACCTCCTAAAATAAAATAAATATTAATTTCACCATTTAAACACCAAAATTAAGTTAAAACAAAAGAGATAAGTCCAATTAACATAATCAAATAACATCTCATCAATACCATAAAAGATTGATTTAAACACCTTAGATCCATCATCCAAAGCAACAATAAGATAGATGCAGATATAGTTCATCGTACCAAATCAGGGTAGTTTAAACAATGGGGTGCATCAAAAGTTTTATGTGATAAGAAAATATCACTTAAGCTAAAAGGTAAATTATACTACTTAACAATTAGGTCGACCATGTTCTATGGAGAAAAATGTTGGTTTATCAAGCAAATGCATAGCTATAAGCTTACAGTGGTAAGGATGAGGATGCTTTGTTAGATATATAAACTTACAAGAAGATTGAAGGTGGCCAATATTAAGGTAAATTAAGGAAAACAAGGCTTAAGTGGTCCCGATATGTTAAGAAGAGCCATTATAACGTCCCGATGAAAAGATGTAGGAAGATTATAGTTAGGGAATGTAAGAAAAAAAGAGGAAGACTTAATAAGAACTTGAGGGAGGTGACCAGGTATGATATGACCTTGTTAGAGTTTACGAAGGACTTAAATCCGAATAAGAAACTTTAACGAATTAGGATATAGGTAAAAGATCATATATAGAGAGGTCCTTCTGTTTTTATAAGCCTTTTGAACCTTTTCCTTTGTTTCTTTTGTTTTGTATTGAGCCTAAATGCTTTTATTTATAGTATTTACCCCTTTAGACATAATTTTATTTTTGATGCAATTATTTGTTTATATCTTTTACTTTTATTTTCTTCAATCAGTTCAAATGTTTTAAAAACTATATCTTTTTTTAGATATTTATCGAAACAGTCTCTTTACTAGTTAAGATAGGAATGAGTGCTTTCAGATCTCTCCAAACCTTACGTTATATTGAGGTTTTTACTGAAATATTATTGTTGATGTTTATAAAATGATTTTAAACATTTAAAATCTCCAAACTCCACTAAATCTTGTGTAACCTTATTGACTTTCACAAGTATTTGATGAACATAACGGCATTTTCAATGATGAAGAAGGTTGATTGCAATGTGATTACTTAAAATTTTAATAGGAAGTTAAAGTGCACCCACTAGATATAGATGGTCGAGTACAAAATTAAACCTACCATCAAATAAAGTATTAATTGATTGAAAGAAAGCAATGACGTGAGAGTAAACAAGAACTAAAAATCAGGCTGCTAGCAATTTTTTTTTCCAGATAAAAATTCAATACACCTGTTTTTGAACAAAGGTTATAAAAATCATTTAAAAATATCCAAAATCTAATATATATATATTTTTTAATCTGGAAGTTGGTATGCCCATTAAACGGGTAAATCTTGACTTACAATTACATGGCCCACCGTACTGAATGAACATAAGACCCAACCAGCAAATGTATATGTTGTCATTGTCATTTGC
Organism: Erythroxylum mucronatum; assembly: GCA_027563825.1. Taxonomy (NCBI): domain Eukaryota; kingdom Viridiplantae; phylum Streptophyta; class Magnoliopsida; order Malpighiales; family Erythroxylaceae; genus Erythroxylum; species Erythroxylum mucronatum. Next base: position 23,838,361 of record JAOSBP010000006.1, on the reverse strand, counting down.
TCTTGACGTCTCCTAAAGCTTCAATCTCCATGACCATAAGTATATAACTAAGAAGAAATCACATCTCCCTTGTATTACGTTTAACTACGAAGCCTAGATCACCATATTCCCTTACAGGAACTCTACCTTTCATTTAAGCTTCTTTTATTGGCTGTTGATTACAGGGGGTCGCTCCTTTTTAGTCTTCGGTTTACCAAAGAACCTACTTCTAGTGTCAGCTGGTGGTCACTGCTTCGCTCATTCTCGTTCAAGCTACAAGCTTAGTTTTTTGTTTGATTGGTTTTTGGACTTGACTATAGAGAGCAGATGGGTCGATTTGGAATCTCAACGTTTTGGTGGTGAATTGTGCAGAAAGGGATCGAGAGAAGATGGGGAGGCGGGCGACCGAGTTCCGGCGCCCGGTGAGGAGGAGGTTTTCACAATGGATCTGGGCGTTACTTGGGATGTTCTTAGTTGCTGGATTGGTGTTGTTTGTGTTTCACCACAATCATCATGATGACCACGTCCAGCAGCTTCTAATGGTAAAGCTATTATCCCCTGCCTCTGTTTTGATCTGTTCTTGTTGGATTGTTGATTTGTATGCTCTTTACTGCTTAGTTTAAATAACTTTAATGTTTTTCAGATACCCTTTTGATCTTGTTATTTAGGAGATATATTTGATATATGGGATTCTCAACATATTGCTGTTTACGTACTTCAGCACTTAGTGCCTTTAAAAACTGCAACTCCTACCTTTGTCGAGTTTACGTCTTAGAATATCTTTTACATATTTAACAATTGAGCTGAATAAATTGGTTTAAGGAAATTTCTTCAAGTTGTAGCTTTCCTTCCCATATACGAGAAAAACCCTTGGCGCCCATTCGTGTTGATTCACAGACTTAAGTTTGAGAGGCAAAATGTCCTTTGCTTTGTCTTTTTACCTTCCTCAAGCTTGTATGAGTGCCGCAAAGTTGCTTCCTAGAAGTTTGATGTTGGTGAGGATATTTATATGCTTCTCAACATCATTATTTTATGTTTTTTTGGAGAGACGGAGAGACAGAGAAGATTCCTTTTCAGCATGATAGAAACTCAGATGGCCTCAATAAGTGAGTTAAGATGGCCTGGAGCTACAATTGGGCACACAAAAGCTGACAAGATAGACATGTTCTATAATTCCCTATTTATTTCATATCCTGGTACTGTGATATTTAGGTACCAAACCCTGGCTATTATGTTCATCCTATCGATCAGCAAGTGGCTATTATAGTAGTATTTAATGCTGAGAACTTTAAAGTAACTTGTGCTGCATAAGGGTTGGTTACAATCACTTGCCATGTAATCTTCCATTGTGGTTCTTGTTTGAATAACTTCATTCTGAATGAGCTTAGTTTAGTGTATGGATGGTTTAAGTTGTATAGGTGAAGGATATTTCATAGTTGGGGTCTTTGGTGATTGTGTGAAAGCCATGAGGCATGCTAATATTAGTCAGTAGGAATTGAATCATAGTTTATCTAGAATCTAAAACTTTAGATGTCAGGGTGCAGTTTCTTTGCAGATCTATGTTTATGGAATGGATTCAATCGATTGAGAGGAGAAACAGATTGAAAAAAAAGACATTACATTGCAGTGTTCAAGGATAATCTAGTGTTTGTAGTCTTTGCTAAAAGTGGACAGTGATTTAACATCTGTGGGGTCTCAGATTGATCTCTCTTGTCTGGAAGATTGATCCCCCAAAAACTATTTCCATCAGATAGCTTGCATAGAAGTTACTTCTGTTTCAGAATGAATTTGGTCTTCTCCATACAGACCAAATTGTTTCCATAGTTTATACTTCCATCCTGAAATTAATATTTCTCAAAAAGCAGTGGTCGTATCTTCTTTGAATGGCTATAATAGCTTCCCCTCTAAAACCACCAGAGATGCTTTGCATGATAATTAGCTAGTCTGGTCAAGCAACTTTGTCATAATTGCAACCACAATAGCCATTACTTCACATAAAAGCTACATATATATTTGCAGCTTTATGATCCGGTGAATCACATGACCTTCTGGAGTGTAATGTTGTAAAATTAGGTTGATGATAGATGGAATTTTACCCTGGTGACGTCTATTTTATTGGCAGATGTCAACATTTCGTCTTGAAGCTATAAATGTCTTCTCCTCTGATACTCGTCATGATTAAAAGAGTGAGGTCCAGTTTAGTTTTGGCTTCCACTTTTTTGAACAGTAGACGGTGGGAGATGCTTTCTGTAGCCCATCTGTAAAATGCTTTTTTTTTTCCTCAAGTAGCAAGGTCAGGGCTTGTAGGTATTGTGTTTTGAAAAATTTATGTAAACTGCTTTTATGCTCTTTGTGCATGAAATTGTACATTTCTTATTGTAGACCTTATCTGATAACATGTTTCAGGATTAGCTAGCCATTCCTGAAGTCATTATTTTGAAACTCATCACCGGTGGTCCTTAAAGCATTGCTATTTCACGTATGAATACTCTAAATATGATCAACACCAACCTTTAAAGAATCTGACATTTCAACAGTAGATTATTTACATAAAGAGGTATTTCAGATGGTAAATTGTCTAAAATCAAGAGCCTACCGAATACTTATCCATGGTTAACACCGCTATTTGCAGTTTAAAAACTGTAGTTAAGATTCCCACATGATCTTTATGGAATGATTTGTTTCCTTACCTGCTGAATTCATTTATTGTTTTCACTGTAGTTGGTCAAATATCTTTAGAAAGAAGTCATTTGTTTGTTTTGCAATGCTTTTTGATCTTTGGAATTCTTGCATACCCTCAATAACAATTCCTTATTGAAATCTGTAGCATGTAGGTATTGGCTTATGTATAGTGTAAAGAGGCAACTGATTGCTGACTTATTTCGTCCAGGAAACAAATTCAAGAATCGAGTCAGTTAACCATGACAATTTTAATACCAGTAAAGAAATAGCGACCGTTAGCTCCTTTTCAAGGCAGTTGGCAGAGCAAATGGTACTTGCTAAGGCCTATGTAGTTATAGCAAAGGAGCGGAATAACCTGCACCTTGCTTGGGAGCTGAGCAAAAAGATCAGAAGTTGTCAACTTTTGCTTTCAAAAGCTGCCATGAGAGGGGAGCCCTTAACAGTAGAAGAAGCGGTGCCAATAATCAGTAGTCTATCCTATCTAATTTTCAAGGCACAAGATGCTCATTATGATGTTGCAACTACGATAATGATGATGAAATCTCATATTCAAGCCCTTGAAGAGCGTGCAAATGCAGCAACAGTTCAAAGTGATCTTTTTGGACAAGTGGTTGCTGAAGCTGTACCCAAAAGCCTCCATTGCATGAAAGTGAAACTCACAAGTGATTGGATTAAGAAGGTGTATCTTCAAGACCTTTCAGAGGAGATAAGAAACTCTCCCCGTCTTATCGACAACAATCTCTACCACTTCTGCATATTCTCAGACAATGTTCTGGCTACCTCTGTGGTTGTCAATTCCACCATTTCCAATGCTGACCATCCAAAGCAGATTGTATTCCACATAGTCACCAATGGGATCAGTTTTGGAGCAATGCAGGCTTGGTTTCTTAATAATGACTTCAAAGGTGCCACTATAGAAGTGCAGAATGTTGAAGAGTTATCTTGGTTGAATGCCTCGTATGCTCCTGTTGTCAAGCGGCTCCTTGATGAAGATTTCCGGGCTTACTATTTTGGTAAGTATCAGGATATGAAAGTTGAACCAAAGCTACGAAATCCCAAATACCTGTCTCTGCTCAATCATCTTCGCTTTTACATCCCTGAGATCTACCCGCTTTTGGAGAAGATAGTCTTTCTTGATGATGATGTTGTTGTTCAGGAGGATGTGACACAATTATTTTCTTTGGACTTGCATGGAAATGTAAATGGAGCTGTAGAAACTTGTCTTGAAGCATTTCATCGATTCTACAAGTATATCAATTTCTCGAACCCAACCATCAGCTCAAAGTTTGATCCTCAGGCATGTGGATGGGCATTTGGTATGAATGTTTTTGATTTGGTAGCATGGAGGAAAGCAAATGTGACTGCACGCTATCATTACTGGCAGGAACAGAATGCTGATCAGATGTTGTGGAAGCTGGGAACACTGCCTCCTGCTCTCCTGGCATTTTACGGACTGACCGAGCCACTGGATCGTAGATGGCATGTGTTAGGGTTAGGATATGATGTGAACATAGACAGCCGTCTTATTGAGAGTGCTGCAGTTATTCACTTTAATGGGAACATGAAGCCATGGCTTAAAATGGCCATAGGCAGGTACAAGCCTCTATGGGAAAGGTACATAAATCAAAGCCATCCATATTATCATGATTGCTCAAGTTGAGATGTGCTGTTCGACGTCCTTAAGAAGTCATTGCATTATCGTAGAGTCGGAATTAGAAAATTTTGGCTTTGTTAGAAGGCTATTATTTTTTTGGCTTATTTTTTCATTCTTCAATCATAGTCTCAAAAACAGGAGAACAAGTTTTATACATAACAGAATCTAAATTATTGTTAGAAGGAATGAAGGATTCCTTTTTGGCTGCTGGGGCTTTTGAAAGCTGTAGAAGTAAACATTCTTGACAGGGTCCTGTAATAATCTTTCAGCTCCTTTGATATATAGCGTAATTGAATCCCCTTGAATCTGTTGCCTGTTTCTGCAAATTACAATGTCGAGTATATCCTGCTCAGTTTACTAGCATTAGATTCTTCTTGCCAGCCAAAAAGCACTATACAAATGTAAAGATATTAAACTTGAAGAAATAACTATTACAAGTGTAATTTGTAAGGAGTTGAATTGGCATTTTAAATATTGAGTTTGGCCTCTATACACAGTGTAAATTTCTTTATATATCCATTTTATCGGGTAAACATTGAGGATTATCAATTTTCTGTTTTTTTAATTTGGAATTAGCGAATTTAGGAAAGTCAATGCCTGTCGTTAAGAAAAATGAATATTATCACAAAATGTTAGCAGGAAATATAAATATAATCTTGGTCCCTAAACTCTATTAGATGGTTTTGTTATTTAAATTGATTCTAATTTTTAATATCTGTCTTTAACTCTTTTATCATTACAAAATTAGGAAAGAAAAGAACAACTAGTTATGAATCATTCGTCAGCTTTGAACGAAAATGGCTTTAATGTAATTAATATTTTATTAAATTATTCTATTATTAGAAATTTAACAATAAAGTTTTTTTTTGGAATTTTATTGAAAATATATTATTCAAACGTAAAAAGTATGTATAAAGCACACCCGAAAAAGGGGAAGAAAACTAAAACAGACAATCCCGATGGACCTCAATCAAATACCGAATCAAAAGCGACTCCTCCCGCTATACATGCCAACGCCTACGCATAGCCCAGCTCAAATTAACTTGAGTTCTAGAGGCAATGAAGACCTCCCTAATCATAAAAAAGAAAAGATAGATGTACTTTCTTTAATATATTTATTAAAGAGATTCTAAAAATAAGAAGAAAAATAAAGCAAATTAAAGTAAAATGTTAGAGATAAGGAAACTTGTAGAAAATTGAAAAAACGATTATTTATGCGATTTTTTGTTGCATTACGTCATATGATCATGTTACAAAAGTGCCACCATACAGAAGCAAACCAAAACTGCTAAATTATAGTTCTGTAATTTGATCAAGACATTGTATTATTTGAGGGGTCAAATGTTGGGTTTTCTACTGCTATTATGCTATTCTTAAAAACAGATACTGATAAGATTGTTTAATTTTCCAGATATAAACTTGCAGAAAAATAAAAGAGACAAGATATACTTGATTTGATAGTGTAAAATTATCTACATCCAAGACTTCTAGTTGACAGTGGTAAAGAGATTTCACTAATGCAGAAGATGAAGAAAAATGTACAGAGGTTGAGTGTTTCTATGAACACTTGCAAAAGAGTCTCAAAACTCCTCAGTACCCAAGGTCAGTACTTTAGCAGTCTCTGACTATTTTTCTCTCTGATTTTCTCACTCTCACAATTGGATACAATAAAAAATGAAGATTGAATTTTCTGTGTGATGTATATGTTCTGCTCTGTCCTATGTCTTCTGTTTCCTTTTATAGTTCCTAGAGAAGATGACTTTCGGATGCCTTGCACTGAACTAACCCATTTGCATGTGCTTTCCACGTGAGTGTTTAATGAGCTCCATATGCTGTGCGTTTTTGTAGTCTTTGAAGTTTGTAGTCTTTGAAGCTTGTGTTTTTAGTTGTCCTTCTGATATATATGAAACGACTATGTATTGAATTCTATGACTTATGAAAAACAACACTGCTTTGATTTATTTGCTTCTGACTTATGTCTTTTGCTCACGTGGGTGTGTCTCCAATGTAAGTCATCTGTTTCTGTCATGTTTAGAATCTTTGAGAGCTTTGCTTCATGTGTCCTTCGACATTTCAGACACCATCTTCTTAGAATCTTCATATCTCTTCTGCTTTAGTTGGTTATGAGTTGGTTATGAGTATAGATTGATGGAGAATAACGTGATTACCATCACATTTTTTCATCTTCTCCATTTATCTGTACTCGGGACTCAGATTTAGGAGTGAGTAAAAATTTGAAAATCCTAGTTTTCCCAAAAATTAGTGAGATCTGTCGAAATCTCCCTTCGATTTCATATGGCTTCCCTCCTATTTCATCAATCGTAGCTCAATTTGAAAACTAAAAAATCCCCAAAACCCGAAACCCTAATCTTCACCCCTTTGTGAGATCTGCTGGAGCTGTCTTCGGTATCAAGGGGCTTCACTATTCTGTAAGTATTCCCTATAGAAAATGAATTTCTTTTTAGTTAAAACCTTGGTTCCGAAGTCTAATGGATTTCTCTCTCCTGTGATTTTCTCCAAGTTGAAAATTCCCTTGGTGATTTGGTCCCTGACAAAGTGCAGACGCACATCTATGTGCTTGGATCTTTCATAGAGGACTGGATCCCTACTAAGGTACCAAGCACTCTGACTGTCTGTGTAAAGTACTGGAGTTGTGATGTCTATGTTGATTTCTTTGAGTATACCTGATAGCCATATTAGCTCTTTTACTCCTTCAGTAATTGCATAATATTCTGCTTCTGTGGTAGATAGGCTTACAACTGATTGCTATTATGATTTCCAGCTGATTGTGTTTGTTGATAGTGTGAAAACATATGCTGAAATTGACTTTCTTAAGTCCTTATCTGCTGCATAATCTGCATCCAAATAACCACATAAAGACAGATATTTGTATTTTGTTAGTTTTGTTTTAGTAAAACATAAACCATAGTTAATTATTCTAGATATATATCTGAGAACACTCTTGAGCCCTTGCCAGTGTTCTAGACCTGGATTGGTTATGAACTTACGTAAGATACTTATAGCATAGGCTAGATCAGGCCTTGTGCATAGCATAAGGTACAGTAAATCTGTCTTAGGACACTTGTCAGAAACCATCTGTAAGTGTGAACCTAAAGGAACTGAAGTAGGTTTGGCTTGCTCCATATTAAATTGAGCTAGGATCTTTCGGATATAGTTTCTTTGGACAAGCCATAGCTTTCCTTCCCTCCTCTTTTTAATGATCTGCATTCCTAAGAGCTTCTGTGCTTCCCCTAGGTCTTTCATTTCAAAATGAGAGCACAATTCAGCCTTAACCTCTTGAATTTTATTTAAGTCCTTCCCGGTGATGATGAGATCATCTACATAGACTAACACAAACACTGCTTTAGTCATCCCTAAATCTTTGTAATATAGGCAGTAACTTCTGATGAAGTTCATACTAGCAGCAACCTCATGGAACTTCTTGTTTCATTGTTTAGGAGCTTGCTTGAGCTCATATAGGGATTTTTGCAATAGGCAAACATAGTCCATCTTGTTTTTATCCTCAAATCCGATTGGTTGCTTTATATATATGGTCTCCTCTAGCTTTCCATATAGGAAAGCTGTCTTAACATCCATTTGATGGATTTCTCAATCATATAGAGTTGCTAGGACTAATATAAGCCTAATTGTCTTAAATTTGACTATTAGAGAGAATATCTCCTTGTAGTCTATCCCTTTCTTTTGCCTAAATCCCTTAGCTACAAGCTTGACCTTATAAATCCTAGGTTCTGCTTCTGTTACATCTTCTTTCAATTTGAATAGCCACTTATTCTCAATTAATTTGGCTTTGTAAGGTGTAAGGACTAAAGTCCAAGTGTTCTTCTTTATTAATGAAGAGTATTCCTTCTCACACGTTTCTTTCCAATTTTTAGCATCTTTACTTCTCATGGCTTCATCATAGGTTTCAGGAGCCTTATTTTCTAAATTTTCAGCCATGAAACATGCAAATTCAACCATGTCTAATTCAGTGTACCTTCTCTTAGGTATTCTGATTCTTGGTTGCCTATTCCTTGTGAGTTGGTAGTCTTGTAGCTTCTCCTGAATATCATCCGTAGGTGGGTGTGGAGCTTCTCCTTCACCCTCATCTTCTGCCTCTTTCCTCCTTTCTTCATACTGTACTATGCCTTTTGGAGGCTCCACAGTTTCTGATTGTCAACCACCATCTTCTTCAGATTCTGGTGGTACATAAAATGGGACTGAATTTCTTGTTGTCCCTAAATTCTCCTGAATGTCTCCTGGGAGGCCAAAATTTTGTGAATTCTTGTTCAGCAGAGGGAATTCATCTTCTTTAAAGATGACATCTCTAAATTGTTTTATAAGCTTCCTTTTAAAGCAGTAGGAGCTTATAATCCTTCACACCTTCTGGATAACCTAGAAACACCCCCTTGACTGCTGAAGGCTCTAATTTTCTCTCTTTCTGATGAGCATAGGATGCACATCCAAAAGTCCTTAGGTGTGAGAGTTTAGGCTTCTTGCCACTCCAAATTTCCTGAGGTTGGAAGCCTATTAATTAAATAGGTTGCTGTCCTAATTATCTCCCCCCACAGGGAATGAGAGCAACCTGATGAGAGAAGCATGTACCTAGTCTTTTCTAGGAGGGTTCTATTCAATCTTTCAACTACTCCATTTTGCTGTGGAGTTAGCTCTAACAGACTTATGCCTAAGAATCTCATTTTTGCTACAGTATTCCTCAAATTCCTTATTGCAATACTCCAGCCCATTATCAATCCTTAGACATTTTAGTTTCCTCCCAGTTTGATTTTCCATAAGAGTGTGCCACCTTATGAAAATCTCTAAAGCTTCATCCTTCCTCTTCAGAAGGTAAACCAAACATTTCCTAAATTTGTCATCAATTATGGACATAAAATACACATTCCCTCCTGCTGTGGGGACTTTAGCTGGCCCCCAGAGATCACTATGAACATATTTCATAATCTCTGTAGCTCTCTTAGCTCCCTTTTGAAATGCTAACCTGTGGTGCTTTCCTAGCACACAGGATTCACAAAATTCTAGCTTCTGTAGGTTTCCTTCAGGTATTAGACCTTGCCTAGAGAGATGGAGCAGGCTTTTATTGCCTGCATGACCCAACCTAGCATGCCATTGCTTGGTTGGTTGAAGGTTTCCTATTTCTGAAATCTGATTATTTTCAGTTGTGCCTATTACATAATATAGGCCACCTCTTTCCACTCCTTGAATGATGACCTTCCCATCCCTTAGGATTTCTCTAAGTCTATCTTTAGATCTGATCCGAAAGCCTTACTTATCAAACAACCTTTTCAAGATCAGATTTCTCCTTATTCTAGGCACAAATCTGACATCGCTTAGGAACCTTCTTTTTCCATTAAACATATTAATGGAAACACTTCCTATGCCCTTTATCCTTTGCTGCCAAGAATCTGCCATTTTAACCTTGGCAGTGACTAGTTCAAATGTTGTGAACCAATCACTATGATGAGTGACATGCATAGTGTACCCTGAATCAAATATCCACTCACTACTAAGGTCCCCACAATCCTCAGTTACAGCCAGTATTTCATCTTCACTGGAATCTTCAGGTTTTTCAACATTTCCTGAAATTCCACTTTCAGCTGCCTTATCCCTCTTCTTTTTTCTATAATCCCTTGCAAAATGTCCTTCTTTATCACAGTAGAAGCATGTCTTAGCTTTTTCCTTTTTCTTCTTTTCATTTTCACCTTCCTTAGGGTGTTTTTCTTTCCCACTTCCCTTCTTCTACTTTCCTTTCTTGTTGTTTTTCTTATGAGTCTTCTTCTCATAATTATTCTCTACAAACATCACTTCAGCCTCTTTCTTAAATGGATTCACTTCAACTATTTTTTCCATAAGAGAATCTAAAACCCTTTTTACCATAAGTGATTCTCCACTAGCATGCTTAATTACTTTCTTGAATGCATTAAATTCAGGAGGTAATGCCATTAAATTTACTACAGCTTGATGTTCCTCACTTATTTTCTCATCTGTAGCTTCTAAATTTTGTATTAACTTGAAGAAATAATCTAGGTTATCATCTAAGGATACTGAAGTATTTATTTTATAGTTTGCAAGGTTGTGGAGAAGTGTCATCTTGTTAAGAAGACACTTCTTAGCATACAATTCATCAAGTTTCAACTATAACTTCTGTGCAGTATTACTATTCTGCACTTTTCTTATCATTGTTGGTGCTAAGTGAAGCATTAACTTGCAATGTGCAAGTCTTTACATTTTCAACTTCTTTATAGGGTTAGTTTCACGATAATATTCATCATCTATTACACCGTAGCAGTCATATGATACGCTCATATTTTCACATATGTTTAGGACTCAATTCATAGTCTTTTACATTCATTTTATGTTCATCTATGGCT
>JAOSBP010000006.1:23789538-23807197 GCA_027563825.1 Erythroxylum mucronatum | reverse complement strand
AACCTCTTGAATTTTATTCAAGTCCTTCCCTGTGATGATGAGATCATCTACATAGACTAACATAAACACTGCTTTAGCCATTCCTAGATCTTTATAATATAGGCAGTAATCATATGAGCTTCGGATGAAGTTCATACTAGCAGCAACCTCATGGAATTTCTTGTTCCATTGTCTAGGGGCTTGCTTGAGCCCATATCGGGATTTTTGCAATAGGCAAACATGATCTAGCTTGTTTTTGTCCTCAAAACCAATTGGTTGCTTTATATATATGGTCTCTTCTAGCTTTCCATATAGGAAAGCCGTCTTAACATCCATTTGATGGATTTCCCAATCATATAAAGTTTCTAGGACTAAAATAAGCCTAATTGTCTTGAATTTAACTACTGGAGAGAATATCTCCTTGTAGTCTATCCCTTCTTTTTGCCTAAATCCCTTAACTACAAGCCTAACCTTATAAATCCTAGGTTCTGCTTTTGTTACTCCTTCTTTCAATTTAAACAGCCACTTATTTTCAATTAATTTGGCTTGGTAAGGTCTAGGGACTAAAGTCCAAATGTTATTCTTCAATAATAATGAGTATTCCTTCTCATTAGCTTCTTTCCAATTTTTAGCATCTTTACTTCTCATGGCTTCATCATAGGTTTCTGGAGCCTTATTTTCTACATTTTCAGCCATGAAACATGCAAATTCAACCATGTCTAATTTAGTGTACCTTTTGTTAGGTATTCTGATTCTTAGTTGCCTATCCCTTGTGAGTTAATAGTCATGTAGGTTCTCTTGAATATCATCCGAAGGTAGGTGTGAAGCTTCTCCTTCGCCCTCATCTTCTGCCTCTTCCATTCTTTCTTCATATTGTGCTATGCCTTCTGGAGGCTTCACAGTTTTTGATTGTGTAGCACCACCTTCTTGAGGTTCTGGTGGTATATAAACGTGGGCTAAATGGTTTGATGCCCCCAAATGCCCCTGAATTTCACTTTGGAGGTTAGAGTTTTGTGAATTCTTGTTTAGCAGAGGGATTCATCTTCTTTAAAAATGACATCTCTGCTAACGATTGTTTTATAGGCTCACGTTTGGAGCAGTAGGAGCTTATAACTTTTTACACCTTTTGGATATCCTAGAAACACTCCCTTGACTGCTCTAGGCTCTAATTTTCCCTCTTTCTGATGTGCATAAGCTGCACATTCGAAAGTCCTTAGGTGTGAGAGTTTAGGCTTCTTGCCACTCTAAATTTCTTGAGGAGTCTTATAGTCATTAGCAGAGGTTGGAAGCATATTAATTAAATAGGCTGTTGTCCTAATTGTCTCCCCCCATAGGGAATGAGAGCAACTCGATGAGATAAGCATGCACCTAGTCTTTTCTAGGAGGGTTCTATTCAATCTTTCAGCTACTCCATTTTGCTATGGAGTAGCTCTAACAATCTTATACCTAATAATTCCATTTTTACTGCAGTATTCCTCAAATTCCTTGTTGCAATACTCCAACCCATTATCAATCCTTAGATATTTCAATTTTCTCCCAGTTTGGTTTTCCATAAGGGTATGCCACTTTATGAAAAACTTCAGAGCTTCATCCTTTCTCTTCGTAGGGTAAATCCAACATTTCCTTGATTTATCATCAATTATGAACATGAAATACAAGTTCCCCCTGTTGTAGGGACTTGAGCTGGCCCCCAGAGATCATTGTGAGCATACTCCATGATCTCTGTAGCTCTCTTAGCTCCCTTTTGAAAGGCTGACCTGTGGTGCTTTCCTAGCATACAGGATTCAAAAAATTTCAACTTTTGTAAGTTTTCTTCAGGTATTAGACCTTGTCTAAAGAGATGGAGCAGGCTTTTGTTGCCTTCATGACCCAACCTTGCATGCCATTGCTTGGTTGGTTCAAGGTTTCTAATTTCTAAATTTTGATTAATTTCAGTTGTGCCTATTACGTAGTATAGATGACCCCTCTCCACTCCTCTAATGATGACTCTTCCATCCCTTAGGATTTCTCTAAGTCCATCTTTAGATATGATCTGAAAGCCTTGCTTATCAAACAAGCTTTTAGGCTCTTCTTTTAGGCTCTTCCACACCTCTATGAGTATGTCATCAAGTCTTACTACCCTACCACTCTTCATCTTCCTCAAAGCTCCCCTAATGTCTTCTCTCTTAATATGCCAATAAGAAGTAAAGTTACGATATTGCTCAAAAGTTCTAAGATGAGTTTTTTGTTTGTTTAACTAGAAAAAAAATACTAAATTTCCCTTACTAGTTTGTCTTTTAATAAATCCCACCCAACATAAACAGAACATGCATCACAAATTCGATATGCTAATGAATTAATGGTTTAATAAGAATTTTAAACAATTTTAAGGTTAATTCAGCAAAATGAAAATTTAAGGGTCAATGTGTACCAATCATTAAAGTTTAATGACTAATTTGGGTTTTTTCCTGTCTTATTTAGTCCATTTTCTTTGATTATAACAAATCATTCTTTAGGACTCTCAGTCTTCTTCAATGAAAATATATTAGAAGCTTCTTGTCATACATTAAGTATACCCCTAAAATCAAAATGAGATAAGCATGAAAGAAAATAAAATAAGAAATTTATAAATCGAATTAATTGAAAGAAAATAAACATACATGATTAGAAAAGTAATTGAATTTTCTAAAACTTGTTGTTTCCTAAAAATGGTGTTTAAAACTTATGGGTATTTTTTTTCTTCTTAAGTCTTTCCTATTACTAATAAATTATTCAAAACTAAGGAAAGTGCATCTATTTTTGGTAGGCAATAAAATGGTAAATAGGTATCTAATCTCTTGCGAAAGTGTTTTGAATTCTCTATGTTTAGACAAAGTAAATTATCAAAAAGGAATTCAATCTTATATTAATGTTTAGACTATATGATTTGACTAACCTAAAATGGATATACTAATTTAAACCTTCAAGATCTCCTAGATAGTAAAACTACATTCTCTTGAGTTACAATCATATAGTCTTTAATTGGTTAGCCTATTATCTATGAAATAACATGAAAAGATTCACCCAAATACTAGAAGAAAAATTTTTAAGGTCTTTTTTTAGCACCTCATTCAACCCTTAACCTAAAGACATGGTCCATTCATAAGCAAACTCTCTTGAGGCATCCATAAGTGAATTTACATCAAGTTTAGTCGCTAGCATAACTAAATCATGCATTAAAATCAAATAAAGTAATTCACAGAAGTATATCTCATTTTATAAATTAAACTAAATCAATCTATACAAAAATAAAAACTAAGGTTTTCCCTATCTAAACATTAAAAAAATCATTTAGCAATGAATCATAGTAAAAAATAATGAAAGTAATACAAAAAGTAAGGAAATCATGGTAGAAATAGATCTAGATGATAATCACAATTTCATTGACAACTTGATCTATTAAGATGATATTTAGATCTTGATTCTCTAATGAAAATGGCCTTGAAATTGGCATCATGAGGGTCTTGGAACCTCCTAACGTCTAACCCTAACCTTTAGAGAAAAATTTTTAAAATATGTACATTTTCTGAAAGTCTTTTAAAAATTAGGGTTTCCATAGATATAGTTCGGACCATAATCGTGACCCAGGGCATGGATCCTCCCATTTCTTTAGGGGAGAGATATGTCTTTAGCATGCCCATACCTCTAGATTATATATCCTCCTATTTCTTTCGTGACTAGTATATGATTTGTGATACTATTTTGGCTCAGGTTGTATTACTTTCTAAATTTTCTTTAACAATGTATGGTCTCTACCTAAACCATATTCTAGGTTATGTCTTTTACTGCACTTAATTTATAAAGGGTATAAGTTGTCATATAGGTGTAGGCTAGACTCTATTCCTCCAAGAATAATGATTTTTGGAACTTTTTTTTCTTAAAATGGCCTTTAATTCTCCCATCTCAAGGTCAAATATATACAATTACCTAAAAATATATCGAAACTAAGTAAAACTGGGTGATTTAATATTAAAATCAAGTAAAATACTTAACAAAATATATGCATATTATTGTTCGTTAGAGAGCAAGTTCACTAAACTAATTTGAATTATATATGGAACAATACTTATTTTTCTATAGAAATGCCCATAATGATGATTGTATAAGTAATCTTTTGAGACGAGATATAAGTAATCTTTTGAGATGAGATTTTCAAACAATCTTATGTAAGGATTGCTATATTTTGATACTATGTAATAAATATACTAATAAAGGCTAGCTCGATTGGTATTTATTAAATATGATACAAATTATGTAGAGATGGTTAAATGATTAATATAAGGCTCATCATCCTAAAGTAATTAAGGAGAATGTTTCATTATTTTTAAATAAGATTGATTTGAGAAATCCTAGGAGAAGGTGCAATGAAACTTTGAAAATACTTTCCAAATAACTTTAAAAGAATCAACCATTAGTTCTAAAAAACTAATAAAAATGGACTTAAATGAAGTAGATATCAATTTTATACTTATGTCTTATTGAACATTGTATGGTGAAAAATTAAATTACACAAAAAATTATGTATGAGAAGGTTAGTCAAAATCATTTTAACAATCTTAATATTTGGGTGATTATGATGTATTGTTAAGCATCAATCTTGGTCTAAAAATGTAAATTGTTTGATTAGATAATTAACGATAAATTAAAGGAGTTTGATATATCTAATCCTAATATAATTTAGGGTTATAATTTATAGGATAAATTATAAAAAATCTTAAACTTTATTCAATTTATAATATTAGTCTAAACTTATAAAAGTGGGACTAAAATGCTATAACATTCAAATGTTTACAAAAATAGCTTGTCATTAGTCATTTAGTTAATGGTGTTAATGAGGAAAGCCATGTCAATAAAGCTACTGGACAAATGGTAGATGAACACATGGTAGGTGTTACAAAGACGTTGTAAAGAACTCTAAGTTAGCTCACAAAATGCGCCAAATCCAAGTAGGGTAGTTAAACTTTGGCAATTTAACTCAATCTTACCAAATCTCTCGTGTCTAAGGTGTTTCCCATCAACCTTTATATTACTCACAATTGATACAAAGAATACAAAGCTCCAACTCTCGCTAATAAATGAAGTATTGCTCGGATGAGCTATTTATAGGCATTTGGAGACTTGTTAGGTAAGAGTACAAGAAAGTAGGCATAATGCCACTAACCTAGTAACATAATTGGTGGTTAACATCCCTAACCACTTTAGGCACTACTTTAGTGGGTGGTTTACATAACTTACCACTAACCCACTTCTAAGTAAAAGCAACATATGTAAAATGCTTAGAAAACACCTCATCCATGTTCTTTTCCATGTCATCTCACTTCTTTGATGATTCATCCCATTAACTTTGCCATATCACCCATGATCTTCATCCAAAGGTGAAGGTTAGCCAAGTTCCGAGCCAATTTATGTATGGTTCAACCAATGCGTACCCATGTTCTAATACGTTCGCCTGAGTTCCATCATTTGAGCACTGTTTCGTCTTTAGTCCCATAAAAGATGATGTAGGCAAGTCCAACTTGCCCTAGTTGTTAGCCTAAAAAAATTATTTATTAAGCATGATTAGATTAATTTTTTGGGGTATTGCTAGATTAAATTATGTTGGAATTATTTTGTCTACTAATGTGAGTAGGATGATATGATGTAGGAAAATTGAATTAAGTGTTAGAAAGGTAAGTATGTATAAGGGGCATAGTTGGAAGATCACTTAAACATTAAAGTCTTAAGGCATGAGAGAAGGGGCAAAATGGACATTTGATGCTCATTAAAGGATAGAAGAAGACTTGGCTTGTGTGGGAAGGAGAAGAAACGAAAATTATAAGAAAAAGAGAGAGTGTCATGGAGAGAAAAGAGAGGAGAGAAGGAAGGTTAGCTAGGTTTTGAATTTTCATGGTCTTAAGGGGTGATTTTGAAGTTTTTTCAAGAAGAAAAGAGCAAGAGGAGGTTTAGAGCTTTCATTTGAGCCAAGCAACAAATTGATTGGTGCAGATTTGAGGTAAGTGTATGTTTAACCTTTTGGATTTTAGAAGGGGTTTTGGTTCCAAGGTCTTAGGAAATGCATGGATTTGAGTAATATAAGATCAATTTCATGCATTGAGTTCTTTAGGTTTGTTAATTTGAACGTCTATTGATTGAGATTTTTGTAATTTGTTGAAGAAAATCGAGAGAGAGAAGAGGAGGAAGAGGAGAGGCACATTTGAGCAACTTTGTAAGCAAGGGAACTAAGGTAGGTGACATTTTTATGATTGAGTAAATGAGCCCTAAATGTTTCTCAAAATAAATGAAATTTAATGATTTTTTCAACTACCCTATAAATGAGCATTTATGGTTTTCTAAACGCTTGAGAATGTGTTATATGTGGTTGGTTGTGAATTTTGGGAATAACTTCAAATTGCTTCATATTGTTGTAATTGTTGCTTTTTGATTGAGTTGAGAAATGGTTTATGCTTGATATATGAATGTGGTTGGTATATGGTGCCATGTTGATGGATTATGCTTGATATATGAGGTGGGTGAATTGTGCAATGTTAATGGCTTTGATGCTTGGGATAGGAATGTGTTTGATGAATCTTGAAATGCTGATGGAAAATGTGTATGAAATAGGTCGTGCTCATGACAAACAAGTTTTGAAATGTGTCATTTGGGCAATTAGTGTTCAAGCCATGAATACATGTTATGTGGGTTTATGGTGGTCCCTTAAGTAAGTCAAGTGCACTTGTCAATAGGCTTCTCCCGCCTACCCGTTAGTAACACGGAGCTCCTTCATGAACTCCCCTAAGTTCACGGCTACACAAGACCGCTATGTGGAGATGTGTAGTACGTTCTGTTTGGACTCACCCAAACCATTCTGATGTGCTTATGTGTATTTGTGATAAACTTGATTCATTCGTTATGTTTGATGTTATGATTTACTTGATAAGTTGTGAAATTGGAAAATATAAGTTGCATGGTTTTCAATGTGAATTTTGTTATGAAAATGAATACTTCAAGGGCTTTTGCTTGTTTCTTGTTATAAAATTGTTACCCACGAGCATTACGCTCACCTCCATTCCTTCCCCTCCACAGGCGATGAGCAACATTTCGAGTGATCGAGTCAATTGTTAAGGCATCACTCCAATTTGCATATTTTGTTCTTTAAAGTTAGAATTTTTGTAAACAATCCTTTAGTCGCATTTTGAGAATTTGTATTCTTGAAACATTCGCATTTTGGATTATGTTGTAAGGTGACTCAAAATGCCCCCTAAAGCGTTATAAAACTCTTATTTTGATGTGAATGAAATACTTATGAATTATGGTTGATTGTGACATTTCATGTTTTTACATTGCAAATTTTAAGTTTTCATATAGGTAGGAAATTGTGTCCTAGATTTGAGAGGAATTCTGCGCAAATCTAGGGTGAATTTGACTAATTTGTCTTCATAGAAGTTGTAGCTTGTCCTTTTATCTTTCCAACGATATAAAGTTTGCTATTTTTGAATGTCAGAGTTGAGAGTTATTACCGTTTGAGTAGGGGATGTCGTACAGGAAATTTCACCCGAAGGTTACACGGGTTGACCGTGTAAAATCACACGGGCCGTGTTTTTTGGGTGCCAGGGTGCCATTTTCCACCCAAAAGTTACACTAGCTGACCATGTAAAATCACATAGCCCGTGTAAAATTCACACAGCCCGTGTTTTTCTGGAGCAGGGTGCCATTTTCACTCGAAGGTTACACGACCCGTGTTTTTGACCCCAAAACGACAGAATTTTAATTTTGGTCTTCACGAAAGTTGTAGCCCTAGATGTCTACTTTCAAACCATCCAAAAATGAAGTCAATCTGACATCCTTAGTGAGAGTTATGGCATTTGCGCAAAAGCATGTTCAAGGTGAGTAAGAACATGAACATACTGGATTCGTTTGACCATAACTTCTTCGTTCGACCTCCGATTGAGGTGATTCTTGAGGTGTTAGATTTCTAACACATTGTTCTACAGTCTCATAAAAATTTAGAGCCATTGGTTTGGAATTAAAAAACATTTATTTGAAGGAAGTGAGAGGTTAGTTGGGAGGGCATGTTGGGACATGACTATACTTTGGTTTTTGAAGCATATCTTCATCTTTAGAACTTCGTTGTAGTTGGTTCTTTCCCCAATTTAACCTAGAGACTAAGAGCTACAAGCGTGAAGAGTTAATTGTGATTTTGTGGTCCCGTTGTGTGGGCTCGCCTTTGTGGCTAGAGTTGTAAAAAGAATGATGAGGACCCGATGAGGGCTAATTAGGGCTCATTGGCGTAACCCTACAAGGGGACCACTCACGCCCTATGATTTTGGATAGTTGGGCTTCGAAAACGGGACCCAACACTAGTCATGCATATCAACACCTCACGGTCCACCAAAGCCAGCCGCAGCTCAAACCATACTTGATAGTACTTGGTTAAGTTAACTTGGTTCATTTGGCATACCTTCCTTATGCCTAATCCATGCTAGATGTTGGCCAAGGCTCACCAATGGCTAACAAAAAGGGTCCTGCAATGTTAAGGGGGCTAATAGTAGGCATAAGTCGCATTAGTGCCATCTCAAAATTAATATTAAAAATATAAATATTAAACCATTCTTTTATCCCTAAAACCTTAAAAGGTTGGCCTTTCATTATAGTTTCCAGAACCATACAAATTTTTGATACATAAATACATGCTAAAACACAGATGAGTGAATATTAGAGTCGTTGATGAGTATAGTGGAATTAAGGAAGCTTTATGATTTCTTGTAGAGTCCTAAAGATCTTCAAAGGCTTTATTATGAAATTCACTTGCTCAAAACCTTAAAACATGAGAATATCATAAACTTCTACACTTCCCAAGTTGATATAACTAATAGGAATATTAACTTTGTCACCGAGATGTTCACCTTTAGTACTTTCAAACATTGAGCAATTATATTGGTTCTAAATTCCTTTGCCTTTTAGTTTTCTAAGTTACTAATCTAGGTAATTGAAATTTATAAAGCTAATAGATTTGTTGATACATAAGTACAAGCTAAAACATAGGAGAGTGATTATTAGAACTGTGGAACATTGGTGTGGATAGATTTTGAAAAGGTTTCTTTATCTCCATAGTTATGACCCCTTATAAAAACGATGATGGTTAGAATATACGGTTATTGGAACCATATAAACATAACTAGAGGAGCCTACTTTGATTTGATAGAATACAAACTGTTGTTGGATCATGAACACTTATATAAAGACTTATATTCTCCCTCCTAAAAAATCCCAAGATTTATATAATTTGCACTTAACCTATCAAAAGCCTTCATCGTCTCTTTGATATTTTGATCCCAATCCCTACAACTTCAAAGATGGGGTCATTTCAAGAAAGTCCAAGAAAACCAAATTAGAGAAGCCAAACTCAAAGATACTGGAGACCTAAGAGTCTGGGAAAACGATGCAGCACATTGACAAGGATAATTTTGCTATTGATAGGTTAAGGAAAGGCCAACTTTTGAGGGCTTTAGGAATAGAAGAATTTTAGGTTTCATATTTTAATTTTCAATCATAATTCTAATGTGGCATTAATAAATCATGTGTCTGCCACATGTCCAGTAAGCTTACTAATATAACCTATCATATTAGTACCATTAGTTAGATGGTTAACAACAACTAATTTTGTGAAAAAATAAAAGTTGGAGAATTTTAGAATGACTTTTGAAAGTTTGGACTAGTACTGCAAACTTGAGTAAATTTTGAAATTGTTAATATTTTACTCTATTTTATATTCATTGTTCACATATTAAGGAACCAATAAATCACATGTGAATAATGATTTAAGAGAGAAAATGTGATTTAATCAAGTTGAACTTGATATTAAAATTTAAAAAAATAGAGTCAAATACAAGATAATAAATAAAGAATGATATTAAATAATAAATCTTATTTGATCTTAGTTAGTATTTAAATAGGATTATTTGCAACTTTACTTGATTTTTAATAAAATTTTAATTTAATTCAATTATTAAAAGGTTTGACCCTTATACTATTAGAGACTATATATTCATGTAGCTAAAGTAGTTTTAATAGTTAATTTTAAATTTTGATTTTACAAGAGAACTATTTAGAAAATCTAATTAAAAATAATATATAATATATGATTAATATTTTATTATATTTATGAATTAGTTACATTAAAAAAATTAAAAATAATTTTTGAAACATTTTTATTTTGGTCTGATGTGCTTGTGATGAAATCTCATTTTGACATTCCAACATAAAAAACCATGTTCAAGGTAGGTCGAGTGGTATTTTGTTGGCTTTTCCTCCAAAATTTAGCATAACAGGGCTTAAGCTCTTATTTTTCCATAAATGAACTGAACTTGCTCTTTTTGAGCACCTTTTGCTTACCCCTAGCCCTTATGAATGAATTCAGCTTTTGGAATGTAAATTTTTTATTTCTCACTAAGTTCTTCGACTTCCTCTTCTTGTTACTCACTATCCATGTAAAGGCTCAAATCTATCAGGCTGTCAGATTGTTGCTATTTTTAGTAACCTAAAAGATTTGCTTTTTTTACACTTCCTAATGCAAGAATAGAACAAATGATTACCCAACTTTTGGAAGAGATTTTGGATATATTCTGTCTTAGGAATGCAAGTTATGGACCTTTTGAGATCTGTATTAGGGTGGTGGAAAGCAAGTGGAGAACCTCTTGATAGAGTATTCTTATTGACGTAAAAGTAAAAACTAATTAGTGAAGTTCTTAGACAACCCTATTCAGTTCATTAGAAGAGGATAGTTCAGTTATAAAAGATATGATGGATCTTTATAATGTTAGTGATTTTAGTAATTGGACAATTATTAATTACAAGGTTTTATAAACTTAAGGTTAAGAAAATCAAATTCAATCTAGATTAAATATAATAAAGAAGTCCAATAAATGATCTAAATAAATGAGATCAAATCTAGTAAGAAAAATGGGTTCTAATCAATGTGGGTCGCATCCTAATCAATGTGGGTCGATTATGTATTGGGCTTGTGATGAAGAGGCCTAATAAGGTTACTATAAATAACTACTAAGGTATCTTACTGCTTGCTTAAGTAAGTTCGTGGACATTCAATTTTTTTAACCTGCTAAGAGACCCACGTATTAAAAAAGTGCAAAAAATATACAACTTTCATAAAGGTCGATCAAAATTTTCAAGAGCTTGTTAATATGTTAAGAAGTTTGTTCAAGTAGTTTAACAAATTTTTCATCGTGCAATGGATAGTAAAATAGGTTTTTTTTGCATTTTTTTTGTTAATATAAGTTCATGGTTGACCCTGGGTTCATAATTAAATATCTTGTTATAAATAACACGTGATATCAGAGCAATTCCATGATTGTATGAATTTGAACAAAGATTTTCAAATTTCTCCCTAAAGAATTCAAAGAACTTAATTATAACTAACACGTTATATCAGAGCAATTCCATGATTGTATGAATTTGAACGAATTTGAACAGAGATTTTCAAATTTCTCCATAAAGAATTCAAAGAAATTAATATATTTCTGCTTATATAAATTACATATTTATTGTTTGAATTGATTTTGAAATAAGCATTGCATAGAAAAAGGGTTAAAATGGACTTCGAGGTGATTTTTTAACAAAAGATTTCCAAAATTCAGTGAAAAATCACTAAAAAGTCGTCAAAATTTGCCTTTCTTAGCAACCAAAGGAACTACATTGAAGAAGTAGCTTGTTTTTAGGACGCGTTGAGGGGAGCTAGGCATCACACATGTCAATAGAGGCAGCACGCATTCGTGCCTACGCAGCGCATGTCATCACAAGCCTGATGCATCTAGAGGCACATCAGATATGACACGTGTAGGACATATGTTTACAATCCCAGACGCAGTGTTGATGTCAACACACTACCGGATAAAAAAGACTCACAATTTCTAAAATTTACAAAAGGTGCCTTAAGTTATTTTGGGCCAGTTTTTAAGATCATGTGAATTTATAATGTGAGTTTTTTATTTTTTCTAGATTTGTTACATAGGTAATAACAAAGGTTTAAGTTCAAAAAAATCACATAAGGTTATTAAAGCCATTATTGAGTGAATGTTCATGCACTTGACTTGAAATAACTAAGAAAGATTTGCTTTTGGTATCTTATATGATATATTTATTATTTGATATCACATGATTATCACTCTGATTGAGATTTTTCTTGTGATGAATTCTCAAATAAATTTTGTTGATAATGTGTTCAACACTAATATTTAATAATGAGTTAATGCATAGGAATTTTGGATTTATGAATGGTAAATTGTCACATATTTTATGCCTATATAGAATAATGTGAGGATAACATATAGGTGTCCCTTGTACTTGTGGATCCATTTAGGTACTAATGAGAATGTAGTCACCACAGTAACTTTTCAAGTTAGTACTTGAATTGTTCTGCTTATATATTTGAAGATGTCTCTAGTCTCATATTTGATTTTCTACCTATATGTGTTGACCATATATGAGACTTTGAGATGTGCATAAGGCATAAAATAGACGAAAGTCATTATTTAAGTAATTTATTCACCCACAAGTCTTAATGCTTATTAGGTCTCTTGCAGAAAGTATACATTGAGCGAGTGCCATAAAAGTTTAATATGGTTGACTGTAAACATATTGCAACACCAATCTAGTGAGTGCTATAAATGTTTAATATGGTTGATTGTAAACATATTGCAACACCAATTTCTTATGGTGAGAAATTATCTTTGGCACAATGTCCCAAGAATGATACAGAGAGAGGGTCTATGAAGAATGTACCTTATTATAATGTAGTTAGTATCCTAATATATGCCTTGGTCTGCACTAGATCAAAAATTGCATTTGTTGTTAGACTGATAGGTAGGTATCTTGCTAACCCAAGAATAGACCACTGGAATGTAGTCAAACGAGTGTTTAGATATCTAAAAAGAACTAAGGATTATATATTGACATTTAGGAATGTCAATAGTTTAGACCTTATAGGTTATACGAATTCAGATTTTTCTATATGCCCAGATGATAGGAAGTGTATATCATGGTACATTTTTATGTTAGTAGATGGTGCAATGTTATAGAAGAGTGTCAAGCAAACACTGGTAAATTCTTCGACAGTGCATGCAAAGTTTGTGGCATGCTATGAGACTGCTTCATAAATGATTTGGTTCAGGAACTTGATTTTCTGAGTTGTGTGTGGTTAATTCAGTGACTAGACCCATTTGGCTATACTGTGATAATCTTTTTGTTGTATTGTTCAGTAAAATCAATAACATCACAAAGTTTAAGCATTTGGAGGTTAAATATTTGACCATAAAGAAATTAAAATAGAAAGGTGATATTGAGGTGGAGTTTTTGACAACTAATTGCATGCTTGCTAACGCTATGATTAAAAGGCTTTGCCCAGTTATTTTTTAGCACTATATGTATAATATGGGTATATTAAAATCTTTAATCACTGTTAGTTAGGAATCATAATATTTTCTCTTGATACATTTGTACAGATTACATGTATTATGACAGTATCTTTTTATACATATTAATGATCATTATTTTGTTCTTAGCCGCACAACTTGTTGTACATTGTCATTATACAAGTGAAATTTTTAAGATTTGCATCGATGTTAAGCATTTTAAAGATCATTGGACATATATATACAAACTAGTCCTGAGTTTATGTCTTCAGGACATATAGATACATATATAAATCTACGGATATGATAAGACGTAGGAGATATAAGTATTTAATCCTAAAAAGGTTTTCTTTAATGCAGTTTTGCATTCAATGAGAGAAAACAAATTTCTCCAAAATGATTTAGCGTAAAGTTCAGAGGAATTGAGACCAACCAACATAAAGAAGATACATTTCATATCATACATATATCATCGTAGTTTGCCACACTCCATTTTCTCATTCACGTTAGTAAGGTATTATATATGCGTGATTATATTATATTTATGTCGCATATGATATATGCATTTGATATTTTCCATTATCGAAAGCCTTACTGGATAGAATGATATGTTCTAAATTATTCAACCTATATATTGATTCTGCTTAACAACTTTTACAGTTCTATTGTTATTTCAACTTGTAGTTAATATTTGTCGAAGGGAGAGAAAGTTAGTGATTTTGTTAATTGGATAATTATTAATTACAAGGTTTTGTAAACTTAAGCTTAAGAAAGTCAGATTTGATTTGGATTAAAGATAATAAAGAAGTACAATAAAGGATTTGGCTAAATAGGCTAAAGTTTACTGAAGAAAATAGACCCTAATTAGTGCGGGTCGGTTATGTATTAGGCTGTGATGGGAAGGCCTAATAAGGTTACTATAAATAGCTACTAAAGTCTCCCGTTGTCTGTTAGAAAGTCACAGAAAGACGTTAATGGCATAAGGATAAACAACTTTAATAAAGGTCGTTCAAAAGTTTGAGGAGCTTGTTCATTATGCAATGGATAGCAAAATAGTTGTTTGTTTCTCATTTTCTTCATTAATACAAGTTTATGGTTGATCATGGGTCCATAATTAAAGTTCATGTTATAACTAATAGGTAATTTTGGTGAGCTTAGGACTTTGGGGTAGACAAGACTGGCCCATACCATGAAGGCCTAAGAAGCAAAATTTTCAGACAAGTAATTCGTGGAGAGTGGAAGAACATTTGACAACTTTTACGGTTGAGACTCTCGATCTCATCACTAAACAGAGGTTTGATGGCATTGACTTGTCATTTTAGTGTATCTTGATGGCAATTATTCACTATATTTTCCTCCGTTTATGAAAGGTTGTAAGTCAGATGTTCCACTCCTATTACTTATGCTTCACTCTTGCGAGCAAAATGATGTTGACTCTTCTTTCTCTACAAATGAAATGCAAGTCGCAGCAGGAACTCATGCTTTGCTTTGGCAAGTCAAGTTGATAGGTTCTATCATTCGTGAGAGTTGTTTCCATTTCTTTTTCTTTTTTCTCCTTAATGAAGAGTTTTCATTTCAATGAGCAAAAAATTTCAAATCTTATTCGACCCACGATAAAAATTAAGCAATTAACCCCAACTGATATAGGCCCTTTTTTATCTGTTTTTGGTAATGACACTCGTTGTTTAAATCGAGTAATATTAGTGGCGAAACTATTAGATGCCAATGCTGAGAATTCTTTAACTGAATCAGTCATCATGGCTATACAGTTTGAACATGAGGAGTGCCTGCTTATGTAATTCCTCGACAAGATGATTTCTGAAGGTGAATAACACCATATTTGGATACTGCCGGTAAGGCCTGCAACTAACTGAAAACAAACCTTGATGCCATAACATTATTATTTTAACACCATAAATGGCATTTCTTAGCAAGTTTCAGCTTCATGAAAACTATTTCTTTCTAAACTAGAGATGCTGAATGGACTTCTTAGAATACACCAGTTCACTCAATCCTGTAAAGGCCATATTGCAATTTCTTCATACCCATCTTCAGTAGCACAAGCACGGAACATGCCTGTTGTATTGAAGGGCATTGCGACTTCTCCTTCTGCAGAAACAGCAACCAATCCAGCATTGCCTCTTGGAACACACTCATGGATGACATATGCTGCTGCTTCTTTAACTGACAGACCTTTATACTCCATAAGGGCAGCAACATCTCTGGCGACAGTTCCACGTATAATTGCTTCTCCTTTACCTGTAGCAGAAATTGCACAGAGATTGTTGGCATATGTCCCTGCTCCTATTACGGGCGTGTCCCCAATCCTACCCACCATTTTGTTTACAAATCCCCCTGTAGAAGTTGCAGAAGCTAAGTTCCCATGGTTATCAACAACCACACAACCAACCGTTCCAATTTGGCTGTTTCCATCTGGAGTTGGAAATCCACTACTCTCATCCTTCTTAATGGGTTGCGTGTAATCAATCTGTATATGCAAGCTATAAGGGATATGACAGAAACCTTGAAAACAGTAATGTACATTAATAGGCTAAAAACATAAATGATCATGTTTATCAACGCATAATTGCCAACAGACTTGGGTATTCCTACCAATAACATATCTTTGGACCCCAACAGAATCTACAAACCATGAATGACAATGTTCAGTGCAGATGATTTTGCAACAACAGATTTCATAAAGCTATGATCTTTACTTAAAAGACTTCAGATTCAAAAACCAACGACTGACATCATTAGTAGTAACAAGGGTCGTACCTGGACTCTGTTGGCGTCTTTTGCCTGCTTTAGCCTTTCAATGTTTTGTGAAGTAACGAAATCACTAGGATCCACAGTCTCGACGCCCTTGTCAGTTCAAAAGATCAGATTCAGGCATCATTTTTTTCCAATTAAATCAACTCTATCCGTCACAAAGTCAGTTATGCATTACATGTAAGAGAACCGAAATTTGTACAGAGTAGAAGCATCGCTCAAACATTGAAGTATACAGAATAAGAATTAAATAAGAGTGCCTAGAAAAATGGACAGAAGAGACCACTTACTTGCTCCCTTGCAAAAGCCTCAGCTCCATCGAACGCAAGAAAAATATGAGGGGTCTTCTCCATGACCAACCGAGCCAGCGAAATGGGATTAACAACAGTGCTGAGACCAGAAACAGCACCACATCTCTTAGTCTTACCATCCATGATTGAAGCTTCCATCTCAACAGTGCCTACAGTGGTTAGAACAGATCCCTTCCCAGCATTAAAATGTGGGCAGTTTTCCAATTCACGGACCTATACAGGGTAAAACACTAGCAACTAAATCATAATCAATTTTGCATGAAAATTCCAATGAACTTATAATGATTTACCCACTTCACTAGATTCCCAAAGCAAACAAATATCATATTTTTACACACAAAAAAAAAAAGAAAAAGATTGCCTTTTTGTCATCTGTTTATGAATTATGTTTGAATTCAATAGAAAAACCATAAAATAACCGAAGGGTTAGATGCCCCTGAAGGAAAAATGTATGACTTGAATATACCACAAGCTCGGCAACATCAAGGGGGTGTTTTTGGGCTTGGAGAGCGGCGACGCCGATCTGGAGGCAGCGACGGAGGGTATCTTCGCAGGGGACGCGGCGCTCAGGTTGGAGGGAGGGAGTAATATCGCCTGCGCCGCCTTGAACTGCTATTGCCCAGCCCATTTGCACGGCTTTTTTCACGGTATCTCAACTCTGTAGTCTTAGGACAGTTGTAGCGGTTGTTGGAGGGAAATAAGACTATATAGTCTTGGGAAACATATAGACGGTGTAAATCGGTTTGAATTCTCGGCAGTGTGAACTGTGAGATGCTATTATTGTCTATATAAAAGTTACATCAAAGATGAGACATGCATATGAAAGATTCCGTTGGTAAATGTGGCTTTTATATGTATAAAACAAAAGAGCCACTCTCTTTTGATACAGACATTCCACAATGTTACAGCAAACTCTTTGGACTGTTACTGAACAACTTTATGAGTACATTATTCTTAGCACCCGTTTGATTGAGCTTTTGTTAGTAGAGTTTTTATCAGTAGAGCTTTTTTGAGAAGAGCTTTTTTTAAAAGCCAATTGACTATTTGACTATCAATTTAAAAAACAGCTTTTTTAAAAGTGCTTCATACAGTAGACTGCTTGGCAACATAAAAATAAAAAGCACTTTTATTAATTTTAACTATATTTTATTTTATCAATTATGCTAAATAATTTTT